>CM042696.1:488156810-488709687 GCA_023614405.1 Avena insularis | reverse complement strand
CTTCTGAGCGAGCGCATCACGAGCACGTAAGTCCAACTATCTACCAATCAATGTGTAATAGGATGTCCAAGGCAATATAAGGTCAGTAGGGATATCACGGGTAATGAAACTAGAGCATCATAACACGTATAGCAATAGATCAACAGGAGGAAATAAAGACTATAAAAGTAAGATAGGTAGAAAGGGAGATGCTCATTGAAAACATTGCCAAGGTTCATCCAAGATCGGGTCGACACTCGTGATCCACTCAACGGTCTTATCCACAAGAACCAAAACACTAGAAGAAACACTGGATGCACTATTTAATACTACGCAGAAGATCGGCATGATGCATGCATGATATATGACATGGCAAAGGTGCAATGCAATTAGGTCATATTAAAGCGGAACCGGGTCCGATAATTTATTAGATGGTTCAAGTTATTTAACTACCCTGCAATTTAAATGTTGGATTAACATGACAAAAGATAGCACCTGTCATTACAAATTTTAAATGAGGCCAATATAAGACTAGATTTACCAGATATGGGCCCCCATATTTAATTATGCAGAGAATCGCATAAGGCCCCAAACCACACAAATATGCATGCAATTATGACAATTAATATGCGACGTTGTAATATATTATAAAATAGGGTTTCGGAAGGTTCACTTTAGGGTTAAACGATCTTGGGGTTCCGGGTTCGGGTTGGTCTCGTGGTTTGATCTGGGTTCGCCTCTACATGGTTCGCTTCTCGATAACGGAGGTAGATCTTGGCGCATCCGGTAGCGGGACTTGGTTGGCGTCGGGCGCATCGGACTCATTCGGTCGGTGTCGATCTTGTCGCCGCGAAGATCTTGTCGTGGTCTCCCGAGACGGGTCGGTCTTGGCGTCTGGGTGAAGCACCTTCGGCCCTCGAGGGAGTACTTGTTTACATGTGGTCTTCGGTTCTATGATGATGACTTGTCGTTCGGCGTCGGGTCTCAAACCGTGAAGAGAGCCTTGTCGCCTTTGGGTGAAGAACATGTCATCCCGTGGTTCCGTCGGCGTTCGATGATCCATGACGGAGGTCTCCGGTTCGCTTCGAAAGTCCATGAAAGAGATTTTGGGGTTTCGGGGTTCATCGCACCTTGGGTACCATCTTGTTCACCGGTGGCGAAGCTTGGGACATGCGCCGTGGCTTCGCTTCCACCTAGCACATTCTTCTAATCCAACAAAGATCGAGCCGATCTTTGTGGACAAGGGGAACTTGGCCTTATCCTTGCCTCCATGTTCGATTGTTTGTCCTGGTATAAGCGCCACCGAGGAGAACGGAGGCGGTGTCTGCATCCAGCTGAGGACGCCGAGTTCACTGGGAGGGGCCAACGAGCTCCTGGTGGCGGCGAGGTGGTCAGCTGTGTCACCAAGGCTGGACGACTGGGCTTAGCGCGAGACGGACAGACGGGCTGAGAGGCGATGGCTGGGCCGGTCGGCCGACATCGCCAAGGGCAAGGAGGCGGGCCGAGGTGGTCAGACGGCCGGCTCGGGAAGTTCTCATGGGACGAGGCGAGCCAAAGGCTGGTTGGGGCGGGCGACGAGGCGGACGGCCAGCCAACAAGGGAACGCTGGCAGACGGAGGCGAGGCCAAGGCGTGACGTGGCTACCAAGGGAGAGGCTCAGAGGCGGAGAAGGCAGCTGGCTCGACGGAGGCGGGCCATGAGGGCGCAAGCGCATGGAGGACGAGGGAGGGTGCGGGAGGAAGGAGAGAGGAGGGAGCAGGCGGGGTCGGGGTGCAGAGTGGGGCCGGGGGAGAAAGGGGCGCGGGACAGGGAGAGGCCAGCAGTGGGGTCAGCCATGGCTGCGGTGGGACCAAGTGTGGGGTCCGGGTGCAGAGAGAGGGTGAGGGAGTGGCTATGAGGATGAGGGAGAGGGGTGAGGATGAGGTGGCAGCCAGGGATAGGCTAGGGGAAGGGAGGTGATGAGGTGGCGACCGGCTACTGGTTGGGGTGATGTGGAGGGTTTGGGGTAGACTAGGACTAGGTAAGAAAAGATTGGGTGGTGATTGATGAGGTGGCGCTGGGTAGGAGTTTGGGGGAGGTGAGGTGGCACACTTTGGTGGGTAGGATAGATTTGGGTGGGGATAGGATTTAGAATTTGGTTTAGATGGACTGCTTATCAATGGGTGGTCGACTCGATTCGCCTGCTCGACTGCCCCACAAAAATAATTACATAATTTTATTTGTTTCAAACCGACTTTTGCAAACCGATAGCAAACAAAACAAAATAATCCGGTGACCCGGGTTTTGTGTTTGAACAAAGACGGGGCGTTTTAGAAAACAAAAATAGGTTTTCTGCAAATAGTTTTACGCAAGCAAATGCAAGATGATGACGATGCTCAAATGCAATGTGGCATGATGACATGAGCATGCGGTCATGATGATGCAATGCACAAAAACAACGCGATTTTCTAGTAGTGGTTTTATGGATGCCACAATTCGACACCACTAACAATGGATCTCGCCGAGATCCGCCTCATGATACCGGAAGAAGGCGGCGACGTGAATCTTCTCGCATCGTGTAGATCCTCGCGACACCACTAACAAGGGTTGTTGCTCATGCTCGTCGAGACAACACTCCGGAGAAACAAAGGCGAAGGTAGAGGTATCCATAAATAAAGCCACCTCTAGCTTCGTTAGAAAGAGAGAACCGATGCATTCTCATCCACTTCAATGTGCACAAGCGAATAGAGTGAGTAGTCGGCATGGGGGCCAATCCATCACGCACCCAAACTATTACTCGCATAATCAGAGAAAAGCGGCAACCATTCGCAGAATCGATCAAGATCTACGATGAGGTTCAGAACAAAGAGTGATGCGCATCGATCGGATCCGACGTAGATGATGTCGTCGCCGGAAAACACCGGAAGGCACGAGAAGGAATAAAGAGAAGTCCACGACGAAGATTCCTGATAGCATGAAGACCAGATGTAGCAACACCGCTACTAAAGGAGGAAGCGAAACCTCAAGGTACAACGGAATACCACCCACGGTAGAAACCCTGGACTAGAAGAAGGTAAGAGAGCAGATTTAAAACACGCCGAGGTAAGGGAGAACAGCAGAGGGGTAAGGAGTACAACAGACCTAATCAGATCTATCCAACCGATTTTCCAAAATAGTTTTGACACTCTACTTCGGCCGTTAGCTAGGTTATCCCACAGCTGGACTTAGGGTATCGCAACCGCCGAGATCTGATACCACTCATAACACCCTCAGATCGCCCTATGCAAGTTTTAGCTAAACTCGCCAAACGCGCATATAAACTATTCAAAGGTGCCCACCAGCACTTTCGCAAGGGTGGAAAACGGCAATAACATTACACAGCAGTCCTCGATGGGACCCACGTAATGATATATACAACACGACTCCGGTGAGTCAAGAATCTGATATATTATACAAAGATCCAAATCACCTTGAAAATGATGAAGGTCCGACTACGGACAAGATGCAAATGGGGCAGAGCCTCAAGAATAACCAATGGCGCCCATAACCCCGCCCAAAGCCAAGCCGAAGGGTAACCTCGCTAACGACGCCGATCTCAAAACCTGCTTAAACAAAACGGGTGCCACAAAGGGCAAAGGAAAAGAGGAGCGTCAAGATCGAGCAAGACACGGCATGAGGCTAGAATTGCGGTCCTCGCCACATAGGTATGGTGGATCAAGCGGCAGGCAACATGCTCTAAACAACCTATAGAGACTCGATACAACCGGACTATCGAGAGGGGTAAGCAATACCTATTCGAACCAACCTGGTTCTAACCCCAAACAATCCCATCCCGGTATTCCCCTCGAGACCAAGCGAGGAAGTCGATCGAGGAACTCACAGCTGGCGCTTTATTTATTCAAGGATCGTTGCAGCAATTACTAGTCGTGTAGATAATCATTCGATAAAATAAGCAATGCTTTTAGTTAACCATTCCGTTAGAAGTTGCAACACTTACTAGTCGATACAAATAGCATGAGATAACCCAAAACCCAAAGAGTTGTTGGCACTTTTATTTAGCCATTCCGCTGTGGTGAAGCTGATTACTAGTCATATCGGATACAAGTCAATTTATAACAAGAACTTTAGTTATAGTTGTCTATGATCCAAGCACTTGCTCCAAGTCGCCCATAAATCGCGGACACGGCTTCTAAAAGATTAAACCTGCAGGGTGCACCAAAGTATCCACAAGCACTTCACCCTTTTGCCGATCGCTAACATACACCCATCGGTATGTCGGCGGGCCTAAGTCACGACGCTTCTGCACCCAAAGCAAGCACGGGGCCACCCCACTAAGTACACCAAGCGAACGGTCGGCCGGTCTCCGAGACGGACTCGTGGTTTGCGCCATGGTCGAACGACAAGAAATCCCAAAACTCGACTGCTGATACGCGAAAACACTCCGCTCCTAAACAAGACAAAGGTGCTATCCATCGCACAATCAGAATAAAGCAAAGAAGCATGGCATAGGTACAGGATAGTAAATAAAACCTCAAACTAGTTGTGGCCCCAAAGACAATACTTGAAATCGTGTACTAATCAATGGGGGCCCATATCTCCCCACCGTGGTTAGCGCTACCGATCTCTAACAGTGTCAAGAACTCGGGTCCCACGGACACAAGTGGGCGATCGGAAACCAGATATTATCTATCACCCAATCGATGCCTCGCCACCTACTTCAATTTTAGTTGTTAAACAAGAATTAAAGTGAATGGAATTAAAGCCATGACCATCTCCAACAATTAACTTGCGAATACTCCAACAATTGTGGTACTTGACGACACGCAACAGCACTTGAGCGAAATGATCACGACACGCAAGTCCAACTATCTACCAATCAACAGTAATAGGATGTGTCCAAGGCAATATAAGGTCTGCAGGGATATCACGGGCACGGAAACTAGAGCATCGCAAATACGAGCAGCAATAGATCAACAGGAGGAAATAAAGACTATAAAAGTAAGATAGGTAGAAAGGGGGAGATGCTCGCCTGAAAACATTGCCGAAGGTTCATCCGAAGATCGGGTTGACACTCGCATCCACTCAACGGTCTTATCCGCGAAGAACCAAAACACTAGAAGAAACACCGGATGCACTATTTAATACTACAGCAGAAGATCGGGCATGATGCATGCATGATATATGACATGGCAAAGGTGCAATGCAATTAGGTCATATTAAGCGGAACCGGGGTCCCGATAATTTATTAGATGGTTCAAGTTATTTAACTACCTGCAATTTAAATGTTGGATTAACATGACAAAGATAGCACCGATTCGCTACACAAATTTAAATGAGGCCAATATAAGACTAGATTTGCCCGCATATGGGCCCCATATTTAATTATGCAGAGAATCGGCATAAGGCCCCCAAACCACACAAATATGCATGCAAGTATGACAATTAATATGCGACAAGTTGTATTATATTATAAAATAGGGTTCGAAGGGGTTCACACTTTAGGGTTCACGATCTTGGGGTTCCGGGTTCGGGTTGGTCTCGTGGTTCGGATCTCGGGGTTCGCCCTCGCCGGGTTCGCTCTTCGATAACGGATGTAGATGTTGGCGCATCCGGTAGCAGGACTTGGTTGGTCGAGGCGCATCGGACTCGCTGTCGGTAATGTCGATCTTGTCGCTGCTAAGATCTTGTCGTGTCCCCGATCGGTCGGTCTTGCCCTGGGTGAAGCACTTTGCCCCCTCGAGTACTTGTCGCATACATGTGGTCTTCGGTTCTATGATGATGACCTTGTCGCTTCGATGTCGGGATCTCGAACCGTGAAGAGAGCCTTGTCGCCTTTGGGTGAAGAACATGTCATCCCGTGGTTCCGCGTCGGGTGCTCGATGATCCATGACGGAGGTCTCCGGTTGACTTGAGTCCATGAAAGAGATCTTGGGGTTTCGGGTTCACGACCTTGGGTACCATCTTGTTCACCGGTGGCGGCTTGGGACCTGCCGTGGCTTCGCTTTCCACCTAGCACATTCTTCTAATCCAACAGCATCAAGCCGATCTTGTCGACAAGGGGAACTTGACGCCTTATCCTTGCCCTCCATGTTCGATTGTTTGTCCTGGTCTAGAGCGCCACCGAGAGAACGGAGGCGGTGCGCATCCACGCGAGACGCCGAGCTCATGGCTAGGGCCAACGGGCTCCGGCGGCGAGGTGGTCGCCGCGCCAGCTGGCTCACCAGGCAGACGGGCTTAGCGAGACGGGACAGACGGCAGGCGCCGACGGCGGCGGTCGGCGCCGACACGACGCCGCGGCAAGGAGGCGGGCCGAGGTGGTCGCGGACGGCCGCTCGGGGAAGTTCTGCGGGGACGGAGGCGAGCCGGGGCGTCGCGGGTTGGGGCGGGGCGACGGCGACGGCCGCTGGCGGCGAGAACGCCGAGACGGGCGAGGGCGGGCGGGCACGGGCCCATGGAGAGGCTCGAGGCGGAGAAGGAGCGTGGCCGACGGAGGCGGGGCCGACGAGGGCGGGCGCAAGGGGAGGACGAGGGAGTGGAGGAAGGAGAGAGGAGGGAGGCAAAGGGTCGGGTGGGGCTGGAGAGGTGGTGCCGGGGAGAGGTGGGGCGCGGGACGGGGAGAGGCCAGCGTGGGGGCTGATGCGGCTGGGTGGGACCAGGCGGGGTCCGGGTCAAGAGAGAGAGGTGAGGGAGTGGCTGAGGATGAGGGAGAGGGGTGAGGAGGAGGTGGCAGCCAGGGATAGGCTAGGGGAAGGGAGGTGATGAGGTGGCGACCGGCTACTGGTTGGGGTGATGTGGAGGGTTTGGGGTAGACTAGGACTAGGTAAGAAAAGATTTGGGTGGTGATTGATGAGGTGGCGTGGGTAGGAGTTTGGGGAGGGGTGAGGTGGCACACTTGATTTGGTGGGTAGGATAGATTTGGGTGGGGATAGGATTTAGAGGGGCTGGTTTAGATGGACCGTTTATCTGGGGGTGGTCGACGGGTCGATTCGTCTCGATCGCTTCCACAAAAATAATTACATAATTTTATTTGTTTCAAACCGACTTTTGCAAACCGATAGCAAACAAAACAAAATAATCCGGTGACCCGGGTTTTGTGTTTGAACAAAGACGGGGCGTTTTAGAAAACAAAAATAGGTTTTCTGCAAATAGTTTTACGCAAGCAAATGCAAGATGATGACGATGCTCAAATGCAATGTGGCATGATGACATGAGCATGCGGTCATGATGATGCAATGCACAAAAACAACGCGATTTTCTAGTAGTGGTTTTTGCGGGATGCCACACTAGATGGATTAGCCAGGGCAATGCATGAAGCTCTCGCACGTCTGTGTGCCCTGAGTGTCAACCTAATCCAAGGAACCCGCTTTGTTCACTATGCAAGGCGTGATTCTATGGGAATGCCGCTAGAGATGCCAAGTCACCAAATATTGAAGCATCAAGCGGAGAACCTCGACTTCCTATTGTACGACAGACAAAATGAGTTGGACAATGCTAGAGAGTTCGCTAACCACAACCTCGCCCTTGCCGCCCAGAAGGCCCAGACTTTCTCACTGCTCATCAAGGATCGTCAGTCTCTTCGCCATCAATGTGCAAAGAAGGATCGCACCATTGACCGTCTTCGCAAGAAGGTGGCTGACCTCGTGAAGACCCTCAAGGAGCAAGAAGCTCAGCTTGCAGCAAAGGAAGAAGAAGAGGAAGGTGAAGATATCCAAGGGGATATTGACTCCTACCTCAGCAATGATGATGACTATCTGGAGGAGGATGTCGTGGACTTCTACACCGACGATGACGACTCCGACTTCATCGATGATGAGTAGATGCACTAGAGCACTATCGTAGAGTGAGGAGTATCGGTCCCATTGTATCGTAGCTTACAGAATGGTTCTTAAAACCATCTGTTTTCCTTTGATGTTGTGGTGTGTGTGTGTTTGTATCGTGTGCTTTGCTTGAATGAATGAAAAGAAGTTAGTTGCAAAACCTGAGTCAAACTCAAAGTTTTAGCTTTGAAATCAAAATCATGAATCTTAGAACTTTCCCTCTTACCCCTTTATCTATCTCAATCTTCAGATGACTCGTGGAAACCAAGGCGGGAGCAGCTCATCGCAAGACCCAATGCTGTAGATTCTGCAGACTCTCATTGCAGACCATGAAGCTAGTAGGGCAGAGCGCCAAGCTAATCTAGCAACACTGCAGCAGATCGCCCAGATGGCTCACAACAATTAGAACCATGGAAATCAGGATCATCATGGATCCAAACTCAAAAACTTCCAGACTACAAATCCCCCAATCTTTATCACTTCGGAGAACCCACTCGATGTTGATGACTGGTTGTAGACAATGGAGAACCACCTAGAAGTAGCAGGAGTGGATGCCAACGAGAAGGTTCTTTTATCCACCCACTACTTGGCAGGAGATGCAAGAGCATGGTGGAACAGCACCCGCACAATGAACCATGGTCAAGTGATGACATGAGAAGCCTTCAAGATCAAATTCAGCCGCACCCACGTGCCACAGGGTTTAGTCACCAGAATGAGGGATGAATTCAGAGAGTTGAAACAAGGCAGAATGACTGTAGTAGAGTACCATGACAGATTCTTGTCCCTTGCCAGGTATGCACCTGATGAGATCAACACGGGAGCCAAGAAGAAGGAGAGATTCTTGAACGGACTGCATGATGAGAACAGACTGTCCTCGTCAACATCCGTTTCGAGGATCTCGAAGAGCTAGTCGACTCTGCCATTCAGATAGAAGGGAAGCTTAATCAAGCAAACGACAACTGCAAACGTCGTATGATGCACCAAGCTGGATCCAACAGTCACCAGAAGTACCGTCCCAACTCGTCTGCCGGATATGCCCCGCGAAACAATCGACCCCCAATGTCTCGCCCAAGCTACTCCAACCACGACGGATGAAATGTGAAGTCTGGAGGAAACAACAACCACCTCGGCAACGCCAGCAATTTCAATCGTGCACCTCCCAAGAGCAACAACAACAACAACAACAACACCGCACCCAGAACTGGAAGCAATGTTGTGCCCGTGGCAGCGAAAGACAAGTCTCAGATTACTTGTTTCGAATGTGGAGTGAATGGTCACTGCTCCAATGAGTGTCCCAAGAAGATTGCTGCCACTGCCAATGTGAATGCCCCAGCTCAACAGCAGCGTCGTGTTCAACCAGGAAGAAGATTCGCCCCAGGGAACCCTCACAACCGCAACGACCGTCTCTTCCACATGAACGCCGAAGAACCCCAAGAAGCACCACATGTAGTGCTGGGTATGTTTTCTGTCAACTCAGTTTTAGCAAGAGTGTTGTTTGATTCTAGAGCATCGCACTCATTTGTCACCAAAGAATTTGCATGCACTAGTAAGATTCACCCAACCAACTTGAAGCATGTCATGATAGTTCAAATCCCTAGTTCAACTACAAAAGCTGGAAAAATTTGCAAAGTTGTGCCTATCAGAATACATGGGATAGATTTTTATGCTAATCTAATAGTACTTGGAACCAAAGGTTTGGAAGTAGTACTAGGAATGGATTGGATGTCAAAGCATAAAGGATTGATTGACTGTGCCAAGAAAGCCATCACCATGACCAGTAGCTCTAGAGTATCAGTAGAGCATATATCTGAAACCTTGCCCCGTCAATTCAAGTGTAATAAGAGTCTAGCCCTACCCACCATTGACCAAGTCAGAGTAGTCTATGAATACCCCGACGTATTCCCAGATGAATTGCCCGGTATGCCCCCGGATAGGATATTGAGTTCATTATCGAACTGATCCCCGGAACCGGACCCATAGCCTAGAGACCCTATAGTATGAACCCCTCAGAGTTAGTGGAATTGAAAAAGCAGTTGGATGCTATGTTGGAAACAGGCTTGATTCAACCAAGCGCATCGCCATGGAGATCGCCAGTGTTATTCGTCGACAAGAAAGATGGAGGCAACCGTTTGTGCACAGATTACAGGAAGCTGAATGATGTCACCATCAAGAACAAGTATCCTTTGCCAAAGATAGAGGATCTATTTGATCAGTTGACTGGAGCAAATGTGTTCTCTAAGATCGATCTTAGGACTCGTTATCACCAACTTAAGATTCGTGCAACGGATATTCCGAAGACCGCCTTTACTACTCGTTATGGATTATACGAGTATACGGTCATGTCTTTTGGATTAACCAATGCCCCTGCTTATTTCATGAATCTCATGAATAAGATCTTTATGAATTTTCTGGATAAGTTTGTCGTTGTGTTTATCAACGATATGCTTATTTACTCCAAGTCAGAAGAAGAGCATGAGCAACATCTGAGAATCATCCTTGAAACCCTTAGAGAGCATAGGTTGTATGCCAAGTTCAGCAAGTGTGAGTTTTGGCTGAAAGAAGTAGGATTCCTATGACATATTGTGTCTGCCGGAGGAGTTGCTGTTGATCCTGCCAAGATCAAACATGTCGAAGAATGGGAAGCCCCAACCACTCAAACCCAAGTCCGTGCATTTCTCGGATTAGCGGGATATTACCACAAGTTCGTTGAAGGGTTTTCGAGTATCGCCAGACCCATGACCCAATTGTTGAAGAAAGACAAGAAGTTTGAATGGACCGACAAATGTGAAGCAAGTTTTCAAGAGCTGAAGAAGAGATTGATTTCAGCCCCAATATTGATCATGCCAGATATCAAGAAGCCGTTTGATGTGTATTGTGATGCATCCAAGATTGGTCTCGGATGTGTATTGATGTAAGAAGGCAAAGTCATCGCCTATCTGTCTCGACAACTGAAGCAGCATGAGCAGAACTATCCTACACATGATCTTGAGTTAGCAGCTGTAGTTTTGGCATTGAAGACATGGCATCATTATCTCATGGGTAATCGCTGTGAGATTTACTCAGTGTAGGGGTTCGTAGCATGGAAAACAAAATTTTCTATCGCATACAAACAAACAAGCCAAGATCTATCTACTAGATTGTAGCAACGAGTCGATAGAGGAACTCACCCTCGAAGATTCCAAAGCGGTTAACGAGAGCAGATTCTCGTGGGTGATGTAGTCGCATTTTTCCGATCTCAAGATCGTAGACGATCCTTCCAAATACCACGCGTTCCAGCGCTCCGCAATGGTCACATCGTTCGGTTTCGACGAAGACCTTCCTCCCTTGTTCCAAGAAAATGGAGGTTGTAGCACTCATGATTCAAAGACAACGCGTGGTACCGAAGTAGAGGGAAATCTGAGGCTTCGCTTAAGCCAAGTAGTATGGTGGAGCTTATGAGAGAGGCTATTAGTGGTCTAGTAATTAGACACACCAATTAGAAGGCTCTAAACCAATTAGAAGGCTCTAAACCGCTGGCTAAAGCAATTAGAAGCTCTAAACCAAAACGGCTCTAAACCGGAGATTAGAGGTGGAAACTTGTGTGTGCTAGGAGGGAGCCCTGCCCCTCCTTATATAGGTGGGAGGGCTGGCCGGCCAAGGGTAGGGAGTGGAGTCCCTCCCCAACTCGGCCTTGGAGTGGGCGCCGGTTTGGGGAGGAGGAATCCCCAACTCAGTTCCACTTCTCCTCCTCTTTCCACTTTCCAAAACTTGTTGCTTGACTTTCAAACTAGCTTGACTATACAATTTAGGATTTAAATAAACCCATTATTTTGGACAGCGAGAACACTTAGTACATGATGCAATCATTCCAACTTACAATGACACATTCATGTACCCTTCCCCCTCCGGAGTGCCGGACATTCCGGGACATTCTAGAACATTCCCGATGAAAACACCGGAACCATTCCCCAACTCCGAAATGGGACTTTCCTTATATGAATCTTATTCTCCGGACCATTCCGGATCTCCTCGTGATATCCCGGATCCCATCCGAGACTCCGAACAACATTCGGTCTCTTTCATAATACCATAACTACTCAAACAACGTCAATCCTTAAGTGTGTCTCCCTACGGTTCGTGAATTATGCGGACATGATCGAGACACTTCTCCGAACAATAACCAATAGAGGAATCTGGAAATTCATATGGTTCCACATATTTCTACGATTACTCTGCGATCGAATGAACCACTTACATACGATACCAATTTCCCTTTGTCTCACGATATGTTACTTATCCGAGGTTATGATCGTCGGTATCTCTGCATACCTAGTTCAACCTCGTTACTGATAAGTACTCTTTTCTCGTTCCCGTGATATGTGATCCCTTGTGACCAAGTCACATGCTTGCAAGCTAATTGGATGACATTTCACCGAGAGGGCCCAGAGAATATCTATCCGTCATGTGGATGGACAAATCCCACTCTTGATCCATGTGTTTCAACCAATACTTTCCGAACACTCAATGCCACCTTTATAGCCACCCTGTTACGGTGTGGTGTTTGATGACATCAAAGCATCCATCCGGTAAAGGTGATATGCATGATCTCATGGTCGAAGGAATTAGGTTACTATGTATCAGAAAGCATATAGCAATTGAACTATTGAAATGACTTGATCTTTATGCTACGCTTGTCTATAGGAGTATGTCCACCATATCATTCTCCTAACGATATGATCTTGTTGTTAATAACATCTCAATGTTCATGATAGGGAAACCACAATCATCCATTAACCAACAAGCTAGTTTAACAAGAGGCTTTACTAGGGACTCTTATTTTAGTTTACAAATCACACAAGTATTAATGTTTCCGGTTAATACAATTATAGCATGGTATGTAAACATTTATCATAAGTATGAAGATATGATAATAACCACTTTATTATTGCCTCTTGGGCATATCTCCAACAGTCTCCCACTTGCACTAGAGTCAATAATCTAGTTTCAAACCTTTGTGTATTCAACACCTATGGCTTTCCGGTGTTGTATGTACACGATTGCTAGTGGTCAATTGATCTCCTGATCCATACTTCCAGGTCCGTGTGTAATTGCATGTCTTTGCGTCTCTACGCATCACTCATTCTCTAATGAGATGGCTTTGTATAAATTTGGTCTTTCGGTGTGACCTTTAGTTCTTTGGGGTTAAAACATGTTGACAATATTGTCATACAATATATCTTCATAGTATTATCCCGCTGTGAACTACACCTAGTTTGATAACAAACTACTTGACACAAATGCCCTCTTTTGCTGCTATAATAGCAGTCATATACTTAGCTTTTATTGTAGTATCTGTCACAGTGTCTTAACTTTGGAACTCATCCAAATCCATTATGGAACTCACTTTCCATTATATTGTGCCACCCTTAGTTTAGATTGAGATAAACTAAATTTGTACTTTGTGACAAAACTAGTATCAATGTAGTACTTTTACAATGAACTAACCATCTATTTGTCACTTCTACAAATAATATACTCTTAGTTCTTCCAAAAGATCATAAGAATATCCTTACTATTGTCCAATGATCATCTTACAAATCATTCTGGTATATGCTCACAACATTTAGAGCATAGGACATATCTGGATTTGTACATATCACAAAGATGATTGATATAAATACTCTTTGTGATTTCATACATCAAGTATCAATCTATACTTGAATCTTTGTTTCACTTACCAAATGTCAATACACTTGAATATATCATCAATATTGAATTTATTCAATCCTTTACATCTTGACAAGAACCTTTCTTGTAGTTTCTATATTGAACTCATTCAATATCTCGTCTATGTACTTCGCACAACCATATTAGCGCCTATTGATGCCAAATATTTGGTTTTGCCTAAGTCTTTCATCGGGATGAAATTTTAATATGTGTTAATAAAAGATGCATTATTTCCAATCAACAATATGTCTTCCACATAATGTATTAGAAACATGTCTTAGCGCCCCACTTAATTTCTTGCAAATGCAAGCATCTTCATTGTCTCCGATGAAATTAAACTCTTTAACAGTTTCATCATAGTGAAGATTCCAACTCCGCTATGCTTACTTCAACCATTGAGGTTTGCAAATGCTTTTAGCATCCTTTGAATTAACAAAACCCTTTGGACCGTGTCATGCACACGTCCTAGGTAACCATTCTATTAGAAGAACTTGTTTTGTTTATTCTACTACCACATAACAAATTATATGTAGTGGTTGCTACATTAATCCGTCTAGACTAAAAATCGCTATGAAAGATCAAATCTTGTCATATACAACCTTTGAGCATTGTTGTGAACTCTTTCCCAACATGTCGATTTATTTCATAGATGTGAAACATCCATGTCTACTTCTTTATAGATCCAAACACAACCGCAAGGTCTTACACCTTTTCGAGGGTCCTTTAAGTTCAAACTTGATTTCTCGTGTATGGAACTATCACGGATTTTATGGCTTCAAGCCATTTGACGAGTCAGGCCCATCATCGCTTCTTTGCATGTAGTCTGTTCATCATTCTCAAATAATGATTCAACCCTCAAATCTTGGTATTTGATTGTTTACTCGACCTACTTGGTTCAATAGAAACTTAGACCTCCGTGACCACAAACTTTGAGGCACGTGAGCCATGAGCATTGTTGCTGCCTCCTAACACTTTTTTCTGTTGCGCAACTTTGCACATATAGCTAAGGTTCTTTTAACCTTATCAAAGTTCTATTGTCCTCCCACTTAACTTTTCACGAAAAATTCCTTCTCAAAGAAACTTGACGTTCTAAGCGACAAACATTTTTGTCTCCGGTGTTTATGGAGGAATACTTAACAGTAATACAAAGACAGGTTTATCCGACTTTGGTTGCAAACATCTTTCTTATGCATAGCATACCAATGTTTAAGAAAGGACTACTTGGGTTTTATCCCAAACCATAACCTTATATGGTGTCATTTCAGCGGATTATGATGGAGCTCTTTTAGTGGAAAACGGTAGTCTCTAAAGCTTTTAATCTATAAAATATAATAGCAGTTTTAGGAATTATACCTTCGATCTTACCATGTCAAACAAGGTTCAATTACATATCTCGAACGCTCCATACTCTTATGGTGTTTCGGGAAATGCAAATCCACGGACCGATTCCTTAAATCTTAGGTATTATGCTAAACTCGTAACTTAAATATCTTCCTTTATGATCTTATCATAAACTATTTATATTCTTGTTACAATGATTTTGCACTTCATCTTGAAAATCTTTCGAACTTTTCAAATATTTCACACTTCATCCTTATTAAGTAAATATTCACATATTCACTCAAATTTTCGGAGAAAGCATATGAAGTTGAAATCCATCGCTCTTGACTACACATAATGGAGTTCGTACAACAATATGCACAAGTTCCAATAAGCTAGTCATTCATTCCCTTTTGGCCTATGAACGAAGTTTTAATTATCTCTAGGAAAGTTTCACAAACGCCATTTGATCAAAATCAAAAGACTCCAAAATTCCATCCACATGGAGTTTCTTCATGTTTTCTTTCCAATATAATTTAAACGGCATGTCACTTCCTAAGTGATCTGTCAATCAATTTGTCTTTCGACAATTTTAGCACTAGTTGTATGGATGTGATTTCTCCAACGAGATTTGTGAATCATCCATCTTTTATGGATTACGGCAATTATTTGAACAACCCTTTTGTTCTCATAATACCTGATAAAACAAATCTTGAAGGCAAGCTTTGATGTTTAACGAGCAACAAAATAACCCTTTATTTGTTCTCGATGAACATCATCACCTATTCTTTTGCTAGTTACTTAGGCCATTGTAGTTCATGAATTGTGTTGTTTCGTATGACGATTCACACCAACAAATTCAGTATCAAATACTTAAGAACCACATTGTTTAATAAGCAAAGAATATAGCCATAACACATATATCATCTATATACTTAAACTGAACAATTCTAGTCTTTTCTTTTCTGCCATATACTTATGAGATTCTCTTCAAGATTTTTTTCTGTTTGAAAGAATCTATCAACTTCAATAGTGGAGTCATACATATGACACATAGTCCAAAGCGTGTATAGTTAAATACCAATGTCTTTGGACTTGCACTTTGAAGTAGATCACCATTATCAAATATTTGGTGTTCTTTCAAATTCCTTTCTTTAGTTAACTCTTGGTGTAGTAAACATTTTACCTACATCAAACATTCACCTTCATCATGGATTTATCCATGATCAAGCTACTTTAGCTTATAACGGTGAATCGTGAGTATAATGTTGCTCTCCAAAACCTTTTGGAAGATTAGGACAACTAGTGTCTCCAACCTTTTGCAAATTCTCATCAAATATGAGAACATGACTTTTGCCATATTATACTCAATCATGTTGTAACCAAAACTTCATTTCAGATATCACAATATCTTCCACACATCATGGTTTCTGAAACAACTCTTTCAGATCCTAGATAACCTTGATATTAAGACAATTCTTTGAATATCAAGAATCATGGAGACAAACATGATACTCAAACACTAACACTTGGAATTGTCACTCTTGTTTTAATACTAATTATTAAACTTTATGGAGTAACCGGAAATTACTGAAAGTTTGCAATAGGACTTTTAAACTTTAGATTAACACTTCAAAACAATACGATACCAAGTAAAAGTAACTAACCAGAATTCTATAGTTCTATCATCTCAATTATAACTAAGCGCAAGGTGGTAAACGGATGCCAATGACTACAACAACTATGCAAATACACTTTGATTTTAGTTTATGATAAATTGAGTTCTAATTAATAATTAAATTAATCTAGGTGAACTCCCACTCAAAACAACATCCCTCACATTGTTTTAGTGATCACACGAACCAAATCCACCACATCAAAACCGATCATCACGAGAGTTGATATAGCTTTAATGGCGAACAATCAACATGTTCATCATATCTACTATATGACTCATGCTCTACCTTTCGGTAATCCGTGTTCCTGAGGCCATGTCTGTACATGCTAGGCTCGTCAAGATCAAACCTTAGCTACCGCATAAGCAAATCTGGCTTGCTTACGTTGTATTCACCCGCGGAATCAAAGACACCCGATCATCACGTGGTGCTTCGAAGCAGCAAGCTTTGGCAACGGTGCATACTAAGGGTGAACACTTTAGAACTTGAAATTTATGTGCATGAGGGATCATCTTATAATGCTACCGCTGCCTACTAAGCAATACAAGATGCATAAAGGATTAACATCACATGCAATTCATAATATGTGATTTGATTTGGCCTTTCTTCTTTGTGCTTCCGCTCTCCATCTTCTATCTCGAACATGTTCTCCATCTTCACCGGATTAGCATCAAGGTCAATGATGCTTCTTGATGGTTGTCGTCCACCAGCATCAACTATTACAACTATTTTGAATAGACACGCAGGTCTTAACAAAATTAAAGACAACCATATTTCGCCGTTGCCAACTTACAATAAGGAACATTGCATACATCAAATATAATCACAATCATGGCCATATCACATCATCAGACACCGCAAAACAAAGTTAGACGCCTCTACTTTCTTTGCATATTTTACGTGGTTTGGGGCTTTCAATAAGTGTCGCTCTAACTTACGAACAAGAACCACAACATTGATACTAGCATTGTTGATCACCCGTTGTAAATTGGATCTTTACTATGCTAGGAGAAACAGCACCATAAAGCCACTTATGCAATACAAGTTGCATGTCAAGCATGGAGCAAGTCTCATGAACGATGTCATGTAAGGTTAGCCCGCCGCTTCATCCCAACATACCGTAAGATGCAAAGTACACAAAAGCAATCTACAAAAAGCATCAACGCCCACAATGACCATTGTGTTCTACTCGGCAATGATCTACATATAGACACGGCTCGATACCAGTAGGGGTTCGTAGCATGGAAAACAAAATTTTCTATCGCATACAAACAAACAAGCCAAGATCTATCTACTAGATTGTAGCAACGAGTCGATAGAGGAACTCACCCTCGAAGATTCCAAAGCGGTTAACGAGCGATTCTCGGGTGATGTAGTCGATTTCTTCCGATCTCAAGATCGTGTAGACGATCCTTCCAAATACCACGTTCCAGCAGCGCTCCCTTGATCGGTCACATCGTTCGGTACTCGACGAAGACCTTCCTCTCCCTTGTTCCAGCAGCGGAGGTTGTAGCACTCTCTCGCGATTCCAAGACAACGGGCGTGGTACCTAAGTAGAGGGGAAATCCCGCAGGCTTCGCCTTTAAGCAGTGCAGTATGGTGGAGCTTATGAGAGAGGCTATTAGTGGTCTAGTAATTAGACACACCAATTAGAAGGCTCTAAACCAATTAGAAGGCTCTAAACCGCTGGCTAAAGCAATTAGAAGCTCTAAACCAAAACGGCTCTAAACCGGAGATTAGAGGTGGAAACTTGTGTGTGCTAGGAGGAGCCCCGCCTCCTTATATAGGTGGGAGGGCTGGCCGGCCAAGGGAGGGAGTGGAGTCCCTCCCCAACTCGGCTTGAGTGGGGCGGCTTGGGAGGAGGAATCCTCCCAACTCGGTTTCCACTTCTCCTCCTCTTTCCACTTTCCAAAACTTGCCGCTTGACTTTCAAACTAGCCGTTTGACTTTTCAATTTAGGATTTAAATAAACCCTTTATTTTGGACAGCGAGAACACTTAGTACATGATGCAATCATTCCAACTTACAATGACACATTCATGTACCCTTCCTCCGGAGTGGGACATTCCGGACATTCTAGAACATTCCCACGAAAACACCTAACCATTCCCCAACTCCAAATGGGACTTTCCTTATATGAATCTTATTCTCCGGACCATTCCGGATCTCCTCGTGATATCCCGGATCCCATCCGAGACTCAACAACATTCGGTCTCTTTCTCATAATACCATAACTACTCAAACAACGTCGAATCCTTAAGTGTGTCTCCCTACGTTCGTGAATTATGCGACATGATCGAGACACTTCTAACAATAACCAATAGAGGAATCTGGAAATTCATATGGCTCCCACATATTTCTACGATTACTTTGCGATCGAATGAACCACTTACATACGATACCAATTTCCCTTTGTCTCACGATATGTTACTTATCCGAGGTTATGATCAATGGTATCTCCGCATACCTAGTTCAACCTCACATCGATAAGTACTCTTTTCTCGTTCCTGATATGTGATCCCTTGTGACCAAGTCACATGCTTGCAAGCTAATTGGATGACATTTCACCGAGAGGGCCCAGAATATCTATCCGTCATGTGGATGGACAAATCCCACTCTTGATCCATGTGTTTCAACCAATACTTTCCGAACACTCAATGCCACCTTTATAGCCACCCTGTTACGGTGTGGTGTTTGATGACATCAAAGCATCCATCCGGTAAAGGTGATATGCATGATCTCATGGTCGAAGGAATTAGGTTACTATGTATCAGAAAGCATATAGCAATTGAACTATTGAAATGACTTGATCTTTATGCTACGCTTGTCTATAGGAGTATGTCCACCATATCATTCTCCTAACGATATGATCTTGTTGTTAATAACATCTCAATGTTCATGATAGGGAAACCACAATCATCCATTAACCAACAAGCTAGTTTAACAAGAGGCTTTACTAGGGACTCTTATTTTAGTTTACAAATCACACAAGTATTAATGTTTCCGGTTAATACAATTATAGCATGGTATGTAAACATTTATCATAAGTATGAAGATATGATAATAACCACTTTATTATTGCCTCTTGGGCATATCTCCAACACTCAGATCACAAAAGCTTGAAGTATATTTTCACTCAGAAGGAGTTGAATATGAGGCAAAGGATATGGATAGAGTTAATCAAGGATTATGACCTTGACATTCACTAACACCCCGGCAAAGCCACTGTGGTAGCGGATGCTCTTAGCAGATTGCCGTGTAGGCTAAACACCATGATCAAGGAGAAGCAGACAAGTTTGTATGAGGAGTTGGAGCAGTTTAGGACTGAGCTAGTTAGCAAAGGATTTCTAGCTAGCATTGAACTTCAACCCACTTTGATTAGCCAAATCAAGGAAGCCCAGAAGGGAAATGAAAGTATCGACGGAATCAAACATCGTATTGGTATAGGAAAGATACCTGGATTCACCGAAGATGAAGAAGGAGTTCTGTGGTACAAAGGCCGTATCTGTGTGCCAGCAGATTCGGAGCTGAAGCAAGTTATCATGCAAGAAGATCATGATACTCTTTATTCTATCCACCTCGGAGGAACAAAGATGTATCAGGATTTGAAGGAGCAATTTTGGTGGCACAAGATGAAGAGATTAATCGGAAGCTACATCGCCAAGTGTGACATCTGTCATAGAGTCAAAGAGGAACATCAGAGACCCGCAGGACTATTGCAACCATTGCAAATTCCGGAAAGGTAATGGGATTCCGTTGGAATGGACTTTATCACCGGTTTGCCTACTTCTAGTAAGGGAAATGACTCAATCTGGGTCATTGTTGATAGACTGTCCAAGGTAGCTCGTTTTATACCTGTCAAGACAACCTACCAGAGTTCGAAGCTAGCAGAGTTGTACATTGCTAGAATCGTCAGTTTGCATGGGACCCCCAAGACCATAGTATCGGATCGAGGAACCCAATTTACCTCGAGATTTTGGCAGAAAGTCCAAGAAGGATTAGGAACTAAGTTGAATTTCAGCACCGCTTATCACCCGCAAAACGATGGACAAACTGAGAGAGTCAACCAAATCTTAGAAGATATGTTGAGAGCTTGTGTGTTAGAATATGGATCAAATTGGGAAGATTGTCTGCCTTTCGCAGAATTCTCATATAACAACAGTTATCAAGCCAGTTTGTAAATGACACCATTTGAGTTCTTATACGGAAGAAAGTGTCGTACCCCTTTGAATTGGTCGCAAGTAGGAGAGAGTCAGATTTTTGGCCCCGACATTCTCCGAGAAGCTGAAGAGAAGGTTCACAAAGTCCGTGAGCACCTCAAGACCGCCCAATCTAGACAGAAGAGTTATGCTGACAAGAGAAGGAGAGACCTGACTTTCAATGTTGGAGATTTTGTGTATCTCAAGGTTTCGCCATTGAAGGGAACCCAATGTTTTAGTCTGAAAGGAAAGTTAGCCCCCAGATATATCGGACCCTTCAAGATTCTGAATCGTTGAGGATAAGTATCTTATCAACTGGAACTGCCAGAGGAAATGTCAGCCATCCATAATGTGTTCCACATCTCGCTACTTCGCAAATGCTTAGAGGTGACGGAGAAGACCGAAGTTTTGAAGAACATCGATCACTGAGCTGTTGATATCAACAAGGATCTGACGTATCGTGAGGTGCCCATCCGTATCTTGGAGGAAGCCTACAGAACCACTAGGACCCGGAGTATCAAATTTCTAAAGATTCAATGAAGCAACCATAACGAAGAAGAAGCAACTTGGGAGCGAGAAGATTACATTAGGACTGAGTTCCCAGATCTCTTTAGTTCCTAGTTTTCTTTCTTAAATCTCGGGACGAGATTTTTTTTAAGGGGGGAAGGTTTGTAACATCCCAAAACTTTAATCAAGGTTAATCAAGATCAAATCTACCCAATTTAGGGTTAACAAAAACTTTTTCCATTTAAAATATTTAAGCATTCATTTGTGTGTGCATTTAAAATAGGAGTTGTTTGAAAGGCCATTATTGTTTGTTCTAATGGTTGTAAAATGGTTCTATGATGAATGTCACATCATCTAGATCATTCCCAAGCAAAAACCAAAGAAAAAGAAATAAAAAAGAATTAAATAAAGGAAATGGTCACTTTTGCCATTTTAATCACCTAGCCTACTTTGGGTGTTCCTAGCATTCAATTTCCAACAGAAACAATTGTGGATCTTTGCACCCCTTGCTAGTACAAGTAGTGATGTGCCAAGGCCCACTTTGTGATCTCCCAAAAAATTCAAACTCTAATTTTAAATGACATTTGAAAATGGAATCTAGTTCATATGTCTAGATCCCACTATTTCAAAAACCATCCAAATGAACTCCATTTCAAAATCCCAAGCAAACACAGATGCTTAAGCATGTGACAAACCACTCCACCAAAAATCTTTCAAAAATTTAAAAGTTTCTTTCATGCGGCCATTGTGTCGAGCACCTTGTGAGCAGAATCAAACTAGCCTAACTATCACTGTTTTTGATCAAATTTTGCCGAGCCATTTGCACTCAAATGAATGCCCTTGTCTCTCCTAAACCCAACTAGTCCATCAAGGACCTACCCAATGGCCTAGGGAAATAGTTCACCGCCACCCCGAGGCCATGCTCGCCGGCCAAACGTGTCCAAGCCGCAGGAGACCACCAGCCCCTCTCCGCCGCTCCAGGAAGCAAGGCGCCACTCCACCGCCGCCCACGGTCCACCCCACGGCCCTGCTAGCCCCTGGACCACCACAGAACCGCGCCGCACTAAGTCACGCCAGAGCACCCTCACCGCCAGCACGCCATAGACCGCGCCTCGACCATAGACCGTGCACGCTGCTCCGCCTTGACCACCTCACCCCGCCAGACACGACCGTGCACCGTTGCGCGACCCACGATCACCGGGAACCACGTCGAGCACCACCTCTGTCCCCTAGAGCGTGCGATGCTCCCAATCGATTGCCACCGCCCCTAGCTGCGCCATAAAGCCATAGAGGACTGCCAGGAGGCAAGCCACCATCCACCTATCTCGCCCACGTCGGTAGCCCGTTGTACCGTCGTCACCGGCGAGCACCGCCCATGCCTCACTGCCGCCTCGTCGCGCCTATATAAGGAGGTCTCCCCAACACTGTTTCCTCACACCACTCTCATCCACTCCCCCTCAAAACACTCCCGGTACGTCCCCACTCTCATCGACGACGACCGTGAGCCATTAGATCTAGTTCTAATCCTGCGGTCCTTATCGCCCCGTATTGCTTCGCGTGTAATGAGAAACTGACAGGCGGACCCCTCTGTCAGTAGTCCTCAGTGCCGCGGAGTGAATCTGGGCCGGCCCAATTAGTTTCCCGCGCGACCTAGTTAATTCAAATTAGGATTTTTCTTTTTAGACTTAAACTAGAATCTGTCCCTTAGTTTAAAAATCAACTCAGAGAGTTTTACAATTACAAATGGAGTGATTCCAATTTTGTTGGAAATCTAATGAAAATATCTATCCAAGCCCGTTGGATTTAAATCATTTAGAGTTATAGATCTCTCCTAGCTAAAATAACAAGACAGAAGCTTTTGCACATTCAAACATTTTTATAAAATCAACCATAATAGCTTTTGAGTTGATTCCAACTCTAAAAAATCACATTTAACCATACCTATCTTAATATGTAATAATATTAAGGATTGCATGCAGTGACTTTGGACTAGTACCAAAATAATGCTATATAGGCATTTCTAGTCACTTTAAATCATTAAATATTAAACTTCAACTTATTAAAATATGATCCAACATTTAAATCACATTCCCACATGTTAGAATATGTGGTGATGACATGTGTCCACATGATCCCATATTTTAATTGGATAATATTAAATCTTAGTTATTTTTTTTCAATGAGTAGAAATTACTTTTCTCAAATAAAAAGAATGAAGCTAGTTCATTAAACCTTGTAATGCTTGTGATGATACTAGATCATCAAAATGTGTGCCTTAGTGTGCTAAGTAGACTAGTTAAGCATTATTTGGTGATTGTGTATCCCGTATGTATTTATACACGATAGTACCGACCAAGCTTTCGAGGAGGAGGAGTTCTACCAAGAAGAGGAGGAAGAGAATTTCAACCAATGCACTACACAAGGCAAGCCATCATTAACAATGCAAGATAACCGTTTCAAGCTATTGGTAGCAAGTTAGAATTAAGCTAGATACCCTAAGCAAATGCATTAGGCATGCTTTGGTTATACCCTTTTGACTTATACCTACTTCAAGTTTTATTTACAAGCTTTACCTTCTTTACTTTACCAAAGTCCTTTATTTGTTTAAAGGTAGCATAAAGAGTATAAAACTTGGCCTATCTAGTTAGATTTAGATGTCACTCTATGGCATGAGATTGAGATTAGCATCCCACATTAGTGAACACTCTTAACTTAGTAGCTTAGAGCTAAACCAAAAACTTGATCACTCTAGATGGGAATACTTGGTGAAAATGACTTATGAAAACCTTGGAATGATGAGTCATTCTATTGAGATGTTTTGACATGTGTTGAGAAACACAAATGGTTTATGATGACGATGAAAACATTGAGGCATGAGCCTTAGCCGTTTTATAAAAATTGATGGTTGGGTTTGGATGTGATACCATTCCAATTTTACCGTACAACCACAATACCTGAATTGGGTAAGGCTTAGCCAGAAGTTTATATGCATTAGTATTAGTTCCCTCGCGGGAGAGGTTTGAGCTGAGGCTACCTCTCAATGTTGTCCACCTATGTAGTGCCCAGGATGGCAGATGGCCATGGCTGGGAGGCCAAGCTCATAGGAGAGGTGCTTATACTAGAGTGTGTAAAGGAAAGGTTATGTTTGATTATCTGCATACTAAGTATGATGATTCAGGGTTATCCCTGACAAATTATCGAATCTTGTGGTCAAAGTGTACCACCTCTGCAGAGTGTCAAACTATTCGAATAGTCGCGTCCACGGTTATGGATAGTTGGAGTGGCCATACTGTTCCATTGTCAGATGTTTTCAAAATAACTTATGAAATGAATTGTGACATGACTTGACCACAACAGAGTTGTGACTATAACAACTAAGTTCCCACCTAGGTGTTTTCAAACTTTATTTTATCTTTCTTTGTTTCTGAACTCAGCTTAGGTTTCAAACTTAACTTTACAAATAGACTTAGAGCTTAGCATTCCTACTAGAACTATCTTACTTGTTAGTGGTAGTTGCGATTACTTAAAGAGTACTCATGGCTTTGTCCTTGGCTATTCCTATGGTCAGACTATGAGGAGGACTACCCTGAAGGAGGACAGCAGGACGGCTATGACAACTAGGATCATCTCCCATCGTCAGCATTGCCTGTGACACTAAAGATGGAGCCCACCGCTACGCTATTTATTCCGCTACTTTTTTGTACTAAGACTGGATCATGAGATCCTTTATTTGTGTAAGACCTTATTATGGTTTGTAATGGATGATGTACTATGATATCCAATCTATTATGTCCCGCAAAAATGGTAATCCTGAGATTGCGATATATGGCATAACAGGCATCTGGGATTAAAAATCCGGGTGTTGACACAGGGGCCGACCACACCACCTGGCCGCGTGGCCAGGCCTGGCCCGCGCCAGGGGGTGGTCTGGCCGCCTAGGGCACCCCCTCGGCCTCCCCTTTCGCCTATATATCGCCTCTGATACAGAAACCCCAAGTACCTGATCAAAATTCCACGAAATAGTCTGTAGCCTCCGTCATCTCTATCCCTAGACCTGGAGGGATCTTGCCGGCACCCTGCCGGAGGGGAGAATTCACCCTGGAGGCCTTCTTCATCATCATGCAAGCCTCCGGTGTGATGCGTGAGTAGTTCATCCCTAGACTACGGGTCCATGTAGTAGCTAGATGGCTGGTTCTTCTCCTTTGTGCTACCATGTTTAGATCTTGTGAGCTCCGTTCATGATCAAGATCATCTATTTGTAATCCTACATGTTGTGTTTGTGGGGATCCGATGGATATTGAGATGCTATTTCAGATTGATTATTGATTCTATCATGTCTTTGTTATTTGTGATCTTGCATGCTTTCCGTTGTTAGTAGCTATCTTGGCCAAGTAGATGCTAGCAACTCTAAGAGTTAGTATTTATGCTCGATAGTGGGTTCATGCCTCTAGTAATCTGGGGAAGTTACAGAAATCTCTAAGGTACTAGATGTGCTGTTGCTACTAGGGAGAAAACAGCAATCCTTTGTTCATAGAACAATTGTATTATTTACTTTACACACAATGCATAATGCAATTATCTGTTGCTTGCAACTTAATACTAGAGGGGGTTTGGATGATAACCTAAAGGTGGATTATTAGTCATAGATGTAGTTGGATTACGGTCTATGTATAATGTTGTAATGCCCAATCAAATCTCATAGGAGTCAAGATGATTAGTATATGCATGACTGCTTTCTCGATGTTTGTCAATTGCCCCGTTGTAATTTGTTCACCCAACATGTCATCTATCTTAAGGAGAGCCACCACTAGTGAACTATGGACCCCGGTCCTTTCTTTTACCATTAATCTACAACTGTTTACTGCTTTCTGTTTACTTTCTGCAAACAATTACTTTCTTCCACACAATAAGTTTAATCCTTTGTTTTCAGCAAAATCGATGAGATTGACAACCTCATTGTAAGTTGGGGACAAAGTTCTATGGTTGTGTTGTGCAGGTTTCCACATTGCTACTAGCACCGGTAGTGCGCCCTGCCAAAGGCCAGCTAGCAACACCTTGGAGGTGTTTCCTTGCTCCTACTGGTTCGGTAACCTTGGTTTCATAACTTAGGGAAACTTACTGATGTGCTCATCATACCTTCCTCTTGGGGTTCCCCAACGAGCTCGTTATTACACGAGTCAGTAAGTACTTTTCTGGCGCCGTTGCCAGGGAGTCACGGACATCTTCACAAGGGGAGTCCCTCATAACCAATCTCTTTACTTTGTTGTTTTTGTTTTGCTTAGTTTATTTCTGCTTTATTTGCTTGTTTCTTTATCAAAAACACAAAAAAATTATTAGTTCCCTACTTAAGTTGCCATTATGTCTAGCATTGCTCCAGCTACTATGTCACCTGAGGAAATGATTTTCACTTTCAAGGAATTGAAGAGAGTTTCAAAGAAGCTTAGTCTAGAATCTCTGATCTACATGAAAAAACCGAACCTAAAATGACTCAAAGCTTGTTTTTTAGCAGTTTTTACCTTGGAATTGTTCTTTGCTATAGATATGCTTTGGATGCTGTAGTGGGAGGAGATTTTCTCCAATGCAATGAGGATGATGCAGTTAATGCCATAAAGAAGTTGGTCTTTACTTACAACTTGCCTAGCAAATCTGATTCTTCCTTTATAAACATATTTGCTAGATTGAACACTCTTGAGACCCGTACTACTAGTTTAAAGGATTGCTATAATACACTTAAAGAGCATCATGACTATGTTCCAATAAACTCTGAACCCTCAAAATGGCTCCCTACAGTAAAGATTGTTATAAATAATGAAACTTTTCATGCTCGCTGTGATATCATGTCTGAATTCTGTCTTATGCCTAAGGATATCTATGAATCTTTGAATCTTTGGGGACTTTCTGAAGGAGGAGAGGAAATATTTCTTGCTAACAATGCCACAATATCACCAATTGGAATAGCTGAAGGAGTGTTTACAAAGATCCTAGGGAAAATGGTTTCTACTGATTATCTTGTTATTGAATGTGTAGGAAAAGGACAAATTACACTTGGAAGATCCCTATTGAAACTCCTTGGAGCAATAATAGATGTGGAAAAGGGCACCATGTACTTTTCTTCTCCACCAAACAATCATATGTTCCCCAAGGTTAAGAATAAAATTAAGAGAGGTAAGGAGAAGAAATTTGGTTTTAATGCTTCTTCATTGGAGAACACTTGATTCTTTTTCTTGCTTCTTATGCCTAACTTAAAGGCGTTAAAGAAAAGTACTTATTGGGAGATAACCCAAAAGTTTTAGATGAGTCTTGGAAGTTATTACCTCTGTAATAACCGCTCCTTATCATTTTTATTTGCTTTTTGTGCCAAGAGTAACCTCTAATGAGAGAGAAGTAATGATTGGGAAAGTTGCTGTCCCGAAACAGATTTCTATGCTTCACCGTAAAAATTCGTGTAAAATTTCTGTATATCGTTTTGAGGCGTGAATTTTTGTGCTTCTGCCCCAGGTTGTTATCTAAGTTTCATTAGTTCAACACTTTTTGATTTGAGGAACATAAGGTCTTCTAAAAAATCAGTTTTTACCTGATGGTCTGTTTTGACAGATTTCTGCCATTATTTGCATTTGCTTCTTGTTGGTTCCTTTTTAGTCTTTTTGGGGAATTGAGGTTTTTGAGGGAAGTGCTACAGTATCTTGTGTTTTAATGGAAGTTTTATTGGTGTTGAAACTTAACCTAAAGACTTATTATCTGCTAATAAAGATTGTGTGAAGTTTTGTATGAAGGAAAATTTTCAGATGTATGGAGAGAATGATATAATGAGATGAAGAATGGACTAAAGCTCAAGCTTGGGGATGCCACCCTGTGTCACCCCAAGAATTATTCAAGAGGTACAAGCGTCAAAGCTTGGGGATGCCCAAGGCATCCCCTTCTTCATCAATAAAAATCTCAGGTTTCTTCCAAACACTCCTTTTTTATTGTTTCATGCACAGTTGTGTTGTTCTTGGAGCGTCTTTATTTTTTGATTTTGGTTTTAGTTTGCTTAGTTTTCTTGAATAAATTGGTTGGACCCCCTCTTTCATGCATTGGTTTTCAAATAGTTTGGTTTGGATTGGAAAAGAGTAGGGAAAGTTCACGCTTAAGTGGTAAATAGAGCTTGTTTTTCACTGTGGCTTATGCTTTGTCATGCCATGCTTGATATTGTTTTGGCTTTATGCTTAGTAATCTTTGATGTAGCATGACATGTTATAAACAATTGAGATTGCTTAATGTGCCTTGGAAGAATCATGCGTTGTTTTAGCATATTAAATCATAATATTTTGGTATTCTCCTTTGATGCTTTACTTGGGTTGACTTGGCGCATGCTCACACCATGTTATGACTATCCCAAGTCACCAAAGACTTTATGATCCTTTAGTTTTCGACTTGTAGTATTACTTTATGCTTTGATTAATGATGTTTTGTCGCTCTGCATGATTATGGCCATTATTGCTCTCTTAGTTGGCCGCTCCTAGTCTTTTGCTAGCCTCCATAACTAAGTATGAGTTCCACTCATGCATCCAACTCCTAAAACCAAGTTATTCCAAAGAGTCCACCATACTTACCTATTAGCATTTGCTATTTCAAGTATATTCATGTTTTTATCTACCTTACGAATTAAACTTATTATGAGAAAACTAGTGATTAAAGCTCTCACAAACTTGATGGCACACTTTACTTTTCTTTCCCTTAATAAACTTGAACCATTGTGTTGTCTATGTTGTATATGCTTGCACTTATATGTTGGGGATTAGCAGAACCATGCTGTCATGGGGAACGCTTTCAACATTGCACTTGTACTTTGTACCTAGTTGATATCATGCTCTTTTGTCTATGGATGTTGTCGGTGTGAAATGAAAGGGGAGCTTGTAAGTCCATGGAGTTATGTATGTGTGTTAGAGAAACGCCTGGGCCGCCGGTCTAATCCATGCTGTCATGGTGGAAACCTGCAGCGTAACCATAATAAGCTGTCTATGAAGCATTCTTCTTATAAAAAAAGAGTCAGATATTGAGAAAAAAAAGAAAAAAGAGAGAGATATGGGAAAATAGGAAAGAGAGAAAAAACACCATTTTCCCATGGTAAATAAGAAGATTGCTGAGATGCTCGTTGTCTGCTTGCCTTGTCATTTTGATATGGGGATTCTTCCGTATCATCGGGCAAGTGGTACCCCGTTGGTGGTTCTCTATGATACACATGTACTTACTATGACAAGAACTTACCGGTAACTAAACTTGAGTAGCATGAGGAGCGACCCTCGTATTCAAGGGACATGAGATTTCCAACTTATACTTTGTCAAGCATATACCCCATAGTTTGTTCACTTTAACCTTAATCACTTCAAGATGCTTATGATAGGGGCAATGAGAGCTGAAAGCTAATAAGTACCATAATTTTTGGAAGCTCTTTATGAAACTTGAATCCCTACTTCCTTCTATGAAGGCCTTTCTTTTACTTTTATGTTGAGTCTCCACCTTCTATCTTTATGCACCTATTTTGAGAGCATAGCGGCCATTCTTAGTTCTATGTGCATTGTCCCAAGACTTGTTGATTGATGCATAATTTTGATATTGCTTGTTCTTAAACTATTTGTATCTAGTCACCCTTATGAACTTTGAAGGTGTCCTATGCATTTATGTTTTGCTACACTATGAGGGATAAGCTGAATACCATTCTCATTATGCTTTCTTTATGTGAAACAAACAAACGTCTTGCAAAGCATTGCTATTCATGAATCTTTTGTTTGTACCTTTTCATGTTACAACATAGTTGCTATGTCTTATTGTTAGAACTTTGTCCTTCATGCTATGTTGAAGTACTATGATCCCAGCTATCAATGTTTTACAAATACTTTGATCAAGTTTATGATGGTGCATGTCACCTCAAAAATTATTCTTTCTTTTTATCACTTACCTACTCGAGGACGAGCAGGAGTTAAGCTTGGGGATGTTGATACGTTGCTAACGTATCCATAATTTTTGATGTTCCATGCTTGGTTTTATCTACTTTCTTATGTTTTGCCCACACTTTGGAGTACTTTTCATACACTTTCTTGGACTAACCTATTAACAAGATGCCACAAAGATTGCTGGCTTTTGCTGTTTTTGGTTCCAGAAAGTCGAAATGAATATTCTCGGAATTGACGGGACAAAAGCCAAAGTCGATTTTTCACCGAGGAGGACATAGAGCGAATCTGATCGGAGAGGGGCGGGGCCAGCCACACCACTGGCCGCGGCCAGGCCTGGCTGGCCAGGTGGTCTGGCCGCCTAGGGCACCCCCTCGGCCTCCCCTTTCGCCTATATATCGCCTCCAATACAGAAACCCTAAGTACCCGATCAAAATTCCACGAAAGAGTCTGTAGCCGCCGTCATCTCCATCCCTAGATCAGGAGGAATCTGAAGCTCTTCCTGGCACCCTGCCAGAGGGGAGAATTCACCCTGGAGGCCTTCTTCATCATCATGCAAGCCTCCGGTATGATGCGTGAGTAGTTCATCCCTGGACTACGGGTCGATGTAGTAGCTAGATGGCTAGTTCTTCTTCTGTGTGCTATCATGTTTAGATCTTGTGAGCTCCGTTCATGATCAAGATCATCTATTTGTAATCCTACATGTTGTGTTTGCGGGGATCCGATGGATATTGAGATGCTATTTCAGATTGATTATTGATTCTATCATGTCTTTGTTATTTGTGATCTTGCATGCTTTTCGTTGTTAGTAGCTATCTTGGCCAAGTAGATGCTAGCAACTCCAAGAGTTAGTATTTATGCTCGATAGTGGGTTCATGTCTCTAGTAATCTGGGGAAGTGATAGAAATCTCTAAGATACTAGATGTGTTGTTGCTACTAGGGAGAAAACAACAATCCTTTGTTCATAGAACAATCGTATTGTTTACTTTACACGCAATGCGTAATGCAATTATCTGTTGCTTGCAACTTAATACTGGAGGGGGTTCGGATGATAACCTGAATGTGGATTATTAGTCATAGATGCAGTTGGATTACGGTCTATGTATAATGTTGTAATGCCCAATCAAATCTCATAGGAGTCAAGATGATTAGTATATGCATGACTGCTTTCTCGATGTTTGTCAATTGCCCTACTGTAATTTGTTCATCCAACATGACATCTATCTTAATGAGAGTCACCACTAGTGAACTATGGACCCCGGTCCTTTCTTTTACCATCATTCTACAACTGTTTACTGCTTTCTGTTTACTTTCTGCAAACTATTACTTTCTTCCATACAATACGTTTAATCCTTTGTTTTCAGCAAAACCGGTGAGATTGACAACCTCACTGTAAGTTGGGGACAAAGTTCTGTGATTGTGTTGTGCAGGTTTCCACATTGTTGCTAGTACCGGTAGTGTGCCCTGCCAAAGGCCAGCTAGCAACACCTTGGAGGTGTTTCCTTGCTCCTACTGGTTCGATAACCTTGGTTTCATAACTGGGGAAAACTTACTGCTGTGCTCATCATACCTTCCTCTTGTGGTTCTCCAACGAGCTCGTTATTACACGAGTCAGCAGAAGGGCTCCCTCCCTCTAAGCTGAAGATCTTCGTTTGGCAACTGCTTCAGGATCGCTTACCTTCTGGGGTCGTAGTGGCCAAAAGACACGGGTCGGGCAACGAGCGGTGCCCACTATGTGGAGTCCCAGAGATAGGAACCCACATAATGTTTACTTGCATCGCCGCCCGATTTCTGTGAAACATCACCAGGGATGAACTAGGCCCCGACTGGCGAGCCCATGATCTCGGTGAATTCCTAGAAACCCAGGCTAACCGAGCTGGAAAGGGCCACCACCTGTTCTGGCTAGTGTTCGCCGTGTTATCTTGGTCACTTTGGACCATTCGTAATAAGATGGTGATTGAGAAAGTCCTTCCCCGATGTGCATCTGACTCGGTGTTCAAACACTTGGCATGTTTGCATCTATGGTACCCGCTTTGTAGACAGCGAGACAAGGCACGGTGGACGAGATTCTTTGACTTCTCCTGGAGGCGGCACGGAGGCTCCCCTCTTAGTCCAGCTTAGCGTGGTTTTTTTCGGTGTTTTCTCGCCTGGCGAGTGTGTCTTTTAGCTTTTCTTCTTGGGTCATGTTGTGCTGTGGCCCCAGCAAACTATTGGTCTTGTGTGTTGCACTCTGTAACTCGTTGTGGATGGTTGCTTTATTTATAAAGCGGGACGAAAGCCTGATTCGAGAAGAAAATATAATGTCGGCTGAGATTGGAGGACTTATAATAGCGGACTAGTTCCTTGAGACGATGAAGAATTTGCTTTGGTGCTTGCAGCAGTGGGTTTGGCATGTGGGGCGACAACACTATAGGAGTACAGAGTCATCTTTGAGAGTGAAAACCCAATGTCTGACATTAATTGGTTGAGAGCGTGGACTTTCTTCAGGGTAAAATCAAAGATTTTGATTGGGTGACAATATCACCGGTGCACAATTTTCTTCATGGAGGAGTCGCTTTTGAAGAATCTAGACTTCCAGTGTTGCCTTTGACTGCCTTTGACGATGGTTTACGCTGCATCTGCAAGGAATTGTTCCCTTTTTTTTTCTTTTTATATTTTGGTTGTGTGTGACTTTGATTTTTGGTAGGTGCATAAAATATGTGTAATTGGTATCTTTGTTATATTAAAACTTTTTCCGTCAAAAAATAACCGATTTAGATTTGTCTAAATTTAAATATATTTAGACATATTTTAGTGTATAGATATATTTGAATGCAAGTGTGGACGGAGGAAGAGAGAGTGCCGAGATGGACCGGGGCCTGGGTTTCCGGCCTTGACATTCCCCGAGACGCGGTCTCCCCGACACCAAGTGAGCTCCTCCGATCCTCCCCGACAGCAGCGAGCTCAGCCTCGACACCAAGTGAGCTCCTCCGATCCTCCCCGACAGCAGCGAGCTCAGCCTCGACACCAAGTGAGCTCCTCCGATCCTCCCCGACAGCAGCGAGCTCAGCCCCGACACCAAGTGAGCTCCTCCGATCCTCCCCGACAGCAGCGAGCTCAGCCCTGACACCGGGTCTCCCCGACGGCTACTGCGTGTTCTTGCTCCTCGCCGACGCCTCTCTCCTGCATCGCTACCGGATACTTCACGACGCCTCATCCAGTTCTGACCCGCAGCATCGCCGCCTCCAATGCCGCCAGCGGTGGCGGCGGCAGCGGTGCCGCCACGCCGCCGGACGCGCGCATGGTCAAGACGGGATTCGACCCGGCCACCTACCGGCTCAACCTGCACCTCCACTCGCTCATCTCCTCCGGCTGCCTCGCGCAGGCCCGCGAGCTGTTCGACCGAATGGCGCCCCACCGGAGCAACGCCTTCTCCCTCAACCACGTGCTCTCCGGCTACGCCAGGTACGGCCAGCTACCCGCCGCGCACAGCCTCTTCCTATCTTCCCCGCCCCCCACCGCGACGCCGTCACCTGGACCGTCATGATGGGCGCGCTCGCCGCCGCGCCGCCGACGCCGTGTCCCTCTTGGGCGACATGCTCAGGGAGGGCGTCGCCCCGGACCGCGTTGCCGTCTCCACCGTGCTCAACGTGCCCGCCGCCTCTGGCACCACCGCGTCGCTCCACCCCTTCGCTGTCAAGCTCGGCCTCCTCCGCTTCAGCGTCGTCGTCTGCAACACGCTGCTCGACGCCTACTGCAAGCACGGCCTCCTCTCCGCAGGCCGGAGGGTGTTCCAGGAGACGTCGCCCGGGGACGCCATCACATACAACGCCATGATGATGGGGTGCTCCAAGGAGGGCCTGCACGGGGAAGCGCTGGACCTGTTTGCTGATATGCGCCGCGCGGGCCTCGGCGCCACCCAGTTCACCTTCTCCAGCATGCTCACCGTGGCCACGGGCGTTGGCGATCTCCACCTCGGCCGCCAGGTCCACGCCCTCGTTGCCAGAGCCACCTCCGCGTGCAACGTGTTCGTCAACAACTCGCTGCTGGATTCTACTCCAAATCTGTCTGCCTCGGCGAGATGGAGAAGCTGTTCAACGAGATGCCGGAGCGCGACAACGTCTCGTACAATGTCGTCGTCACAGGCTATGCCTGGAGCCTGTGCGCCGCCACCGTGCTGCGGCTGTTCAGGGAGATGCAGGTGCTCGGTTTCGACAGGCATGCCTTGCCTCATACTACTTTGCTGGGTGTTGCTGGCTCACTGCCTCACATTGGGATTGGGAAGCAGGTACATGCTCAGCTGGTCCTCCTTGGCCTTTCTTCAGAGGATCTTTTGGGCAACGCTCTGATCGACATGTACTCCAAATGCGGCATGCTGGATGCGGCAAAGCTCAATTTTGCCAACAAAAATGACAAGACTGGCGTCTCATGGACAGCGATGATAACTGGCCATGTCCAGAATGGGCGCAGGAAGAAGCACTGCAGCTGTTCTGTGACATGAGAAGAGCTGGTCTGAGCCCGGACAGGGCGACATTTTCAAGCATCATTAAGGCTTCCTCGAGCCTTGCAATGATTGGGTTAGGAAGGCAATTGCATTCTGACCTCATCAGATCAGGCCACATGTCCAGCGTGTTCTCGGGAAGTGCCCTTCTTGACATGTATGCAAAGTGTGGCTGTTTCGATGAGGCGCTCCGGACATTTGATGAGATGCCTGAGAGGAATTCCATCTCGTGGAACGCTGTTATTTCAGCCTATGCACACTATGGGCAGGCAAAGAATGCCATCAAGATGTTTGAAGGTATGCTTCGCTATGGATTTAAACCGGATTCAGTCACCTTCTTGAGTGTACTGTCAGCATGCAGTCACAATGGTCTTGCAGAAGAATGTATGAAATATTTTGAACTGATGGAACATGAGTATGGCATATCCCCCTGGAAGGAACACTATTCGTGTGTTATTGATACATACATTAGGTCGGGTGGGACGTTTCGATAAAGTTCAGAAAATGTTGTGTGAGATGCCATTTGAAGATGATCCGATCATTTGGAGCTCTATTCTTCACTCTTGTAGGATCCATGAAAACCAGGATTTAGCTAGAGTGGCAGCTGAAAAATTGTTCAGCATGGGGCCCACAGACGCGACACCGTACGTTATACTGTCCAACATATATGCGAAAGCTGGTAAATGGGAAGATGTGGCACGTGTGAAGAAGACAATGAGAGATCGAGGACTTAGGAAAGAGTCGGGTTACAGTTGGGTTGAATTCAAACAAAAGATCTACAACTTTTCTTCGAATGACCAAACCAACCCAATGATAACTGAAATTAAAGACGAGCTAGAGAGGTTGTACAAAGAGATGGATAAACAAGGATATAATCCTGACACTAGCTGTGCCTTGCATCAAGTGGATGATGACCTAAAGTTGGAGTCACTGAGATACCACAGTGAGAGATTGGCCATTGCATTTGCTCTGATAAACACCCCACCAGGGACGCCAATTAGAGTTATGAAGAATCTATCTGCCTGCCTAGACTGCCATGCTGCCATCAAGATGATGTCGGAGATTGTGAACAGAGACACCATTGTAAGAGATTCAAGCAGGTTCCACCATTTCAAGGATGGAGTTTGTTCTTGTGGAGACTATTGGTAAGGATTAGGCTTCCGTGCGCGATGAAGGATGCATACAGAATATGCCGATAAACAACTAAAAGTTGTCAGAGCATATCTATCAGATGGACTGCCATCTTGCTGGAGTTTTTGTTACTAGTGTTCCTTATTTAGTTTTTAAAATGCTGTACTCGGTGTTTTTCTTGCATCTGTGTAGCTGGAAGTAAGTCTGCTAGCCATTTTTCGAGGATAAACCATACTAGCTGTACATAAGGCTTGAGACTTCCCCATTTAATTCACAAACAACCAAGGGAATCACTATTCCCAAAATGCAGGATATTAGTTACCTTGTTTTGCATGACAAGTTTTGTTTCAATTCTGCATGTTTTTTTTACCATTGCCTTCCTGTACTCCATGGTAACTGAAATTTGACCAGCTAATTTTGCATACCTGTCAATTTTCCTATTTATATTGATTTTCCCTATGACTTCAATCTGTTGTCTTCCCCAAGTTCATTTCTAGCCAAAATCCTAATTATATATAAATTTTCCAAGTACTTGCATCTTTAGTATTTGTCACACATAGCTTCGGTTTGTAAAATGTAACTCGAAAATTCGGTAATGGATTTAATCATTCTTATGGCAATGTTGATTCCCGTAAACTTGGTGTATTTGGGTTCTCTATAATGATGTTGTATTTTGAACTATGCCTGAAGACGCTGATATTTTGCGCAGAGTTGAAAACATCGATCCTGCGGTACTTATCACTGAAACTTATGGCATGGTAGCTGTGGCTTGTGGTTCAGATGCGATGAGCGTATTTGAGGAGAATGGTGTGTAAATAGTGTCATCTAGAGTTTTCACCTTAATTGTTTCGGAGATATAGCAGGTAAAGATTCATTTACAGATCAATTGGTGTACCTTGTGCTATAATTGTTGCATATGTTTTGTGTACCTTTAAGAAACATGTGACATTTTGCAGGCATCAATCAAAAGCAGCTAATCGTTGATCTAGCAAAGCACATTTGTGTTGTGTTTCAGGATAAAACTGTTAACGATGAACTTCCAAGCATTTGGGAGCTTTATATGACTACTGTCAATGAGTTGTATAGTTTGACCATTACTCGAAAGGGGTGGAAAATGACTGATTTTTTTGACATGTTACATTTGGTAGGATGAGCTCTTTTTAGCCGTGGTATGTGAAATAAAACTGAAAGAGGCTGTATCAAGGATGGGGTTGATGGCCCATAGAGACATCCTCTGGAAGTTCCTCTTATTAGACAGACAAAGGAGTGGCTTATTGTCAACCCAATCCCTTTATATTTGTGGTAGCTAGTCCATACATGCCAGGAGAAAGCATGGCCATATATTTTCTTTTTCTTTTGGGAATCAAATAAATGGAGTGCCTTTCTTCTCAGTGTGAGAAGTCCTGAGAACATTTGGGCCAGAAATTTTATGACAAAAAAGCGGTGTGAGATGGAGCACGTCTGTTGAACAGCTGACAGCGACATGGAAGAAGAAGAAGATGATTATCAAGAAGGCAACCGTACAAATGACTGGCTCCTTTTTCTTTCTTACTAGTTCCAGTTCCCAGTTCCATCATTTTACTGCTAGTTACTGCTACCTCCGTGGTCATGGCGGCTTGCCTCTCCCCCACGCTGCCTCGCCAGCCCATCCATCGCCGCTGCTGCTGGACCCCTAAGCTGCCCTCCTCTTCCACCTCCACCTACTACCGGTATCCCCACCGCCGGATCAGGGGAACTAGCTTCGCTGCCATCTCTGCTCGTGCCTCTGCTGCCGCTGTCGCTCAGGGCCTCGACGCCGACGACATCCGCCACCCGCTGGACAAGCAGGTCAGTTCCTGGTTTCTGTTTCTTTTATTTTCCGCATGCACGTGTTGTTTTATTTGGTACTCTTCTCATATAGTTATGTCCTTCCATTTTCTTGTTTGCAGAATACTTTGCTGCTCAAAGCAATTCCAGGTCTCAATGATATAGGCAAGGCTTTGCTAGGTACTCCACTTCTCTATCTCAGTAGGCAATTATACTGATGATGAGCCCTCAGGCTAGTAGTTCATAAACCAACATATGTACTCCCAGAAGCTAACACTGTTTTGCTTGTTTGTTATTTTCTAATGTAGGGCCAGTTTCCGAGCAAGTTATGGTTCTTCAGAACATTGGATCCTCTGTTCTCGTCTCTGAAAACCAGGTCCCTCTTTCAGAACTGATAACATGTATATAAACTCACCACATGTTAATGCAACCAGACTGAACTCATAATGTTTTCTCTGTCTTCAGTTGCCAGAACTCCACCAGCTCATGACTGAAGCTGCAAAAATCTTGAACATAGAATCTCCGGACCTGTACGTACGGCAAAATCCCGTTCCTAACGCTTACACCTTAGCAATCAACGGCAAAAGGCCGTTTGTCGTGGTTCACACGAGCCTCGTGGAGCTGCTCACTAGAAAGGAACTGCAGGTACGACTATGTGTGTGTGTGTGTGTGTGTGTGTTAGCACAGTGATCAATAGATAGATAGTATCTGTCAGTTGTTAAAAGAGGTGTATTTTTTCTTGATTCCATTGATACGAAAAAATAAATCAAATTTCCTAGACGAAGCATCCAAACCGGCTGTAGTAATCTCTGCAGGCTGAATAATGTATGCATTACTCACGTGGAGCTGTGTGTGTGTTTTGCATCAGGCTGTTTTGGCGCATGAGCTGGGTCACCTCAAGTGCGACCATGGCGTCTGGCTTACCTTTGCCAACATACTAACAGTGGGAGCGTACACTCTCCCTGGTAGGCCCCGAATCTTTCTTCCACGTAATCTTATGTATAATACCCGGGAGTCATCTGATGGTAACTGCATCTACATGTGTGCACTCTCTCCAGGTCTTGGCATGGTTGCTGGTTTCCTGGAAGAGCAGCTGTTCAGGTGGCTACGAGCCGCGGAGCTGACCTGCGACAGGGCAGCCCTCGTCGTAGTACAAGACCCCAAGGTAGTATCATTCAGCAAAGAATTTTGTTTACTGGCCTCCAGCTGTTTGATCATCACCCAGCGTCTGATCTGTTAGTGTCTGTTGCGTTACTGTCGAGAGGTTGTCATCTCGGTCCTGATGAAGCTGGCGGGAGGGTGCCCGTCCCTGGCGAACCAGCTGAACGTGGACGCCTTCCTGGAGCAGGCCCGCTCGTACGACAAGGCCTCGTCGAATCCGGTCGGGTGGTACATCCGGTCAGAACCTGATGTTGTGAAAAGCTATGTGTATCTACTACTTAGACCGTGACATTGCTCTTCCGTGGAATGAACCGATATTTTTGTTTTTGTTTTTTCTGCAGGAACGCGCAGACGAAGGAGCTGTCGCACCCGTTGCCCGTGATGCGAGCCCGTGAGGTGGACGAGTGGTCGAGGAGCCAGGAATACAGGGCCCTGTCGCGGAAAATGTTCCAGTAGCCTGTCTGTCTATCTGTCTGTCTGTGATTATACGAAATGGAAGAGCAAGCTAGCCGTGGACTTGTGCACTAAGGAAGCAGTAGTAGAGTTTAGTAGAGTCTAGAGTGAATCTATGTATGTGCATCTGACATTAGATTGGTTGTACTTAATTGTTTAAAAATTAAAACCCTTATTGGACTTACACCGTCTGAGAGCGGCACTTGTTTTGCGGTGATTGTTCCACCCTAAGGCAGGCTGTGTGATCAGTATACTGTCTTTCTTGCCTGCTCCTCATCCCCACAAACAGTGTGATCTGTAGCCTGGCTGTATTATATCTGAATCATGCTGATGATGATGGTTTCTTGCTTGGTCTCATCCTCCCTTTCGTGTTCTTGGCTATCTTCTTTCTTAGAACCCTTTCATCTTTTTTTCCATTTATCTTGTAGGCTGGTATATTAAAACTTAACTGAACACATCAAGGGCTTGCTTGGCATACTTTCTTTAGTAACTGATCTTCAATGTGTGAGGGTCTTAGCTCAAATTGTTCTCTTTTCATGCCTTGGAGCTGCTTTCCTGTGTTTGTTCAGCCGTGAGTATCATTGCTTTTCCGATTCACTATTTTTTGCTGCACTGCATATGTTCAAATGGCCATTTCATGGAGTCAATTGTTCAAGACTCTATATGAACTTAGAGCAATTGTCCTACGTGATGATTAACAACTATGGCCTCAAACAACTGTCACTATGTGTCAGCTCTATATGGACTTGAACATTCGTTCAGAGTCACCATGTGTCAAATCAAAGTTTCTCTTATCTCAGCACTTCTGGTATCAATGAACTCTGACAAAATAATGTAAGCAATGCCTCTATATTCATAAAAACAAACATTTTTAATAAAGATTGTTACTACTGTAGAAGAACCAAACCATTCTGGTGAAGTATTTTACGGTGGAGATTTTTGGGTCCAAAGAGCTCCAGTGCTTTTGCTATTTAAAAATTAAAAATCATACTTCTGAGTTTGCCCATTATTTATCCCACAAACATGCAAAATATCAATTTCAAATACTTTGTATTCTGAGCCTCGGGTTGCTCAGGAGTCAAAGACACTTTCACAGTATTTTATTTGTGGTTACAAAAGACGGACCGACCGGAAGCATCATCCTACATCCAGAATGGTACATGAGAGAAGCCTGGGATGTACTTGCAGACCTCGTACGAGCTGGTGGCGCGGCGAAGCGTCGCCTGCAGCTCTCCCTCGCGGCTGTACTTGAGGCCAAACACGGTGACGTGAAGCACGCAGTTGCATGTTTTCTGTTGTTTTTGGTTCCAGGAAGTCAGAAAATGAATATTCTCGGAATTGGACGGGAGAAAAGCCAAAGTTACTATTTTCCCGGAAGACTCACGGAGCCAGAAGGAGAATCGGAGAGGGGCCACAGGGTGGCCACCCCCTCCCTTGGTGCGGGCAACCCTAGGCCGCGCCAGGGCATGGTGTGGGCCCCCTGGCCGGCCACCGACCTTGCCTCTTTCGCCTATAAGAGCCTCCCGATACCAAAACCCTAAATCATCAATCAGAAATCCACGAAAAGTTCCGCAGCGCCGCCGCCACCGAAGGAGAGATTCGGGGGATAGAAAGTCTCTGTTCCGGCACCCTGCCGGGACGGGGAAGTGCCCCCGGAGCCATCTCCATCGATCTCCACCGCCATCTCCATCACCATTGCTGATTCCTATGATGAGAAGGGAGTAGTTCTCTCTCGAGGCTAAGGGTTCTACCGGTAGCTATGTTTTCGTCTCTCTCTATGCATGATCTTATTGAGATCATGAGCTTGTAATCTATAGATCTACCTTGCTACTCAAGTGCTTTAATAGATCTCTGCTCTCCCCATGTGTGTGAAAGTGACAGCGTGCACACCATGGTGGCACTTAGGCTAGAGATTACAAATACTTGTTATAACTTATATTTGGAGTTGGATGTCTTTATGAAATTGTGGTGTTTGTTGGAACCATCTAGTACTCAAGGTGACAGTGTGGAGTTATCTAGATGGGAAAGGCTTACTTTGAGGTGTGCTGTTATAGCCCTACCATGGATTAGAGTGTCCAACCAGAGAGTAGTTCAGCGTAGTATCATGAATATGATATATTTATATGAGAGTGTTCACTAGTGAAAGTATGATCCCTAGGCCTTGTTTCTAAGCACTAAAACACCGTTTGCTATTAGATCTGTTACATGTTTGCTTGCTTCCATCTTTATTTCAGTTTTACTTTAGTCTTTTCCACGCCACGAAGCTATTCTCTATCACCATTACCACTTATAATTATCCATCCCACTTGTGTTTCACTATCTCTTCGCCGAACTAGTGCACCTATACACCTGACAAGTGTATTGGGTGTGTTGGGGACACAAGAGACTTCTTCTATCTTGATTGCAGGGTTGCTTGAGAGGGATACCTTTGACCACTTCCTCCCTGAGTTCGATAAACCTTGAGTGATCCACTTAAGGGAAAACTTGCTGCTGTTCTACAAACCTCTGCACTTGGAGGCCCAACAACTGTCTACAAGAATAGAAGTGCATAGACATCAAGGGTGTAACTAATCTTAAATGGGTCTTGACTTGTTTTGAGCAAGTTTCTGGAATGAAAATCAACTACTCTAAAAGTGAGTTCATTCCTATAGGCCTTGAGGATTCTGATATTCCTACCTACTCAAACATTCTCGGTTGTGTTGTTGGTGCTTTTCCCATTAAATATCGGGGTATCCCTCTACACTTTGAGAAACTGAGGAGATAGGATATTCAACCTTTGATAGATAAGATTGGTAGCAACAGCTTGCCTACCCGGTCTAGGGCGTAGATTATAGGGACAGGAGAAGGCTATGCGGGCGTGGAGGCGAGGACGTCGGCGTGCTGGCGCCGTCGAGAGGGAAGATGGAGGCGGCGGCTGGGGGTTGCAAGACCGACTCCTTGAGGAGTCGGCAACAAATAGATTGTTTATTGCTTAATTCTGAAAATCCAATTACAACTCTTATTTATAATAGAAATAGGATAATTGGGCTAAGCCCCTAACTAGGCTGGGCCTCCGTGGGCCTCGATAGACCAGGCCGGGTCATAACATCTCGCCTGGCTGCAAACAGCTCGTCCTCGAGCTGGTAGTATAGATAATGCACGGAAGTCGTCGTGGTTCCCAAGTCGCCTTTGCTGAAAGTCCTTCCCATCGCACCAACAAATACCAAGCATCACGGCGCATCTGGCGAATCACCTGTGGCTGGCTGGGAGCAAAGTGCCCTCGTGATCGGTGGCAGCGGTGGCGTGACGGCGGGTGGCGCGCCACGGTAGGGCTTGAGCAGCCCCACATGGAAGACGTCGTGAATACGCGCCCCGGCAGGCAGCTAAAGACGATAGGCCAGGGTCCCAATACGCTCCAGGATGATGAAGGGCCCCGCGTACCGAGGGCCGAGCTTGCGCTTCGCCCGCGGATCCAAGGACTGGTGTGAGCGGTGTAGGAGGTGCAACCACACCCAGTCGCCCACCGCGTACTCCACCTCGCGATGGTGGCCATCATAGTAGTGCTTGGCGACCTGCTGGGCCTGGATAAGGCGCTGCCGCACCTCGGCAAGCATCTCATCTCGGTGACGGAGGAGCTCGCCGGCAACCTCCGTCCGTGTCGTGGCCGCGTCCACCGGTAGGATCGGCGGAGGTGGCCTACCATAGACCACCTCAAATGGCGTAGCGCGCAGGGCGGAGTGGTAGGAGGTGTTGTAGCAGTACTCCGCCCACGCAAGCCAATCCACCCAAACACGGGGTCGATCACCTGTAACACATCGCAAATACATCGCAATCACCTTGTTAACCACCTCGGACTGGCCGTCCGTCTGAGGGTGGAACGCCGTGCTGAAACGGAGTTTGACCCCCGCCATGCGGAAGAGATCCCGCCAGACATGCCCCGTGAACACCGGGTCCCGATCACATACGATCGACGAAGGAAACCCGTGTAGACGGACGATGCCATCGAAGAACGCGCGGGCCACCGACGCGGCCGTGTAGGGATGGCCGAGCGCGATGAAGTGGGCGTACTTGGAGAAGCGATCGACCACCGTGAGGATGACGGACTTGCCCCCCACTTTAGGGAGGCCCTCGATGAAGTCCATGGAGATGTCGGCCCAGACCTGCGCGGGCACATCGAGCGGCTGCAACATGCCGGCTAGACGCAGCGTCTCCGTCTTGTTGCGCTGGCATGTCTCACATGACCGCACCCAATCCTGGACCATGGCGCGATCTCCAGGGATGTAGAAGTCAGCGCGGAGGCGGTGAAGGGTCTTTTGGACACCCTCATGACCCGCAGAGTGAGCCATCAACAGCACCTGGTGGCGTAGGTCGTCGTGGTCGGGCACGAACACTCGGCGCCCATGGAGAAGCAGTCCGTCGGCGAGGCACCATGGCGCGTCCAGCTCACCCGCGTCAAGCTGCTGCCGCAGGAGCTGGGCATCTGGCGCTGTCGCGGTAGCCTGACGGATGAGGTCGAAGAGGGCGAAGGTGGGCCCCGAACGGATGCACAGCAACCGCCCCTCCGAGGCGACCTCGGCGTCATCGGGCTCGGCGTCATGGGGCGAAGCGTCGCCGCGGTGTTGAGGCGCCCCGGCGGTACTCCACCGTGAAGTCGGGTCAAGAGCTTGCTGATCCACTGGTGCTGCGGCACCGTCGACAGCCGCTGATCCAGGAGGAACTTGAGGCTGTAGTGGTCGGTGCGCACCCGGAAAGAACGCCCCCATAAGTAGGGTCGCCAGTGACGCACGGCCTGCACGAGGCCAATGAGCTCCTGCTCGTATGCTGCGAGCTTGAGGTGGCGGGCAGCGAACGGCCTGCTGAAGTAGGCGAGAGGGCCGTCGCCCTGGTGGAGAACAGCACCGAACCCCGCTCCCGACGCGTCGCAGTCGATGATGAATGGCCGGTCGAAGTCCGGCATCTAGAGCACGGGGCCCGTCGTGAGGGCCCCCTTCAGAGCCTCGAACGCCGTGGTAGCCTCGTCGTCCCAGGTGAAGGCATCACGCCGCAACAGGCGCGTGAAGGGCGAGGCGATGAGGCCGAAGTCCCGGATGAACTTCCTGTAGTAGCCCGCGAGGCCCAGGAACCCGCGGAGGGCGTGTGGCGAGCGCGGCGTCGGCCAGGCAGCCACGGACGCCACCTTGTCCGCATCCATCGCGACCCCGTCAGCGGTGATGACGTGGCCGAGGTAGGCCACCGAAGTCGTCGCGAACGAGCACTTCGAGCGCTTGAGGTGAAGGTGATGCGCTCGAAGCTCGTTGAAGACGATGGCGATATGCTGGAGGTGCTCCGCCACGACGCGTCAGAGATCAATATATCATCAAAAAACACCAGCACGAACCGGCGTAAGTACGGGCGGAGGACGTCGTTCATCAGGGCCTGAAAGGTCGCCGGCGCGTTGGTGAGGCCGAAAGGCATCACCACGAACTCAAAGTGGCCATGATGTGTCCGGAATGCCGTCTTGGCAATGTCCTCCGGGTGCATGCGCACCTGGTGATAGCCCGACCGAAGATCGAGCTTGGTGAAGAACCGAGCCCCGTGGAGCTCATCGAATAGCTCGTCGACCACCGGAATCGGGAACTTATCCTTGAGTGTCACGGCGTTGAGGGCGCGGTAGTCAATGCAGAAGCGCCACGTGCCATCCGACTTGCGGACAAGCAGCACCGGTGCCGAGAACGGCGACGTGGAGATCCTGATGATGCCAGCGGCTAGCATGAGCGCGCACTGTCGCTCCAACTCGTCCTTCTGCAGCTGTGGGTAGCGGTAGGGTCGCACCGCCACCGGGGCCGTGCCTGGCAGGAGGTGGATACGGTGGTCACATTCCCGTGGGGGCGGTAACCCTTGCGGCTCCTCGAAGATGTCGCCATGCTGCTGCAGTAGATGGGTCAGCAGGGGGTGCTCGGCGTCGTCCTCCCCGGAGACGAGCTGTAGCTGGGGGGCGGGAGCGGCTCCCCCGATGCCCTCCCAACGGATGCGGCGACCCTGGCGCCAGAACGTCATCGTCAGGGCGTCGAAGTCCCAAAGGATGGGACCGAGCGTCCGGAGAAAGTCGACGCCAAGGATGAAGTCGAAACAGCCCAAGTCGATGCCGGCGCACGTGATGGAGAAGTGCTCGTCGCCGATGGTGAGGGGCACGTGCTGGACCAGTCCGTGGCACTGAAGGCGGTCACCGTTGGCCACGGTCACGCGGAGGTGATCCCCCCCGGTCGGCTGAAGGGCGAGGCGGCGCATGGTAGCGGCGGGCATGAAATTATGAGTAGAGCCCGTGTCCAGCAACGCCACCAGGGTCTCGCCATGAATAGTGACCGGTAGAAGCATCGTCCGCTCGTGGCGGATGCCGACCAGTGCGTGGAGAGAGACGACGAACGCCTTGGCGGCTGGGGGAGCCGGCTCGGTCGGCTCCTGTGGGGCCAACGCGTCGGCCGCCTCGCGTGGCCCGTGCACGTCGGCCGCGTCGACCGTCTCCAGGTAGAAGAGGCGCGGGCACACGTGGCCGGGTGCGTACGGCTCGTCGCAGTTGAAGCAAAGGCCCAGGCGGCGACGTTCGAGCTGTTCGGCCGGTGTGAGACGGCGGAACGTGCGGGTAGCCGCGGGGGCGGGGCTCGCTGGTCCGGTCGGTGCGGGGTGGGTGGCGGGCGCGACCGTAGGCAGCGGACGAGTGGGGCGTCCGCCGCGGGCCGGGGGCGCCGGGTGCCGCTGGCGCTGGCCGTAAGCGCGCGCCAAATGCATCGCCGTCTGAAGGTCCTGCGGTGCCTGGAGCTCCACGTCCACGCGGATGTGGTCGGGGAGGCCGCCGACGAAGAGCTCGGCGCGCTGCTGTCCTGTCACCCCGGGAGCGTGGCACGCGAGGGCCTGGAAGCGGTCGGCGAAGTCCTGCACCGTGTTGGTGAAAGGCAAGCGCCCAAGCTCCGCCAGGTGGCTGCCGTGAATCGGGGGGCCGAAACGGAGGAGGCAGAGGTCGCGGAAACGGTCCCATGGGGGCATGCCGCCTCGCCCCTGCCGGCGAGTAGTACCACGTCGGGCGGCGCCACGGAGGTGATACGAGGCGAGCCAGTACGATCCGACGAAAGTGCCGCCATGAAGAATTGCTCGCACTGGTTGAGCCAGTTGAGCGGGTCGTCCACGCCGTCGTACGTGGCGAACTCGATCTTGGCGTAGCGCGGGGGAGTCGGTGCGGCGGCGCCCTGGCCTTGGTGATCCGCACGACCAGTGTAGGTCTCCGCAACGCGGGAGTAGGCCGGCGCCGGGAAGGAGGGCATCGGAGGGTCCCCCGCGGTCGTGTAGACGGGTGGGGGAGGCCCCGACGGGCGCGTGTAGCTTGGAGGAGGATCGGTCGCCGTCACCCAAGCAGGAAGCGGCGAGGGCGATGGCGGAAACGGCACCTGCTGGATGGGGAGGCCCTGGGGGACGACGCTGGGGGCCGGCTGCCACGGCGTCCATGGGTACGACGCGGCTGGGGTCGGGGCGGACACGCCCTGGAAGGGCTGCCACACCGATGTGGAGGGTGGGGTGGGGGCGGCCGGTGGCTGGGGCGGCACGGGAAGCCCCTGCGTCCCTTGCAGGAAGAGGCGGATGCCGTGGACTGCGGTGGCGAGATCGCGGATGGCCGTCGAGACCTCCTGCTGTGAGAGTAGGGGGGCGGCGTCGGCGGCCTCCGCCATGGACGCCGCGACTCCCGTGGAGGGCGGCGGCTGCGACAAGGGCGGCGCGGAGGTGGGCGGTGAGGAGGTGGTGGTGGCTGGAGAAGACGACATGACCGAACGAGGACAATCTGATACCAAATTGGTAGCAACAGCTTGCCTACCCGGTCTAGGGCGTAGATTATAGGGACAGGAGAAGGCTATGCGGGCGTGGAGGCGAGGACGTCGGCGTGCTGGCGCCGTCGCGAGGGAAGATGGAGGCGGCGGCTGGGGGTTGCAAGACCGACTCCTTGAGGAGTCGGCAACAAATAGATTGTTTATTGCTTAATTCTGAAAATCCAATTACAACTCTTATTTATAATAGAAATAGGATAATTGGGCTAAGCCCCTAACTAGGCCTGGCCGGTGGGCCTCCGCCGGCGAGAGACCAGGCCGGTCATAACAAAGATCCTCAAAAGGATTGCTGGCTGGAGAGGGAAGTTGCTTTCTTATGCTTCTAGATTAACCCTTATTAAAATCTGCTTAGCAAGTATTTATATTTATCTTCTTTCCTTTTTCAAGTTTCCTAAATGGGCCCTTGACTTAATTAACTCCCAGATGGCTAACTGTATTTGGAATGATTTTGAAGGGAACTAGAAATTGCACCTAGCTAGTTTGAAATTAGATTGCAAGAAAAAGGAATTTGGAGGATTAGGGATCCCTGACTTAGCCAATGTTAACCTCTGTCTCCTTGGCTCCTGGGTCAAAAGATATTCCCAAGATGAGGGAAAAAATCTGGAGGTCCCTTGTAGAATCTAAATATGACACCAAAAACCCTAACATCTTTTGCAGCAAACAAAATGGGGTTTACCAGTTTTGGAAAGGGGTTCTTTGGGCTATTAATAGTATCAAATTTTGGTATAGATGGCATATTGGTGATGGTTCACAAGTCAGGTTTTGGGAGGATACCTGGTTTGGGACCTCTCCTCTGGCTGTCTAATTTTTTGAAATCTATGTTATCTGTAATGAGCATAATAAAACTATCCAGTAGATTTGGGATGGTTCATCCATCAAGCTTACTTTTAGGAGAAATTTTAATGCTGATCTTATGGCCCAATGGTATGAACTGGAGGAGATTGTCTCTAGTATCACTTTCACTACTAACATTGATGCTCTAATTTGGCAATATGAGAGTGGAGGGGTTGACTCCACTACTTCTCTGTATGCTACCATCAATTTTGGTGGAGTTACTCCCATTTATATTCCTGATGTTTGGTAGCATATTCCTCCGAGGGTACATATTTTTCTTTGGTTGCTTGCACATAACAAACTAATGACTAGAGACAACCTTAAGAAGAGACATATTAACAAACCTGTAGACTGCATTCTCTGCTCCGAGGATGAATCTATTGATCACCTTTTTTCCAATGCTTAGTTGCTAGATAGATTTGGAACATCATTTCCAGGTTCTTTAAAATTGAAGTTGGGAAGGCTTACATGTCTGTAGCTAAATTTTGGATCTCTAACAAGAAACATGCAATTTTAAATTTAGTTTGTTCTGCTACTCTGTGGTGTCTCTGAAAATTTAGAAATGAGATGATCTTTAATGGTCTCCCATGGATTAACTTGCACCAGATTTTAAGGAAGATCCTAAATTCAGTGAAGCATTAGAGGCTGATTTTCAAGGAAGACATGGTGGAGTGTGTGGACAGCTTTTGCAATCATCTGTCGCAGGTCCTGGACTCAAAGTTTGCCCCGATGAGTGGCTAATCAGGGAACAAGCTGATGGGAGGGCCCTTCGAGACCACCCTTCATCTCCAGCCTCCAAAAGAGCTGCACTGCAAGGAGTTTGGACGACGCCAACTTCTACTTTGGAGGCCACAGTCTTCCCTTCCCCTGTCTAGTGTTTTTTCAGCCGGTGTGGATGCACCTTTGGCTTTGTATTTAGCTCTCGGCTTCTTTTGATTTGGATACTCGACCTCCTTTTAGGTAGTTGTCTGTGAAACTAAGACATGAACTCACTGTCAGGTTTCATTGATGATTCAATGGAACCAGGGGCGTGTGTCCCTGTCGATCTAAAAAAAACATGTGTCAGCTTTACATGGACTTGAACATCTATGGGCGTAGTATAGATCAACTCAAAGTTTCTCTGGTCTGCAAAAAGAAACTCAAAGTTTCTCTCGTTTCAGGACTTCAGGTGTCGATCAACTCAGCCAAAAGAATATAAGCAATGATAATGTATTCACAAAAAAAAGCAATTTTCTGTGAATGAATGTTGCTAGGAGAACAAAAACATTCTAGTATTTCTTGTATTCCCTCTGTCCCTCGGATCTAAAATAATGGACTCATATTTATCTAGATTCGGATATATTTACACATGTTTTAGTACTAGATACTTTGTCTGTTTAGAAATAAGTTACCTGGTGGGTTTGTCTAGATTTGCACGTATTTGCCATGATTGCTGTGTATATATACGAATCTGGACAAATTGAGGTCACTTGTTTTTGGACGGGAGAGAGTAAATCCGAATCTCCGGGTATATTAATTTGGGTTTGAGGTAATACAAAATATGAACCGGAATCTGGGAACCATCCGAATCTCGATAAAATATGAACGTGAGAGAACCATGGGATATACTTGCAGACCTCGTATGAGCAGGTGGCGCGTCGAAGCGTCGCCTGCAGCTCTCCCTCGCGGCTGTACTTGAGGCCAAACACGGTGACGTGAAGCGCGCAGCCATGGCCATCACGCTCTCAATGAGACAGAGCGAGTTGTTGCCCATGTAGGTGAGCGTGGCTCCCAGGTGCCGCTCCGGGTCTCCCCTGCGGAACAGCTTCTGCCCCGTCTTCTTCCACGCCGGCGCCGTCGGTGCCGGCGGCGGCGGCGGCGGCCTTGCAGGCGCAGACGTAGCCGTCCTCGTCCCACGCGTCCGGCTCTCTCTCGAAGTAGCCCTCTTGTCTGAAAGGCAGCTTCCACTCCCCGTGCGACCTCCACTCGCGGCGGAGTAGGTGCCTCCGCCGCGCCACGTCCTGTCTCTCGTGGAGAAGAATATGGTGCGCCCGTCCGGGTGCACCGCGTAGGCGATGACGGTCTCCTCGTTGCCGTCGAACGAGGCCAGACGGCGCTGACAGCGCGTGGACAGACACGCCGAGGACGTGCCCGCTCGGGTGCTGCCATCTGCCTTGACAGCGTGTACAGGACCGTCCCCTTTTCTCGGCTCAGCTTCTTCTTCTTCTTCTGCTCGCCGCCGGCAGCAGGTGCGGCGACGAACAGGCAGCACGGGTTCTCCGGCAGGCGAGGGCCCATGGACATGGCAGCCGTCACGGTGTCGTAGACGAGGGCGCCGCTGGCCTCGGCCGAATAATGTCGCTTGTTCGTGACGAAGATGCAGCTGCCCAGGCCGCCAAAGGGTCCGGGAGCCGCTTCAACCCGCCGCTGTCGTCGTCGTCGTCAGAGATTGCTGAACAAGGCCATGTGTTATGCAGAGTAGCATAATTGAGGCAACAAGGCCATGTGAATTGCTGAACAATTCTGATGTCTGGCCATATTGGCATGCTTTTGATGACCCAGTTTATGCAATTAACAACTTGCTTTTCTGGAGATTCAAGAGTTGTGTATGTCAGGAAGATATATGTTTCTCATATTTCCATGTGGTGATGCTGCACTAATCCTGGACCAATTCTCGAGTGTGGCAATAGAAAAAGTATTACATCGACGAGTACTGAATTAGACATGCAGGCAACAAAAAAGCAACATTTGCTGACATGGATAAGCAGCATTAGCCAAAACAAGCCCAGTCATGGTTAGGCTAATTACCTCATTAATTAAACGTTCATTAGCAAGAGCGTTGGAATTTTTTTGGACATTCGGATCAGACAGCACAAAACTGGTCTGATGGATTGATATATTTGCTCCATAATAATAAGATTCAAGCTAAACAAAGGGATAGGTTGATTAAGAAAAATTGTAGCAATCTAGCATATTACTGAAACAGAGGATACGTTTCAGTAATACCTACATGTCTTAAACAGAAAGGATATGAAGATTCTCTAGACATGATACATCCAAGGCAAATATTTGAACCGTGCAGCAAAGCCTGAATTAGGAAAAACTTTATTAATCTAGCAATCAAAGTGCTTCGAAATGAGCTAACTAACCAGATTTCAAAATCAACTGCACATCACTACCATTTTTTATCTTCCATAACTAAAACAACAAGTCACGAATGGCAGCACACTTGGACATCTACATGATAAGAAGAATCTTTTCTTGCTAATTGAAAGAAAAGTGCATATGTCAAAATCACACAAACGTTACCATGACTAAATATGGACATTCATAGTTCGGCATACCACTCATGTCCACTTCATTTTTTGCTTCGCACATTATTTACTGATGACCACTACTTGCACAGCTTGCTGCCATACAGATACAGGTCGCACCTGGCATAGATGAGGCAATGAAACTCGTAAAATCATGATTAGATGGTCCATCAACAGAAGGAATTAGGAATGGCAAGAACAAGGTAACAACATGCAATGTACATATTTTATAATATGGTGACCCTTGCCAAGGGTACATGCTGAATAGAACTCCAAGTACATGGTATCACTAGCTAGTTTAGATGGAAACAGGAAGGCATCCGCTAGTTTGCCATTTCCATCAGATTTACCTATTTTAAATAAAACCTACTACCTCTGTTCCATAATGTAGAACGTTTTGGCAAACTATGCAGAACATTTTGGCAAACTAAATTAGTTTGCTAAAACATTCTACATTATGGAACAGATTTAGTATTAAGTCAGCAACCCTTGTCATGTATTCAAGTATCTTGCTTTCATACAGGAAGAGCAAAGTATTCTCCTAAACCATATACTTAAGACAGACATTATCATGGAAAAAATATCAATATCAGACCTAGCTAAAATGTGAACCTTTATATATTATTTTTGACATATTATAGAAATCCATATTGTTTCAAATGAACTATAACTGCACCTATTCAATGAACTGAGGACAGTACACTTGCAAATGCAGAAAGTAAAGAGTTCAATCTTGTAATAATAAAGAAACAGGGCATAACAAAAATTGTAATTCAGTCATGTCACACAAAGAAACGAGGCATCAGAGAAAATTGTAATTTAGCGATGCCATAGAAAAAATGATAGGGACGGAGAAAATTCAGAGTCCACACTAAATATTTTCTACTCTCGGATTTGCGGAAAACATAAAAAATCTATATTCTAACAATCTGGTTGCCATCTCATATATCAATAGCACATAAAATTATTGTATCAATCTGGTTGCAATCTCAAACGAATGAACATGTTAGGCAATATGATACGAATGAACATGCTAGGCAGTATGATACGAACGAACATGTTTGTAAATTACAATGCTATCACAAAACATGCATTCCCAGTAGCTGTATCCAAGACCAAGGAATGCCCTACTTTTCTCTTTCACGCATCTTCCATGAATTCAATCTAGATTTAATTACAAAACAGCAAATAGGCATGCATCTTTCTAAATTAACCTGCAACTTCTAAACAGACTTGTGCATGCAAATTGACAGAGGACTGTAAATGGAGGCCGGGGTTCTCAACCTCCTTTTCGAATAAAAGGGCCGTCAAATGCCAGAGATCATAAGGAGGAAGGAAGGTTGATCTTCGGAGTAGAGGGATGTGCTTGGTGCCTCTCTTCTGCATCTCCGATGTCACCAACAAGAATGGCGTCTTGGCACCTAATTTTAGGGGAAACTAGTTAGTTTTAGATGCAATTAATAGATCAGCCCAGCACACAATAATTAATTGCAGATCTCATTGGAAAAAATTGCGTTCTCTCTCTCGCTGGGACCAAGATGGACAGTAAATATTTTCTTTGCTTCGGCAATTCAGATCAAATCGCTTTAGCTAACAAATTCAACCTATGTGCTGCTCTTTAGCAAATAGTCATACAAAACTAGTCCTCCACGGCGCATCATGAGGCTCCTTCAGATGAGTTCTCTAGAGCGCTGGTATGGAAAAATCTTGGTGATCCGAGAGCATACCCTCTTGGACCAAAGCTTGGGTGGGTGAGAGCTTGGAGGGAAGGGTGCATCATGACAGGAAGCATCTCCGACGCATTCGGTCGATTAGCTGGTGGGCGTGAAGCAAGGACAACAGCTAGCCACCTAGGAACTGAGCAGGAGCAATGTATAAGTTTGCAACCAGAGGCGGGCACGGACTGAACGAGGAGGAAGCTGGGGCGGATACGATGCGTACCGGAGATGATGGGGGCATTTGGTCCTGAATGCGGCAGCGAGCGAGTGCGGCGTACGCCGGCGCCGGCGCTGGCGGCAACATGCCTGCCGCGGGTGGAGGCAGAGCGGGGCGGGAGCGCGCTCGGTCGATTCCAGCGGCTGAGGGCCGGGAGACGTGCTCTGAGTCTCCGCCGGCGCCGGCGCCGGTGCCGGCAGAGGTGTCATGGGACGATGGGGCAAAACGGTCTTCTCCTTTCGGAGGCTCGTTATATTTCCTGTTAAAAAATAAATAAAGTCGGGGCATTTTATCGTCCCACCCGTCCACTCCTCCACTCCTCCGCCGGTCGAGCGGCGGTGCGCCGAGCCCGACCGCTCCGCCTCCACCTTCTCCCCTCTCGCAAGCTCCTCCAATGGCCGGACCAGCCCCTGCCGGCGCCGATCCGGACATTCCCGCAAAGGAGGCGCCATCAAGAGCCCCGGAGGAATCGATCGAGGCGGCGCAGCCGCAGCCGCAGCGCCTCCAGCGGGTCCGCGCGAACCTGCGCCTCCCCGACCGGCCCTTCGCGGCGCCGTCCGCCGCCCACGACGCCGGACTCCGCGCCCTCCGCCTCCTCGACTTCGTCCGCCTCGACCTCCCCTCCTCCGGCGCCCCGCGCCCCGACCTCGTCGCCGAGCTCATCGCCAACTACTCCAGCACTCGCGGCTGGAGCTCCGTCCGCGGCAAGCAAATCGAGGTCTCCCTCGAATCATTCGCCAGGGCGCTCCGCCTACCTCCTCACGGCAGTAGTACCACGGCCGGCATCCTCACGGACACCTCCGCCGTCACCTCCGCCGTCAGAGAGTTCACCAAGGTTTACATCGGGGCGCCCGCCACCGACGCGAAGCGCAGGCTGCCCAGCACCTTCTTCGCGAAGAACGTGAAGCGTGGGCCAGAGTACACGACGGAGTTGCTCTGGGAGCTCGTGAAGCAGGAGATGGAACACCTGGTTGAGAGCGAGAGCGCCGACTGGGAGAGCTACTACGGTGCGTTCCTGCAGAGGCTCATCTGGGTGGAGATGCCAGAACTCTTCCAGCCGCCGCCAACGGAGCTGTCCGTCGCAGTTGCTCCGGCGGCATTGTCTGTCGCAAAGGAACAAGGGAACAATCTAGCAACAATCCATGAGAACCAAAAGCGCTGCTCTGAGTCCTCTGACATTGGTAGACCCGGCGGAGAAGCCAGCTCCAGGCAGATCGACATGGCATCCAAAAAAATTGATTCGGCATCAGAGATCAACATTGCAGCGTCTAAGATGATCGAAACCACGTCCAAGCAACTTGAGGCGAGAACAAAACAGCCTAGCGAGAAAGACGGCGACTTGCAAGCAGTGGAATCCCTCAACCAAGCATTGGTTACAAAGGACATAGAAACCAATGACATCATAGATAGATTTGAAGCGAGCTCCAAGCAGACTGACATGGCATCGAAGAAAATTGGTTCGGCATCTAAAAAGAGGAAGCAGGGCAAGTCACACAAGACGGAGCGCCGATCTCCACGCTTGGCATCCAAAAAAGTTGATTCGGCGTCCAGGCTGTGCTTAAGTAATCGAAAACTTGACTTATAATGTACTCATAGTGCCACTGGATTGGTTAAGAGGTATGCGTACTGGTTCTTAATGATCATGCAACTACTCTAGATTAATCAGCCGTGATCCCCTTTGATGGCTCGCTAGCCGGCTATAGTTTAGCTAGATGCTTCGGTTGTACAGCCTTTGCATGTTTGGATGCTTCTACTAATCTCAGAAATACATTTAGCTTTGCTCTTTTGCCCGGATTGTACTTTAATTTATATCATAATTAATTAATATGTGATGCTTGCCATCAGAGAAGAGGAGCAGCTTAGATGGAGTGGACTAGCTCAAGCTTGACAATGGCGACTGCCAACTGCTCTGCTCTCCAGCAACTACACCTTTGCTCTACACATGTTCGGCTGGACCGTCTCCGATGTGGTCGGCGCTCTTGGCCAGCTTGCTCATGCAGTCATGCTCGTCTCCTCCTTGTTGCAGTCCGCAAAGTATTTGCCTGTTACTCCCTCCAGCTAGTAGTTGAGCCCTAGATCATAAAATTAGTTGTTGCTCCCTAAATAACCATGGACCGTCTTCATTTAGATAAAAATGAATGGTAAGAAATTCTTCAGTACTTTCATCCTGTGACAGTTAGTCATTTATCTTGTTATTCAACTATAGTTGTAGGCATTGCTAGGAATAAGACTTCGTAACAACAATGACCTGGGGCACATTCTTCCACAGCATGTAGGTGAGAAGTAGAATTGCATCTTCAGTTTCAGCACTATTCCTGAAACTAGAATTTACAAAACCAACAGACTCTAGCTCAGAATCAGGCCACATTTGAGTTAATGGTCACTTGGTCAGCGCCATCCCACTGCCCCTCTCTTGTCGCCCTACAATGCCGCCATGAACTCGTTGCCCCGTGCCATCCCATGACAAAATCATTTGCGACGATCTAGTCTTCTCAAAATGGTAAACGTCCGTGTCGTGAACATGCTCATATGTTTATTTGCTGGCTGAAACAACCGACAAAAGCACCTAACCGCTTACAGTGCAGCAGAGTTAACTGACGAAACTGAATTTTCGAGCAGCAGTAACAAGGATTGCATCGACATCTTCCAAAGAGGGAAAATGACGAGCTAAGGTAAGCCATGCTCATTTATCTCTTCTTCTTTTTTGAACTTCATGCCCAGATTTTACCGTCGGCTGTTTGTCCATTGTCAGCAATGATCACATGAGCATCGCTGCATCCACCTCTGTCCAATTGATTTGTCTGCCGCGTTTGTGTCCAGAACAAAATGTTCAGAACAGGCAGCAGTCAGCTCTGTCCAATTGATTTGTTTTCAGACATGGATGCAGTTTACAATAGCGGTCCATCTTACTCTAGAGAAATATAAATGGCTGACTGAAACTGATTTTGCATCTGTTTAATAACAAGAAACTTCTCCAAACCCAGTAAGTAGCAAGCAGTGAACCACAAGACTCCGATGCAGCAGATGAGACACTCATCATATGGGGAGTATATTCTTCCAACCACAGGAAAGAAAGAGACACCAGGAAGCCGACGTATAGATGTGCAGCCTGGAGAAGCTGAGTACCCTGGAGATGAACATAAATGGACTGGCCATGGCGGTTGTCGAATCACGCCTTCTTCAGGACAGGGGTGGTCGACGGAAACTGGAGCAACCATTCATGACACGATAGATATGGCCAACCGCGTCGAGGCCGCGGAGCATGACGCCGGAGAGAGGCGGCAGATCGATCGATCAACGGCGATAAAAAAAAAAGGTAAGTGTGCACTGATGCGGTGCACGTCTGATGTGTGGACTAAATCAAGCAGAATTTGGTGTCCATGGAGAAGTGGGATGCATATATATATTGGTCCCTAATCCTGGACGGTTTCTGAAGTAATTTGATTGTTGTTGCTGTATGAGTGCGTAACGTGCAGTGCTGCAACACAAAATCTGCCTCTCAGGCAGTGAGCTCAACTGGCAAGAATTCATGCAGTCTAACCACTAGATGCAGCTACTTTTCACATCATAAAATTTACTACCGAGTTCGTCGGCACTTCATTTACTGCTGCCTTTTCATCAATTTACCAGAGCGCATACAGAGGTTGGTTGAGCCAGCAGCACAGGTGCAGTTTGGATTATCTAACATAGCAGTCAATGTAGAATACACAGGTTATGGCATCAAGGAAAAAACCATGTTTCACTGTTACATCAGAGCTACACATAGCCAGCTGAAATAGGTTTTGGGATTGTGAGAAAGAAGGCACTTCTCCAGATGCCATAAGTAGGAGCAAGCAGCCATGCATTACTGCAGTAGAACCACATTTATGCTGCCCCTCGTTAACTAAGTTGTTAATAGTTAGATGGATTAACTATTAACTAAGTTGTTAATAGTTAGATGGATTAAAAAACAGAATTTCTATGATTTTCCCCTGAAGTACTCCCTCCGTCTGAAAATAGATGTCTTAGATTTGTCAAAATTTGGATGAATCTAGACACTATTTAGTATATAGATTTATCCAAATTTTAACAAACTTGCGACGTCTATTTCGAGACGGAGGGAGTAGTACACTCGGAGCCAATTAGTCGAACTGAACAGGTTTATAAAAATATACTTTATGCCAATTCCAATACCGTAGATTTTACATTGTTGATTTTGATTATTATTTTCCCCATATATTTGATCAAAATTTATAAAGTTGGACTTTAACCAAACAAAGAATGCAAAGTAATTGTGAGCGGAGGGACTAATACCAACCACTACCATTATTATATATTTATTCTAGGAATAGAATCAATTTGAGCAATTGATTTGAAAAACCATGAGTAAGGTCTGACTCAAACGATGGTTGTGATTTATGGGGGTGTAGCAGTTAGTAAGTATGCCTGCGCAGCATTACAACTGATAAAGATATGAGAAACACACACACACACACACACACGCACCCGCGCACCCGCGCACGCGCACACACACAGAAGTCATGATCTTCGTGGGTATGCTGACGCTGCTCCATCATAGCCGCTCTCCCTCAAGAGGGCACGCTTTAGTTAGTCCGATATTTCTAATCTCAGGTAAGTACTAAAGTGTTCTCTGGAGTTTCCTGAAAGAACTCAAAAATCCAGAGAAAAAAAGAGGTACGGTCGCCACAGGGATCGCAGTCTTGTGTCAGTTCAAAATTGGTGATATCAGCAGCAACATGTTCATTCAGGCTTGTTAATCATGCAGCAGCTACTAGTACATATCTGCAACAAAACTGTAGTGCATTTTGATGTTGCGAGCTAGATTTGGGGCATCCCCAACTCTCAACGATTGGTCCTCTGCTTCAGAATCGGAAATGAAATTTGTGGATACACGAATGAAAAATGAAGGAGTAGATTATATCAGTTTGTAAGCACTAGCGATGCCTGCTCGTCTTTTACAGAATTATTAGAGCTATCATCAGATTAGAGCAAAAACAGTTAGCACACAAAATATAAACCCTGGGTTTGTTGCAGATAAGGAGCTGTCATCAGATCAGATCAGGAAGAGAATATGATGCATCAGTGCCGAAACATATGAGGAAATTTATAAAGTTGAAGCCGCATGGTGCACTGAAATGCATGCTTATACACTAGTGCAGAGATATGCTATGCTAGCGTGGGAACTGTACGCAGACCAATTCCATGATCCAAAGGTAAGCACTCGCACTATGGATCTATGACTGCCATTCGGGCAAAGAAATTATTCCGGCAAAGAAATTGATACAATACAATGAATCATTGGCAACCAAATTCGTAAGCTGTGACCAGCAAAGCAAGCAGGGGGGAAAATTAGACGCGACCAAATCTGCACCTTTGCCCGGCAGATTCGAAGTGCGGGACCCTGCTGGGTTTAGTAGCTAGGGCTTGGGGGGATCCGGATGGGGCTGCGGGAGGGAGTCTCCGGCTCCGGCTCCGGCGGCGGCGCGCTTTCGGGCGATGAACGCCTCGAGCACCTTGCGTCGCTCGGCGGCCTTGGCTCGCTGCGGCTCGACGTTGGCGTAGGAGAGGCGTGCGGCGAAGGCGATGAGGGCGGCGCCGGTGAGGAAGAGGCAGGCAGTGGCGGCGCGCTGCCTCCGGGTGGCCGCGTACTGAAGCACAACCATCTCGCCTCCGGGACGGGACGGACGACTGTGGCCTGTGGGAGAGCGGAAGAGGCAGTAGATGTGGCTTGCGCAAAAGGACTGGTCAAGACGGGAAGAAGGTAAATACGCCTTCTCTTCGTGTACGCATATTTCAGAAAAGATAAAAAAAAATTAGAGCCTCGCAAGTCGCAAGGTCCAACTGGCCCAGAAAGGCAGGGCCGACCTGCTGCTCGTGGGAGCCCAGACGGACATGGCCCGGTCGATCGCTCCCTCTGCCATCTGATCCATTTTTAGGTCATTGGTAAACCGTAAGTGCACTAATAAGAAAAACAAATTTACAGAAAACATAATTTGGAGATGGGAGGTATCGATCCCCCTTCCTCTTACAAGCATAATAAGTGCTCTACCATTTGAGCTACATCCCCATGCTTATCGTTAATACTAATTCGACAATAATACTATTTATCTAATATTTAATATAATTATTGTTACTTCCTCGTTTTTACTTACTTCGCATGCTAAAAAACTTATACTCTCTATCCAGAATTAACTGAGTTAAGTTTGTCTAAATTCGACGCATTTTAGTGCGTATATATATTTAAATCTAAACCAATTCAAATCAGTTATTTCTGAACGTACTAAAATATAGGCCAGGTGAAGTTCCAACGTTTTTTTTCCCCGCCTGAAGTCTCTACGATTGAAGTACTCTACAAAGAGCCAATTAGTCAAACTGGACAGGTACCCATGTGTCATCTCACATGATACCATCATACCATTTATCAAAAATCAAATTTACATATGTCAAAAAAGTTAAAATAAATTTCTAGGTGTTCACAGTATGTTTGTTTACATTTCCTAAAAAATTTAGAACCAAATTGTCAATATGCATAGAGAAATAAAAAAGATAAATTACTATGTGAATAGTGTCATTTTGTGTTTCATGTTTGATTTGTCTTTTTTGGTTCTCCGCGTCTATTTCGAATTGGGTTCTGCAAATGCTAGGTACTATAAACATACTTCTTGTCAACATTTAGAAATTTATTCTAAATTTTTTTGAACATGCAAATTTGAATTATAAACAATGGTACCATGGTATCATATATGGGGTGGTATCATTAGATATTTCCTCGTACCCATGTCAATCAAAGAAATATTTACCAATCTTTTTAAAAAGAATAGAAAAATTACCAAGTGGACCAGCAAGCTAGTGAGGGTCCGCTGCTCGTGGAAGCCCAGACCGATTCCATGAAGCTCAAGTTGCGGCGAATCCCAAGCGACGATGACGTGCACCGCCGCTATCTTCGGCCAAAGGGGACACTCCGCACCTCGAGAGCTGTGGCTCTGAGGACTTTCTTCCTCCAGGAATTTGTGCCGACTCGGAGGTCTTTTGATCTCGATGCGGTGACCCATCCTGATGGTGGACCAATTGGCGCAATCCCCATCGCCGCCGCCAGTGGCCATGATTCGAGATTCAGTCAAGGTTGCGGTGGAGATGAAGGACCGGATCGCTTTTCTTTTCCCCCATCTAGGGTCCTTCTTGTAAAATGCAAGGGCTTGTTTGTACTTCCTGTAATAGCTAGGTTACTCTCTGTAAATTTTCCCACCGAGTAATGGAGCTTCTGGAGCCTTCGGGCCTCTTCCGGTTCAAAAAAAAAGGTGAAAAAACAAATTTACAGGAAAAGCGGTCCATTAAAATAAGGAAAAGATTATTTGGAGATGGGAGGTATGGACCCCCCTTCCTCTTAACATCATAATAAGTGCTCCACCGATTGAGATACATCCCCATGATTATTAGTAACATTAATTTTGGCAATAAATATTAATTACTCCCTCGGTTCCAGAATATAAGACGCCTAATGATTGGTTAAAAGTCAAATTTTACAAACTTCGACCAAATATTTAGGAAAACATATCAACATCTATAATATTGAATGGACACATTAAGAAAATATACTTTACGATGAATCTATTGATATTGACTCAATATTATAAATGTTTGTAATTTTATGTATAATATTGGTTAAACTTTTAAAATATTGACTTTTGACTAATTCTCAGGTGCCTTATATTTTGGGATAAAGGGAGTACTTAATATTTAATATAAATTATTGTTACCCAGTCCGTTTTATTTACTTCGCGTGCTTGACTTTTTTTTTGAGATCGCGTGCTTGACTTAATCAAATCTAAACTTTGTCATGTTTTAGTGTTAGATAGATCCAAATCTAGAAAAAATCCGAGTCTATTAATTTGGATCAGAGGAAGTAATAAAATATAAAAAATATCAGAATCCATAATACCTAATATATATAATATAAAAATATATTTTATGTCATTTCTAATACTTTAGATCGATTTTGCATTGTTGATTTTGGTATTTTTTTCTAGATATTTGATCAAAATTTATAAACTTTGACTTTAACTAAACAAAGAATGGAAAGTAATTGTGAATGGAGTGAGTAATACTCATCACTACCATTATACTGACTCTAGGAATGCAATCAATTTGAGCAATTGATGTGTATTAACCATGAGGTAGGCCCGATTTCGACAGGCTCGAAAGATAATATCAACGAGACACCTATACTTACATGACGAGTCCTCTTCGGGTTAAAGTCATGGACACCCTCTTCTTGGAGTGCATAGTTTCGAGGCCGACAATGGTATGGGATGACCCTCCACTTCGAGATCGGGTTCGATCCAACTCTTAAGGTGTTGCACGTGACATCTTTGACAGAGGTGTCAAGTCATGTCCTCCCCGATAGGTGCCATGCAAGACGAGTTAAGGCATGCATGTTCCCAGTAGGTGCTAAGACATCTCTTCATGCGGTACCATGTCATGCATGTTGCTCCTCAATCGAAGCCAATTTTGACAAAAATAACCCATGTGCAAAAGAAAATTTCAAAAAATAAACTCTAGTGGAAAGAATATCACGGGACTAACCCTTTTGTGCGGCATCGTCCACTGTGGCACCGTACTACACAGAGTAGCACCATCAACCATTGCGACGCACCAACTGACAGCGTGGGTCCCCTGTTCCGTAAGTGCGGCGCCATACCTGACGGTGCCGTAGTATGTGGTGCCGCGCCATTGTGTGTGGCACCGCACTTTCATTAGCTTAGAAACATAATAATATATGTTAGGTGTTTTTTTTCATATTTGCAATTCCCCTTTACTTACTTTAGATGTTGGCTTTCAAATTTTTTTCAAGTTAGAACTATAGGTAGAGTAGGATGGAATATTTGTTCATGTTAGAACTATAGATACAGTAGGATGGAATATTTGTTCATGTTAGAATTTTTGTCATATTGTTTCTCTTGTTTGAATGTGTACGATGGAACTTCTCAATCCTCACTATGACATTTGAACACCGTGCCTATAAGTTGTCCGAGAAGAGAGAGGTAGTAAAACCCACATGCTAGTTCATATTGGTTTGGTATGTTGAAATGGAAATATAAACTTGAAGCTGCCATTGTATGTTTGAAGGAGCTTGTACCCCTTCAACTTAGGTACCATGAGGTCTCATCCAACAAAATGTCGTACGATGAACGGTACACTCCGTACATTGAGAAGCTAGGACTCCTCCCATTTGTCCATATGGTCACCCGGTCTGACACCAAACTTCAACCCTGTTGCGATTATCGCGCTTGTCTACCGGTGGAGGCCGGAGACACACACTTTTCACCTCAGGGCCGAGGAGATTACAGTGACTCTGCAGGACATGTTGACGATCCTGGCACTCCCCATCAAGGGAAAACCTATGTGTATTAGCACAAATTATGATTGGCGACGTGAACAGATAGTCATCCTTATTGGCAAGGATCCACCCTAGACTACAAACAAGAAGGGGGAAATATTGATGGTCTCTGTCGGGTTAATTTCACTTGGATCAGGAAAAATTTCAAGACATGCCCCGATGATGCTGACGACGAGATGATTATGGTGTACACTCGTGTGTATGTGTGGTACATCATCATGAGGACACTCTTTCCTGACAGCAGTGGCAATCGTGCTCATTGGCACTGGCTTAAGGTGCTAACCATTATTGACTCTAAATTCAGTTAGGGTTCGACGGCGTTAACCATCATAATAAGATCACGAAAACCAGCCGTGGCTCCCCATGTGGGATTACAAGTGGGACATGGTCTCTGAGGACTCCGACGACCCTGTGGCTGCGTACATGATGTACACCAACGAGTTTGATACGATAACCCTGGATCAATTAACAATTTCTATTTTATCCGTCAATTCCATGTCTTGAATGTAGAATCTTGCATTTCCATTAATTGTTGGCATGATTGTGGTATGTTGCAGGTGACATGGGAGCCATATGGTCTAAGGAGCAATTTTGGTGACTTGGACGACTATGTGCTTAACACGAAGTGCAAGGAAGAAGCATGTCTATGGGTAATGCGTTGCCTCTTGATATGCAGGTGGGCTGTTGAGCATCACCAGCCACAGCGTGTCATGATCCAGTTTGGATTATTTCAGGTGGTCCTGCCAGACTGGAAGGACGCATACATGCAACTACACAGTAAGATTTCATCTTCCACATCTGCTTCCCTAATAACACTCTAGGATTTGTTGTTGTGCAGCTTGAATAGGAAAAATAAAAGGAAGGATAAGGATTTAGACAAGCTTCACGCCAAGTACATAGCCAAGTTTAAGAAGTGGCGTGCTCAAGGCTAAGAAAGCAAAAGGAACCTAAGAAAAGGATTTCAGTCTGGATAGTTTCAACAATTACCTAACTTGGTTTCTTGATCATGCTCGTGTGAAGATACATCTGTGAGCTCTTTCGGGAGAGATTTTGGAAGAGCCATTGCTATTTGATGAGCTTGCCGCTGAACAGTACAACAAGATGGTCAGAGAAGGACGACAAACCTCATTTGCTCCTTTGTTCAACTTTGTGGTAACTAGTAATGTTGCACGTGCAATGCACGTGTCCACTGATGCTATAAAATATAGAGAATGATTTTATATATCCTCTCTTATTTTTTGAATAATAATATGCATATGTTGTTAATAATATAAAGCAAATATGTACCGCTATTAGGTTCTGGACATGCATCACTGGTTAGTAGCACTTGAAGCTTGGGTTAGTCCATGCGTACATCAAAATAATATATCAAACCGATTGACTTAATCAAGTGCTGACATAGCTTGTTGCCTTGTTTTCCTTTAAAAAATGTCCCTTCTATTTTGCAATCTTTCTAGGTCATGATTTTCTACTACCTCCGATCCAAATTATTATTCTCAAATTTGTTTAGATTCGGATGTATCTAGCACTAAAACATGACTAGATACAATCGAATCTAGACAAAACTAAGAACAATAATTTAGATCGGAGGGAGTACTGATATTGTCCATAAGTTCTCTTCCCCCATACTGCATCAAAAAGGGAGCTGGCTAACAAAATGTTTTGACTTCACCTCTTTATTCACTCATACACAATAAATCATAGAGAACTTAGCCGTTGCGCCGAAATTTCGTGGAGTAAGAGAGCGTGTAGGCAGAGGCGCCCTTGCGTCGGTCAGGGAGATGGTGTCCTGGAACACATTGAAGTGCAGGGCGGTGGCGATGGTGACGGCGTGGACCACATGATTCTAGGACGGCCGACGGCGATGGCGGCGCTAGGGATGGCTGGCAGCGATGGCGGTGCTGGGGACGGATGGTGAGGATGGCGGCGCTGGACGTGCGGCGGCATAGTTAGTGGAGGATGGCGGTGCTGGGGACGGATGGTGAGGATGCTCCCATCGGTGCGTCCGTGTACGTGGCAACCATCCATCGTTCCCGCAAGCCACCGCTTTCTCTCGTCAAAACAAAACAGAAAAACGATAAGAAATACTAGTACGAGGCGCGGTCGTCTCATACGCGGGTCCGGGCAAGCACTAATCACGTAATATTAGCATATCGTTACAACTGAGGACAAATTGGAGGGGAAAATCTCCTTGGCGAGCAAAAACATCTAGAAAACACACAGTACGCGCCAAATCTATTGATCCGCAACTAGTGCAAACAAGAACAAAGGAGGGGAAAATGGATGTCATCTCCATAGACGCTCTGTAATTTTAGCTCCCAGGGTAATTAGCCTCTGGACTGGAATCGTTGGGAAATCCCTAGCGTTTCTTGAGTCCATCTTGTCGCTTCTCTAGGCACGGACAATAGAGTCAAATTAACACGATCTAGCACGTGAAGTGGAGAATTTTTCTCCACCAATGGCTTCTCGGCAAGTTGGCGTCAGGAACCATGAGGATGCTGGTGGATCAGAAGCACCAAAAGTAAGAATACTTGATAATATCTATCACGATTTCATTTCAGTAGTATCCTGCATGAACCTGTCACATGATGCAATCCCCCCTCCAAGTTCAGGCACTATGTTGATAAATCTTCCCTGCATTGAAACATACTTATCACGATCAGGATTGTATGAGTCATTGTAATTGGCATTAGGATTTCCACACATCCCACATTAACTACATAATGGGTGCTTAATCTAGATTTGACATACACACAAACTGAACAATATAGATAGCCACACTAATAAACATCGGTATATTAACAAAGGTGGATATTGACTGACATATGATATGCAGGAAACTACAACTAGCAACACAACAGATCGTAATAATAAAAGGGTGCCAAAGCTTAGAATGAATTTTTTATCCGAAGAGGAAGCTTACTCCTTTTATAATCAGTATGCTGAATATACGGGTTTTAGTGTCCGAAGAGGTAGTAAGCATAAACTGAAGAACTCCAACACAATACAACAAAGGACATTTTTATGTTCTCGTCAAGGTATGTAATAGTTGTACATTGTTTGAAGTATAATAATTTTCATATGCACTAAGACAATACTTCGATGACTAGGAGTGCGTGCTGAAGATAAAAGAGAAGATACATTCAAATATAGTAGGCCTGAATCACGATGTGGCTGCAATGCACACATGAAGATAAGTCTTAGGGATGGACTTTATCAGGTGTATGAATTTGAAGAGACACATAACCACATTCTTGCTAACGTCGACATGGCCCAATACTTGAGATCTCATAGGAAAGTAAGCGAAGCACAAATAGCATCAGCAGAGGTCGCAAAGTCTGTAGGCATTTCAAATAAAGCAACTATTGATCTTATGGCCAAAGAAGCATGCGGATCGGGAAACCTTGGCTTTACACGCGAAGATATGAAAAATCATTTGTACACAAAGAGAACACTACAAGCAAAGCAAGGTGACACTGGAGGAATATTAGAATACATGGAGAAGAAAGTGGCGGAAGATGTCAAGTTTTTCTATTCAATTCAAGTAGATGCAGATGATTTGATAACTAATATATTTTGGGATGACTCCAAAATGGTCTCAGACTATGCCATGTTTGGCGATGTTATATGCTTTGACACTACATATAGGAAACTAGATGATGGTCGTCCATTTGGTTTGATTGTTGGGGTGAATAATCACAAGAAAACAATTGTCTTTGGTGCTGCACTTCTCTATGATGAAACTGCTGAGAGTTTTGGATGGCTTTTTAGAACTTTTCTAAAAACTATGTCTGGTAAACATCCACAGACAATTCTAACTGATGAAGATGCAGCAATGGCTAAGGCAATCAGTATAGTCCTACCTAATTCTCTCCACAGACTATGTGTGTGGCATATGAACCAAAATGCTTGCAAGCACCTTGCAGGAGTTGTTCCAGATTATAAGAAGTTCAATGTTGATTTTCAGCATTGTATCTATGACATAGAGGAAGAAGATGAATTTATAAGTGCGTGGAATGGAATGCTTGACAAGTATGGACTACATGAGAATGAGTGGCTTCAAAGGTGGTTTGAGAAAAGGCAGCACTGGGCACTAGTGTATGGCAGAAATACATTCTCTGCCCACATGAGCACTACCCAAAGAAGTGAAAGCATGAACAATGAGCTGAAGAGGTACATTAGTATTAAATACGACATGCTTACTTTTTTCCATCATTTTGAGAGGCTAGTTGAAGATAAAAGATTTGAAGAGCTGAGGTGTGACTTCAAAGCAACACAAACTACTCTCAAGATGAAGACTGAAGCTAGCTATATGTTAAGGCAGGCTGCAAGTACATATTCTCCTGCAATATTTAAGATGTTTCAGGAACAAGTGCTTCGGACTCTGAATTATGACACATTCATTTGTGGTGAAAGTGACACAGAGCATAAGGTTTACAAAGTTAATTTTCATGGTACACAACGTGTGCATGAAGTTAGATTTTTTCCAGGTGAAGAAAAGATCAATTGTAGTTGCAAGAAGTTCGAATTTGGAGGAATCCTTTACTGTCATTGCTTAAAGGTACTTGATATTAATAATATCAAGCATATCCCTGAACACTATATCTTGAAAAGATGGACAATTGGTGCCAAAGTTCTGGACATAACAGGCAATCGCAACCAGCATGATGACCCAAGAGCAAGAATGGCTAATCGCTCCAAGGAGTTGTGCAAAATATTTACAAAAATAGCAGCCCGTGCTGCAGAGTCTGATGAATCATATGATATGACTGCTAATTGTGCAGAGAAATTAGCACAAGATGTGGAGAAAAGCTTGAAAATTAGAACAGATCCAGATTTGGCCAACTCCTCTACTTCACAGGACAGTCCTACTTCACAAGGTACGGTACGTGATAAACTGCCAATTTACGTATAGTAACGTGAAGATGAGACTAATAGTTAACTTCTCAGTTACAGGGTTGGAAATCGATGCTACTAGAATTTCAAAACACAACGAGGGGCTTGCCCTACCAAAAGGTATCAAGTTCAAAGAGAAGAGTGTTTGAGGGTCAAAAAGACCCGTTGGTGGCTTCGAGAAAGCAACAACAAAGAAGAAGAAAAATACAAATGCTAATGTACAAGTACAACCACAAAGCACCTCAACGGTATACAAATGTCTCGTTTATTTCACATTGTAGACAATTCAATTTTATTAACAATTATGTACTATAATTTTCACCGGGTCATTTGGAGTTTATGACAAATCAAATTGGTGCAGATCAATTACAATACAACCAATTACTAAATGCTTCTATGCAACCATTGCTAGGTAATACCGTTTCGATGTCACCACAGAACCAAGCAATGTTGCCTAGAATCGTAAATGCTTCTATGCAGTCATCGATGGGTAATACCATTTCGATGTCACCACAAAATCAAACAATATTGCCCGGATTCCTAAATGCTTCTATGCAACCATCGCTGGGTAATACCATTTCTATGCCACCACATAATCAAACAATGTTGCTAGGATTACTAAATACTTCTATGCAACCATCGCTGGGAAATACCATTTCTATGCCACCACATAATCAAACAATGTTACCAGGATTCCTAAATGCTTCTATGCAGCCACCGCTGGAAAATACCATTTCTATGCCACCACATAATCAAACAATGTTACCAGGATTCCTAAATGCTTCTATGCAGCCACCGCTGGAAAATACCATTTCGATGCCACCACAAAATCAAGCAATGTTTCCAAGATTCCAACAATATGATACACTATTGGTATGAGCATTCTTCACTGTCAAGATTTATCATTTTGAAACTTTGTTGGCACTGAAATTTTGTACTACTCTATGCAGGGTGATCTGACTAATCCAATGTACTTACAACAAAACAACCCAGCTTTGAACTTCTCACAGCAACATACGAGTGGAGCTTCTTACTCAACTATGAGGACGGGATTCTTCCATCCACCGAAGTCAACTAAATAGTTTGTTATACAGAGTTTTTGTGCTTCTAACTCTACTATGAGGACATGATACGCATGATTGGTTACAGTAAAAAAATACACACGATTGGGAATATGAAGTTTTGTGCTCCTTTGCAACAAGCAAGAAGCTCAATCCTCATGGCTCAATTTAAAAGTTGCTGAGAAAGAAAAACACGATGAAACTAATGCAGCCAATTCTTTTAGAGATTGGATTGGAGCATGCCACCGGTCAGATATGCTACAGAAGAAAGAGAAGATGGCCATGGGGATTGTTTACTGACTAACCTTGGACGAAGAAGAATAAGCCGCTCCTCCAGGTCTGGAACGCCAGCACGCTCGTGTACAGTACACGTCCAATCGTCTCCGGCGTCGCGCGAACTCTGCCGCCGCAGCATCCAGTCCTCCGGCAGCATCTGCGCCCCGACGACCGCAGAAGCTCCTCCAGGTCAGCCGCCTCCATCTACATGGCTGCCGTGCTCGCGTCGGCGGAAGCGTCTGCGCCCCGACGCCCGCAGAAGCTCCTTCAGGTCAAGCGCCTCCATCTACAGGATGGTGGCCTGCCCTGCTCGAGATTGGACGGGGCCAGCAGCGGCGGAAGACAACGATTTCATCCCCTCAGCCCTCCATCCTGCTCAGCTGCAAGCTTCCAACAGGGGGAGAGAGAGGAGGATTGGGGAGTGGAGGCGTTCGCGTACAATACGATGGAGATGACCGCGCCTCGTACTAGTATTTCTTATCGTTTTTCTGTTTTGTTTTGACGAGAGAAAGCGGTGGCTTGCGGGAACGATGGATGGTTGCCACGTACACGGGCGCACCGATGGGAGCATAGAAGGGGCGCAGGCAAGCCCCGCCCCTTTTTATATTGGTATAAGGCGGAACTTGGGACGGCTGGTGGGGATGGCGGCGCTGGACGTGCAGCGGTGTGGTTAGCGGCAGCAGTGTGGTTGTCTAGGCGGTTTGAGGAATATTAGCGATTCCAATTGTCCGTTCCGATTTGTACGGGATTTCAACCCTTAGATGGTAGATCAATGGTTGTTATTAGTTGGATCTGCCCCATTCTGGGTCTTTTTATATCGGTATTAGATGGTAGATCAATGATTGTTTTTAGTTGGACCTGACCCCTTCTGGCTCTTTTTATATTGGTATAAATGTGTGCCAAATGTTCGCTGTTGATTTGTCCATTTCAACACCTAACACGAATGTCTAACTTGTTTGTTCTTATCTATGATAGCGTGCAGAGATAAGGAAGTCCGCCGATGAATCTGTCAACGCTTTCGAGACATACCCTCGTGGAGAGAACGCTAGGGTGAGAATTTGTTTTGAGGGTTTGTTAAGAAGCAAGCCCTATGGTTACAGGTTACAACGGATATCAAACTTTATTTGTTGTCGTGACCCTGAGGTCCTAACACTATCCCAGTCTAGGTCCAACTCGCCCTCTGACCCTACTGCCCATCTAGACTCTACATCGGAGGACGACGAGGCAACCCCGGAGGTAACAAAGCATTGCATCCCCACAAAGCACTGCATATCCTCAACATTGGTCATTTGTTCTCAACATTGGGCATTTGTTCTTCTTTGACAACCCCAAGATGAAGAAAGCGTCGACGACAACATGACATTGGGTACATATCAGAAATATAAAGTCCACGAGCGATCCGACTACATGCTCAAGCCTAGGAAGCCCCGTAATACGTACACACTGGATCCTTCCGCGGATAAGGAAAATAAGGCAAAGAAGGCATATGTGGAGGAAGATGATGATGCAGAACCGGTCATGAAGAAACTTCCCTCGAGAAGGGGCCGAGGAAGGAAGATGACCCATGACAAGTAGATGTGTTCTTGGACATGTTAGTAGCAATGGTTGTGTTAACTATGTTTGCTAACTTGTTATCTTGTGAAATTATTATCTTGCGAAACTTGTTATCTAGTACCTGGATGGATCGTGTGAATGTATTGTGCAAATAAGGCATGGAAGACACATCTTTTGAACTTATTGATCGTTTGGTCATGTGATCTTGTCAAGTAATCTAAACTGATCCACCAAACATTGTAGAAAAATGCCAGAAAAGTGCGGCGCCACCAAGAACGATGCCGCATATTCCTGAGACTAGAGTGTGGCGCCACCAGGAAAGGCGCCGCACATTCCTGGAACTTCTCTTCTTTTCTTCCTGATCTTTTTCGAACTAAAATGCGGCACCACAGCCCACGGCATTACATAGTGCGTCGCCACCACTGATTGGTGCTGCACTTCTCTTCTTTTGATCTTGCTCTTTTTCGCACTAAGGTGTGTCGCCATGGTCACGGCGTTGCTCAGTGTGTCGCCGCCACGGATGGCACTGCACTTGTCTTCTTTTGTTCCTGATCTTTTTTGAGCTAAAGTGTGCGGTTCCACGGCCCACGACGTTGCACAGCGTGTCGCCACCACTGATGGCGTTGCACTTCTCTTCTTTTGCTCCTGATCTTTTTCAAACTAAGGTGCGTCGCCACGGGTCGCGGTGTTGCACAATGCGTCGCCACCACGGATGGCGTTGTACTTCTCTTCTTTTGCTCCTGATCTTTTTGGTGGCGAATAGCTGAAGATCCTTGTCTAGTGATTCGGCCACCACCTCCTTGTATGCAACCCAACGTTGCTCAGAGTAGACACACATTTTCTTCCAACGAATGTGCATTCCAAAACCCACATTATGTCTTTCCTCCAACACAACAACATCACTTGGATCCATCCATTTCAATTCAACCCTCACTTGGTCCAAGACCTCGGTGTAGGTGGAAGTACGCTCAAACACCAAGTCAAGCTCATCCAGGTCCGGATCTATATTGCCTTTTATAAAGGCAATATAGTCCACATGACGAACATGAACAATTATTGACATGCCTAAGATAATTACATATATTCAATAGGTATTCATGCCAACATTAACACAATATCCTAATCACAACCCAACCCTTATGGCAATACAACAAGAATCAACCATGCATCTTGTCTTATTTTCTAGGGTTTCCAATTTATGAACATATACCACCAACATACAAGATTTAAATGGGTCAAAACAAAGGAAATCAGAGAGAATACCTCTTGGCACTTTAGGGGATCGAAATCCACGGAGAGAAGCTTCTAATTTGGTCTCTAGGAGAAAGGGATTTGAGAGAGGAGACCAGTCGTCGCCGCTACTGCTCTATGTGTGCTGGGAGGGGGAAATGAGGGCTGTGTCAGGCTGGACGACCATGGGGTTAACCTAAATTTAATGTGCGGCGCCAGCGCCAGGTATGATGCCACACTTACGGAACAGGGACCTACGGGGCCACGCTGTCAGCTGGTGCGTCACCACGGTTGACGGTGCTACTCTGTGTACTGCGGCGCCAGAGTGGACGGCGCCACACAACCGTGAAATTCTTTCTGCCAAGGTTTATTTTTTAAATTACTTTTGCACATTATTTATTTTTGTCGAAATCACCTCAATCGAATGATGTGCAACAGTGGGCGGAGGGTGTGGCGTATTGTTGTCAACGACTGCCGTAGAGCAAGGAATCATCCACCGTGACATTAAGACCACCAATATTCTACCGGAGGATCAATTAGCGGAAAAGGTTTTTGACTTTGGTCTATCCAAGACTAATCTAGAAAATTTTTTGCCGGGCTCCCTCGAAATGGAAACGGAATAATACTACTCCTTCCGATTATAATTAATATTCTCCAATTTATCTAGATTTGGAGGTATCAAAACATATTTTAGAGTTAGATATATTTGAATCTAGACAAATCGGGAAATATTAATTAGGATAGAATATCTGCTAGTTTCCCAAGGGCCTGCTACGCGTGCGAGCCCAGATCGACATGGCCAAGTCGATCGCTTCCTGTGCTGGATCGTTTTTTACGTCATTGGTAAACCAAAACTGGAATAAAAAAACAAATTTACAGAAAAAGTCATGGATGAAAGTAAGAAAAATAATTTGGAGATGGGAGGTATCGATCCCCCTTCCTCTCATAAGCGAAATAAGTGCTCTACCATTTGAGCTACATCCCCCTGATATCTTTTTGTTTCGATAATATTTAATATTTAATATAAATTATTGGTACTCCCGCCTCTTTATTTACTTTGCGTGCTAGGATTAATCAAACCCAAACCTTTTCATGTTTTACTAAGAATAAGGAAATCAACATCCATAATACCTAATACATATAATATAAAAATATATGCGTTGCTAGAGCAACGAAAGGTCAGGAGGCCACGACTCCTCCGGAGAAATAGGATCAGGGGCGATCCCATCTGCTCAAGAACTACATCCAGCCACTGGTCCCTGTCTCCTCCATCGGCCGCTCGGGTAACGGGAGGGGTGGGGACTCTGGACTTCGGCCTGTAGTTAGGGTTGGCCTTCTTCCTTGAGGCGCTGCTTCCATGGAGGAGACTGCGCCGCGTTGGATTAATTTGCCCTTGTTCTTCCTCCATCTTGGTGTCACTCCAACCGGTGACGTCGGGGCAGGTGGCCCGGTCTTCTCGCCGGTCTTTAGACCCGATGAGATTTGTGTCTGGTGGTCGATGTTCGTCACTCTCGTGGGTGATGGTTGCGTCGACTGCTACAGTAGTGTTTGACATCTGACAGCTATGCGCGTGAAAGACGACAGGTGACAAAATTTCTCTTTTTCGGCTGCATCGAATGAAGATGACGATTTCAGGATCTGGTGACCACGGGGAAGACCTACGGTCGACGTGCCACAAAGCCTCGGGCTCGTCGCGAGCAACGACTCAGTTCATCAGCTCGAAAAGCATCCTCGTATACGATGGTGTTCTCCTAGATCTATGCTACCATGGTGGCGGCGGAGGACGATGGATGATGGTTCGGCAAGGCACATGTTTCTTTTTTTCTGAAATTGTAATTTTACTTGCGGGTTCTTTGTGCAAAGTTGCTTAATGAACATCTCTGTCTTAGGTGTTGATCATCTATGTAATATCTGGATTGTCTAATGAAATATATGGTTTATACTAAAAAAAGCTACGAACCTCTATATTCACGAAATTGCTAGATACAACGTTACCGTGGAATCAAATCAAATCAAATCTTGGACGACATTTGTTGTACCATGGGGGATGAACTGCGTGTCGTGATCGATCAGGACAAATAATCATATGGGGAACTTGTGACATGCGAAATGTGATCTGCCGTATTCGTATTTGTTGATATGGTTTAAGATTCAGCCTCTTGCGATTTACTACTGTCATCATTGAGTATGATAGCTATTGGTTCTTTAGAACCTTACCACGACGATTTTTCGTTTGTGTACTTTAACAAGCTCTAAATGATAAGTTTTGTCCGGCTCCGGTAACGAGGACGAGACGGCGACATGTCTTCGGTTCACGCTAGTATTTATAGTCGTGCTAGGGGATCAAGTGACCTATTTATAATTTTTATTACTTTTAGAGCACCGAGCGGGTTCTGCTAGTGTATGTTTGACCGAACCCTCGAATAGGAAAAAAAAAAGAGCACCGAGCGGCGAGCCCTCTTTTTATCGCCTAAACATACACTAGCACAACCCGCATCGGCTATAGCTGATAAAAAATTAAGAACCGCCGTCCCTAGCTCATGTAATGTCACGGCCTTTTCGTGGCTCCTAAAAAAGATTCCCCTTTTGCCGCCCACCGACACTTCACCGGTGGTAATAACCCTCCCCCGCTGTCATGGCGACACACCACCGGCCGCAAACTCCTCTCCCCGCCATCCCGCATGGCCGGACCCTCTCGCCGCCGGTCGCCACCGCCCATCCAAAGCTAGAATCAATGCGGCGGCGTGCGCTAGTGCCGTGCTCGGGCGACAGAAGAACTCTAGCGCCGCCACCACATGGCCAGTACCGAGATGTGCGTCAATGTCAATGGGAGACGTGGATGGCCGAGATCTTTGAATGAAACACCAGCTAATGGCGGTGGTTGGGGACCTTCCAATTGGAAGCGTGGGACTACGACGCCGAGAACATGGCGCTCCATGACGACAACTGTTGTGTCCTCAACTTCCCTCTTGGTAGTGGCTCCGTGCCGGAGTTCATCCACCCCCCTAGTCGTGGACATGCGGCTCGCGTGGCGCGGGAGGACCACGAGTATCAGGAGCGCCTCGAGGTCGAGGCCATCGGCGACACCTACATGGCGGAGCTCCACAGTCACTACCCGCAGCGCGCAAAGGAGGAGCGTCGCCGCTATGAGGAGTATACCGAGCGTCGAGCCCTACGCCTTACATCCGCCGCCGGCGCGAGCACTTCATCCTTCACCGCTGCGCCAAGAAGGACTTCCTCCGTGAATAGTTCATCTACCATCGCTGTCGTCAAGATTTCCAACGAGGAGGCCTACATCGACTCGCCAACAACTTGGATGATTAGCCGCTGCAGCCACCGCGGACGCCGATAGCCGCCTCAATTGATTTAGTTAGTTTAAATTAAGCCATAGTTTTTTGTAAATAGTTCGCACTATGTTCTTAATTAGTTTGAATCAAATGTTTGAACTAGTTTTTATGTTTAAATATATGCTTAAACTCGTGCAACAATGTGTTTGATGAAATGTGTACATGAATTTATACCGGCTAAACTTTAGATATTCAAATTTGTTCCTCTAAAGAATTTGTAGCCTTTTTATCATCTAAAGGATGAGGGGTCAGTTAGCTAGAGCTGCTCTGTATATTTTATACTGTTGATGATTATTAATAAATCGATAAATTTTCCCAGAAAGAACGTCTCTACGACTTGAAGCACTCCACTAGTAGCCAATTAGTCAAACTGAACAGGTACCCATGTCAATCAAATAAAGATTTACCCATTTAGAAAAAACATTGCCGGGCTCCGTCGAAATATAATACTCCCTCTGTTTCACAATATAACATGTTTTAGTTTTATGAAAAGAGTGTATCTAGAGCTATTTTAGTGTATAAGTTTCCTCTAAACCTACATTAACCTACGCACTAAAAAGATTTTAGATACACTTTACAAAACTAAAATATCTTATATTTTAAAAACGGAGGAAGTACTATGTACTTTCCCATGGACCAAGTGGCATAGAAAGGCAGCGGAGGCCTGAGCTTAGACCACCATGGCCCAGTTGATCGCTCCCTTTGCCCTCTGATCGTTTTTTTTTGGCAAGCCAAAACTGTAATAAAAAACAAATTTACAGAAAAACTCATGGATGAAAGTAAGAAAAAAGATTTGGAGATGCGAGGTATCGATCCCCCTTCCTCTTATAAGCGAAATAAGTGCTCTACCATTTGAGCTACATCCCCAAAATGTATATTAATTTCGAAAACATTTAATATTTAATATAAATTATCCTTACTCCCTCCTCTTTATTTACTTTGCGTGCTAGGCTTAATCAAACTCAAACTTTGTCATGTTTTACTAAGCATAAGGAAATCAACATCCATAATACCTAATACATATAATATAAAAATATACATCGTGCCATTTCTAATACGGTAGATTTTGCTTTTTCCCCCTTCCCCTGCGTGCTAGGAGGGCCCGACGGGGCGGGGCTTGGCCTGGCGGCGGGGAGGCTCACCGGCTTTGCCTTGGGCCGGCGCGTCTCCGGACGGTGGGGGCCGAGTGGGTGGCGGCGGAGGCACCTCGCGCGGTGTGGCCTGGCCGTCGCGGGCGTGCGGGCTTCCTAGGGTTTCAGCCGAGCTTGGTCCCCAGGGGATAACTGCTTCGCGATCCCCCGGGTGCCGGCTCGCTCGCCGGAGGTGTGCGGGTGCACGATCGCTGAGCCATTCTCTTGGGGCGCGTTTGGTAGTCTGCACTTGGTCCAGGAAGGCCCACTGGCGCAGAAAGCGGCCCGTTTGGTTACCTAGACTCCCCGCACGTTGTGTTCAGCACGGGTCTCAAAGCAGTGCAGAGCCAAGCCCAAGGACAACAGCCGAATCGGCTATTTCTGTGGAGCCAGTCTCGGCTGGTCGCAAATTGGGCCGCCACGCCCAACGGTTGCACGCGTGGGGAAGCGCGGGAGACGCGAATAGCTCCCTCCCCACTTTGTCACTCTTGCTGTCACTACCCCCAATCTGCCACTCCCCAACGCCCCGTCCATCGGAGAGACCCATGGCCTCCTCCTATCCTCCTCTGCCGCCACCTTCGACCAGCCTTCCCGCAGGCAAGGTTGTGCCCCGCGTCAAGCACACACCCCGCAAGCAGGTCAGGCGCACCGTCCACCACGCCGTCAAGCGTGCCATCAGCGAATACGAGGCAGGGGGTCTGAGGAGCACAATTGTGCAAGTTGACCCTACCGTTGTCCCCTCTCTACGACAACCGTCACCTACTTCGAGGACGCCGCGCGATGCTCCCATTAGGGTTGCGACGGTCAGGGCGATGAGATCCATGGGGATTGCATTAGGGTTTTTCCCCGTCCTGACCCGCTTCAGCCCTGACCCCTCCGTCGGTGCATTGAGGGTGGCGGCCATCACCGTACGGGCATCAGGGTTAGGCAGCGAGATGGCAGGACTGTCGGGCTTCATGGTTGTGTCGCCGAGCCGGGACCTGCCGTTCCCGCCAGGGTTCGGTCCAATCCCTGTAGGATTTCCTCGGCCTTACCGGACGGATTTGCGGCGGCAATAGTAGGTGGCGTCCCCTCCGGGAAGTTCATGGTCACCACGACCGCTCCAGCCCCCGCCACGACGGCCCAATCTGCCTCGGCTTCGCCCACGACTCCACCGATTAGGCCGTCGACCGCTCCGCCGCAGGTGAGGCTTCTATTTTCCCCATCTATTCTTATGGTGCACTGTAGATTAGCTGCACAATGCTGTCCCTATTGCCTGATTAGCATCTATTTGCCGCTTGATATGTTGCACATTAGCTTCTATATGTTGCTTCAAATGTTGCACAATTATAGATTAATATCTTGTGTAAGGGTATGCATGTGTAGATCAAATGGCACAGCCATTATGCATGTGTACATCAATGCACGACCATTATGCATGTGTAGATCGATGCCACTTGATAGCTCATTGGCATTTTCTTAATCACTAGCATCATCATCTGTATGTTGCTTGCTCATTGTCATTTGCTTGATCACTAGCATCAGCATTTGTTTGTTGGTTGATCAATGCCATTTCCTTGATGACTAGCATCACCAACTGTATGTTGCTTGATCGATGTCATTTGCTTGTTCACTAGAGCATCACCATCTGTATGTTGCATTCTCAATGCTATTTGCTTGATTACTAGCATCACCATCTGTATGTTGCTTGCTCAATGCCATTTGCTAGTATGCAATGTAGCTAGTTGTTTTTGCACAATTCATTTGCTACTCTATTCCAATCATTTGTGATTGGCAAGGTACCCGAGCAGGACTAGGACACCTTGTACAGGAACATGGTTCCTCCTATGTCGGGGTACGAGTACTTCATCCAAGACCTCCTTCCCTCAACGGCTAGATTAGACCTCAACAACTTGCTGGCGGAAGTGTAGATGACAAAGAAGGATCGTCAAGGCCACAGGCCTCGCATTGGTCACTACAATAGTGACGACCTCCCTCATCACTTCTACGTCCAGATCCAGGCCACGGACATGACTGCACTCCATCTCCCGGACAGCATGAAGGCAGTAGTGCCGAAGTGGCTATAGATAAGGCAGCAGGTCTACACTCTCTCCTAAAGACCTCCTCCTTCTATGAGTATAGTGTGCAGTTGCCGATGTTTGAGGGGTAGACATACTTCATGAAGGGTTAAAGATCAAGTTGTGAGTTGGTGATGTCCTCGCCTTCAAGTACATGAACAAGTAGAAGGGCTTCAAGGTGACTCTCTTCAAGGATTTCAACATCACCGAGGAGTTGATCACCTGCGACATGGTAATCTGAGGGCCCTCTGTTGTTCGTCGTACATATTAGTAGTCTCCGTTCTGTGCTTGGTGGATGTAGTATGGAACCACTATCTTTTGTCTCAGCGATGTGTACCCCTGGCGTGAACAACTTATCAGGTAGCATGGGATGCACCTGGCTATGAACTACCCTGACTAGTATATAGTTTCTATGATATGTTCTTATATGTGTTCTATTCAAACCAATGTGGTGTGATGTGTTGATGTGATGTGGTAAAATCACCACAATTTAATGTGGTGAGTGTATCTGCTTGTGTGTGCAAAGAGAGGAAATCTGGCTGAACACCAAACACCCATTTTTTTTGCATCTGCTGGAAAAAATAGGCAACTAAACGAGCTGTAATTTGAGTCCAACAGATGCAACTCGGGCTACCAAACAGGCTGCAGAAGTTGGCCCAAGGCCTGTATGAGGCTGGCAGTGCCACCGCCAGCACTGCTGGGCCAGGCCGAGAATCGGCTGTAGGTTACCAGACGCACCCTTGGTTGTTGGAATTGGACCACACAAGTACGACTTTCTCCAACCGTGTGTTACTATACGTCCCTTCGGGCTCTCTTTTTCCCCCACCCGAACTAACACAGCCGCCGCCACATGTTCGTGTCGCACAGCCGTTGCCGCCAGAGATTGCGCATGCCGCCGCTAGAGACTGCATACGCCGCCGCCGGAGGTCCATGCCCACGCGCTGTCGCCGGTTCCTACATGTGCGCCTGTCACCGGAGGCAGCGCGCGCTGCCTCCACCGCATATTCGTGTCGCGGATACTGCACGCGTGCCACCGCCAAAGACTGCACGCGCCACCGCGGCGGAGGTCCGTGCCCATGCGCCCATCGCCGGTTCCTGCATGCGCGCCTGTCGTTGGAGCTTGCGCGCACTGTCGCTGCTACCCCCATCTCCGCATCACTAGTGGAGAATTGCTTATCAGTGGAGCATATTTTTTGTTATCAATGGCGCATATGTAATGTGTCACTAGTGTTGCGCCACTGATAATTAGATATCAATGGTGCATATACAATATGCGCCATTGATAATAGGCCCACCAGTGGCGCATCTTAGATATGCGCCATTGATATTTTACCAGTGGCGCATATAGCCAAATGCGCCACTGACACTAGATGCGCCACTAGAGGAATAAAATATGCGCCACTAATGTTTCATACAGGTATACACAATACATAGCTCCCAGGTACATATACAGGTACATATACAAGTATTTATACAGATACACAATAGTGTAAAAACAGAGATAATAATACCACTAGAATTATACATCATCACATCAATTAGAACCCGACATAGTGACAAGTTCCCGAATATTATACAAGTCTAGAACAAATTGATCTCATCTTCTCATACATTACACATTACAACAAGTTGATCAACATGATCATTACCCAAGTCCTAAACTACTAAAGGACCGAGTAGAGTACAACCGCAATGGCGGTGATGAGCAAGACGGGGAGCACGATCATCAAGGTCTTCATCCGTTCTGTCTCTGCTCTCCAAGGAGGTGGTTCCTCCACCTAGCTTCCGCCTGCTCTCTCGTCGGGTACCCTTTGTATCTGTTGTCACTGGACTTGTTCACTTGCTTATGACAATCCTCCCACTCGTCGTAGACTCCTGGGACCCTCCCTCTGAACACCACGTAGCACGACATCTCTATACACAAGGCACATAAGTACTATATCATGCAACAAAAAGAATTAAAAGGTTCATCACATGCATCTCCACAAAAAAGAAGGTTTCGATCTAAGGCAAGCTATTAAGTTTCATACATATGGTAATAAGTAAACGAAGTCCAACAATGACCGTTTCGAGCTAAGGCAAGTTAAAGTTTATGACACACACACACGAGATACACAAACCGGCTGAGCGCTAGCTAGCTAGGAACACTACATCATGAAGACTTTGTTTTAAACGGCGCTAGGAACGATTTGTAGCCGTCTTTCGTTGTCCATGTCCTACGGTCACCCTGCGCCTCGAGCCGTGCTTCGATCTCGCGCTTACTGAACGCTCTTTTGCAGGATAAGGCCCCCCTTGTGATGACATCTTCTTGCACGATGGTCGCAATCTGAGTCTGGATGCGTAAGAAGTCGTCCTTAAGTTCATCATCGTCCATTCTTGCCTCAGCTTCGGCCCATGCTTGGAGACTAGATGGTAACGTAATGATGTGTGCATCCCGGACGATCGCCCGCAGGTGATGGAGGACGTAGTAGGCCTCCTTGACACTATTATCCGTCTGCTTGACGCAGGTGAACTTCATTACGTGTTTGAACACGTGTCTGCCATCCCTGAAAATTTCCGCGCCCTTCTTGAATTCGCCTCCATTTTCAGTGTATACCTCGAGAGCATCATCTAGAAGACTCCTTATGTTGGTGTAGTCTTTCTTCTTTTGCTCGCTCCCCGAGTCCAAGTACGTGGCTAGCGAGTAACTCGGGTGAATGAGGATCAGTGTGCAGTATTTGTCTCTACGCAAAACAATTGAAACGAAACAATGTTGGAAAAAGAGCAACCAAAAACTAAGAAAGGACAAGTTACGGTGATGAGCGAGTGTGTGCACTTACTCGGGAAAGAAAGACAAAATAAGCTCTTTTCCACTCTTGTTGTGAAGGAAATATGCCCTGAGAGGTAATAATAAAGTTGTTATTATGTATTCCTTATATATGATAGATGTTTATTTTACATGCTAGAATTGTATTGATCGTAAACATCAATACATGTGTGTTTAATAAACAAAAAGGGTTCCTAGTTATGCCTCTCTTATAGACTAGCTTGTTGATTAACAAGATGATCAAGGTTTCCTGATCATGGACATTGGATGTTGTTAATAACAAGGTCACACCATTGGTGGAATGATGTGATGAACATTCATCCGAAGTATAACACTACGATCAAGTCATTATGTTTATATTGCTATAACATCATACGAAGTAATCTTTATCCTTAGACCATGAGATCATGTTAATTGCTAACACCGGAAGAGTATCTTGATAACATCAAACGTCACACCGTAACAGGGTGACTATAAAGATGGGTTTAGTACTACGAAAGTGTTATGTTGAGGCTCATGGATCAAGAGTGGAATTTGTCAATCCCGATGACGGATAGATATACTCTGGCCCTCTCGGTGATATCACATTGAGATAGCTTGCAAGCAAGTGATGTGATCACTAGAATGTTATATCACGGGAACGAGAAAAGAGTGCATGTCGGTGATGAGATCAAACTAGGTATGGAGATACCGATGATCGAATGTCGGACATGTAATATATCGCGAGACAAAGGGATTTAGTTACAAGCGTTAAAGGTTCTCACGATCACAGAAGTCATCGTTGAATATGTAGGAGTCAGTACGGATCTCCAGGTCCCGCTGCTGATTATTGATCGGAGAAGGGTCTCGATTATGTTTGCATTATTTGCGAACCGTAGGGTGACACACTTAAGAGTTACCGGACACCATTTTGGAGCACATATGTTTCAGACGAAAGAATTGCAAAGCGCAGGAATTGTTTCAATAGAAACCGGAAATTGTTTCGGGTAAAATTGCAGAAAGTGGTTCTACATGTGATATTGAAATATTGCAAGGGGCTATATGTGAATATTTGTTAATTAAAGTAATTAACAAAATTCTGAATAAATTTAATAAAAGAGTTTTATTAAATGAGAGAGCATTAAACTTAGAGAATTTTAATGCATTTAAAGTAGAGACTTTAAAAGGGAATGTGAAGAGGCATTTTAATGTGGAGGGGTTACCACCACATGAATGGAGGAGGTGAGGGGTCACCCCCCCATGCGCCGGCCATGGAGAGAGGGCACCCTCCTCCTATAAAAGGCCACCCATTCCCTCCTTCATCCTCACACCTCCTTGTGAAGGATCTCTCTTCCCCTCTAGAATTATTCCCCCATGGTCTCGGATTAGCGAGATACATGTTCTCGGTGGCATTTCGTCTGGAAGGAGTTGCTGCTTCCACTGGATCACTGGAACGAGGAGGTGGAGGTTGTCCGATGGCTTGAACGTGTGTGCGAGTACGGATGCGCTGCTGAGTTGCGGCGCTCGGACTTCCTCACGATCTTGAGATCGGCAAGTGTACGACTACATCAATCACGAGTTCCTACTCGTTAACAAAACTCATTGACTTCGAGGGTAAGTTCTCATTGGATGTATGTCCACCTGTTGCTTTGTACCTAGTAGATAGATCTTGGCGTGTAGTTCACACTGTAGGAATTTTTTTGTTTTCTATGGTACGGACCCAACAGTGGTATCAGAGCCTGATCTATGCGTAGGTGCTTTGCACGGGTAGTACACATATGTTTATATGTGGGCAATGATGATCATGTTATTGCATCTTCTATGTATTTTGGATATTGGTGGCATAGTGGGATGAAGCGGCCCGGACCAACCTTACATGTCATCGTGACATGAGACCGGGTTCCACGACCGACATGCAACTTGTTTTGCATAAGTGGTCAAGGGTGTCTGTCTCGCCTACTATAGTCAATATCTGATTTACAACGAGTTGCTAATAACTTAGTTATCCTCGTTGTGGTTCATGTTCGTAGGTGAGAACGGTTCTATCTCCGAAAGCCCTAAGCCACGTAAAACTTGCAATTGATAAATTAGAGGCGTCTAGTTTAGATCGTTGCTAGGCTAGTGTATTGATATGGTATTGTTGTAAGTAGATGTATGATAGATACTCTTACAACACATTCAACGTGTAAGTTCCATAGACCTTGGCCTTACACACAAAGGAATGATAGAGATCATACCACGATGCAAATGATAGAGATCAAATGCATGGACCATATCATCTCACTTTACACATTAGATGTTAGCATCTTATACTACTAGTTTGGCGTTTTTGGTAGCATTATAAGATGATCCCTCATTTAGATATCAAGATAAAATGTGTTCTTCCTTGAGTATGCACCGTTCTATAGATCGTGTTTTGAGACATCACGTGATGATCAGGTGTACTCGACTCTACGCTTTTCATACAACGGGTGTAAGACAGTTTTACACACGCGAGTACTAAGGTTCTTACTTGGCGAGCCTAGCATGTACAGACATGGCCTCGGAACACGGACCGAAAGGTTAAGCATGAGTCATATGGTTGATATGATGCCCATACAGATGCTCGCCTTTGAAAATACACCGACTCACGTGATGATCGGACTTGGTGTAGTGTATTTGGTTCATGTAATCACCAAAAAGGCATGAGGGATGTCGTTTTTGAGTGGGAGTTCATTAGTAATTTGGATTAGTTGAACTCAATCTATCATAAACTTAGTCTAAATAAACTTTACAAATTCTGTTGTATATGGCACCACCTGCTTTTAGTTTCAATGTGTTCATGGAGAAAGAGAAACTTGCTGCGAATGATAGCAACTTCACCAACTGGGCTATGAATTTGAGGATTCTCCTCACTGCTGCACAAAAGCAATATGTGCTAGATGCGCCGCTAGGCCCCCCACCAGCTCCTGATGCCCCAGACGAGGAAAAGAATGTCTATGTGACTCGTCAGGAGGACCACAACTTAGTTCATTGCGGCATACTGTATGGGCTGGAGCCAGAACTTCGAAAGCGTTTCGAAAATGGCAATGCTGTTGATACCATGGGAGAATTGAAAATGATTTTCGATACCCATGCTACCATAGAGAGTTATAGTGTTACTGAAAAGTTCTTTAGCTGCATGATGGAGGAGAACAACTCTGTTAGTGAGCATGTACTCAAAATGTCTGGGTACGCCGATAAGCTTGTGTCCTTGGGAATAACGATTCCCATTGACTTGGGCATACATCGTGTTCTCCAATCTCTACCACCTAGCTATAAGAGCTTCGTGATGAACTATAATATGCAGGGCATGAAGAAGACTCTTCCCGAGCTTCTGTCAATGCTTAAGACTGCAGAAGTGGAGATTAGGAAAGAACATCAAGTGTTGTTGATCAATAGGACCACCGGTTTCAAGAAGGACAAGAAAGGCAAGCACAAGGGAAAGAAGGGTGGCAAATCTGTTGCCGCGCCTGAAAAGAAACCCCGGTCTAGCCCTAAGTATGATACCGAGTGCTACTATTGCAAGGGGACTGGCCATTGGAAGCGCAATTGCCCCAAGTATTTGGTGGACAAGAAGTCCGGCAAGGCAAACAAAGGTATATGTGATATACATGTTATTGATGTGTACTTGACTAGTACTCGCAGTAGCACCTGGGTATTTGATACGGGATCAGTTGCTAATATATGTAACTCGATTCAGGGGCTGCGGAACAAGCGACAACTAGCAAGGGATGAGGTCACAATGCGGGTCGGCAATGGATCAAGAGTTGATGTGATCTCCGTCGGAACGCTGCCCCTCCATATGCCATCGGGATTAGTTATAAACCTAAATAATTGTTATTTGGTGTCTGCACTTAGCATGAACATTGTATCCGGATCGTGTTTGATGAAAAGTGGTTATTCGTTTAAATCTAAAAACAATGGTTGTTCGATTTATATGGATAATATCTTTTATGGTCATGCACCTGTGTTGAATGGTTTATTTCTGATGGATCTCGATAGTAATATTACGCACATTCATAATGTTAATGCTAAAAAGATTAAACTTGATGATGATATATCTACATACATGTGGCACTGCCGTCTAGGTCATATTGGCGTTAAACGCATGAAGAAACTCCATTCTGATGGACTTTTGGAATCACTTGATTTTGAAACATTTGATACATGTGAGCCATGCCTTATGGGCAAGATGACTAGAACGCTGTTTTCCGGTTCAATGGAACGGGCGACAGATCTATTGGAAATCATACATACTGATGTGTGTGGACAAATGAGTGTCTCGGTGCGAGGTGGATATCGTTATTTTGTTACTTTCACGGATGATTTGAGTAGATATGGGTATATCTATTTGATGAAACATAAGTCTGAAACTTTTGAAAAGTTCAAGGAATTTTAGAATGAAGTGGAAAATCATCGTAATAGAAAGATCAAATTTCTACGGTCTGACCATGGAGGAGAGTATCTAAGTTACGAGTTTAGCACACACATGAAAGAGTGTGGAATAGTTTCACAACTCACGCCTGCCGGAACACCACAACGTAATGGTGTGTTGGAACGTCGTAATCGTACCTTATTGGATATGGTTCGATCTATGATGTCTCTGACTGACTTGCCACTGTCATTTTGGGGTTATGCACTGGAAACAGTTGCATTCACTTTAAATCGGGCACCATCTAAATCTGTTGAAACGACACCGTATGAATTATGGTTTGGAAACAAACCTAAGTTGTCATTTCTTAAAGTTTGGGGATGCGATGTTTATGTGAAGAAACTTCAACCAGATAAACTCGAACCCAAAGCGGAAAAATGTGTCTTTATAGGATACCCTAAGGAAACGATTGGGTATACCTTCTATCACAGATCCGAGGGCAAGGTTTTTGTTGCCAAGAATGGATCCTTTCTTGAGAAGGAGTTTCTCGCGAAAGGTGTGAGTAGTCGGAAGGTAGAACTCGAAGAGGTTATTGAACCTTTTCTTCATGAAATGGCGAGCAGCGCAGCACCGGAAGTTGTTTCGGAGTTGACTTCACCTAATGAAGAGAGAGCTAATGATATTGATCATGAAACTCCGAAAGAGGAAACTACCGAACCTCGTAGGTCAAGCAGGACACGTGCAGCTCCTGAACTGTACGGCAATCCTGTTGTGAATTTCATGGTTGATGAAATGGATGACCCTGCGACGTATGAAGAAGCGATGATGAGCCCGGATTCCAACAAATGGCTAGAAGCCATGAAATCTGAGATGGAATCCATGTACGAGAACCAAGTTTGGACCTTGGTGGACTTACCTCACGATCGAAAGGCCGTTGAGAATAAATGGATTTTCAAAAGAAAAACTGATGCTGATGGTAATGTGACCATCTATAAGGCTCGTTTTGTCGCAAAGGGGTTTCGACAAATTCAAGGAGTTGACTACGATGAGACATTCTCTCCCGTAGCGATTCTTAAGTCAGTTAGGATTATGTTAGCAATTGCTGCATATTTCGATTATGAAATATGGCAGATGGATGTCAAAACTGCGTTCCTCAATGGTAATATTGAAGAAGACTTGTAAATGATACAACCTAAGGGTTTTGTCGATCCTAAGGATGCTAATAAGGTATGCAAACTTCAGCGATCCATCTGTGGGCTGAAGCAAGCATCCCGGAGTTGGAATCTCCGCTTTGATGAGGTGATCAAAGAGTTTGGATTTGTCCAAACTTATGGAGAGGCTTGTATTTACAAGAAAGTGAGTGGGAGCAATGTGGAATTTCTGATATTATATGTGGATGACATATTATTGATTGGAAATGATATAGATCTTTTAAACAGTGTTAAAAGTTATCTAAACAGCAAATTTTCGATGAAAGACCTTGGTGAAGCGTCATATATATTAGGCATTAAAATCTATAGAGATAGATCAAGGCGCCTAATTGGGCTATCACAGAGTACATACCTTGATAAGATATTAAAGAAGTTTAATATGGACGAAAGTAAGAAGGGGTTCTTACCTATGTTGCAAGGCAAGACATTGAGTAAGACTCAAAGTCCGGCTACGGCGGAAGAAAGAGAGATGATGGATAAGATCCCCTATGCCTCGGCCATAGGCTCTATTATGTATGCCATGCTATGTACAAGACCAGATGTGGCACATGCTATTAGTTTGACTAGTAGGTACCAATCTGATCCAGGTTCGGAACACTGGATAGCGGTAAAGAACATCCTCAAGTACTTGAGAAGAACTAGGGATATGTTTCTTATATACGGAGGTGAAGAAGAGCTAGTCGCTAAGTGTTATGTTGATGCTAGCTTTGACACCGATCCGGATGACTCTAAGTCTCAATCCGCATACGTATTTCTCTTGAACGGAGCAGCAGTTAGTTGGAGGAGTTCCAAACAACCTATGGTGGCTGGATCAACGATGGAGGCGGAATATGTTGTTGCTTCAGTAGCAGCGCAGGAAGCGGTTTGGATGAAAGAGTTCATTACGGAACTAGGTGTGGTTCCTAGTGCATTGGACCCAATGGTGATCTATTGTGACAACAATGGAGCCATAGCCAACGCAAAGGAACCGAGGTCTCACAAGAATTCCAAGCATATTAAGCGCCGGTTTCACTCCATCCGCGAGCATGTCAAGGATGGAGATATAAAGATTTGTAAAGTACACATGGACCTAAATGTAGCAGATCTGTTGACTAAAGTTCTCCCTAGGGCAAAACATGATCAACACCAGAACTCCCTGGGTGTTAGATTTATCACTATGTGAACTAGATTATTGTCTCTAGTGCAAGTGGGAGACTGAAGGAAATATGCCCTGAGAGGCAATAATAAAGTTGTTATTATGTATTCCTTATATATGATAGATGTTTATTTTACATGCTACAATTGTATTAATCGGAAACATCAATACATGTGTGTTTAATAAACAAAAAGGGTTCCTAGTTATGCCTCTCTTATAAACTAGCTTGTTGATTAACAAGATGATCAAGGTTTCCTGATCATGGACATTGGATGTTGTTAATAACACGGTCACACCATTGGTGGAATGATGTGATGAACATTCATCCAAAGTATAGCATCACGATCAAGTCATTATGTTTATATTGCTATAACATCATACGAAGTAATCTTTATCCTTAGACCATGAGATTATGTTAATTGCTAACACCGGAAGAGTATCTTGATAACATAAAACGTCACACCGTAACAAGGTGACTATAAAGATGGGTTTAGTACTACGAAGGTGTTATGTTGAGGCTCATGGATCAAGAGTGGAATTTGTCAATCCCGATGACGGATAGATATACTCTGGGCCCTCTCGATGATATCACATTGAGATAGCTTGCAAGCAAGTGATGTGATCACTAGAATATTATATCACAGGAACGAGAAAAGAGTGCATGTCGGTAACGAGATCAAACTAGGTATGGAGATACCGATGATCGAATCTCGGACATGTAATATATCGCGAGACAAAGGGATTTAGTTACAAGCGTTAAAGGTTCTCACGATCACAGAAGTCATCGTTGAATGTGTAGGAGTCAGTACGGATCTCCAGGTCCTGCTGCTGATTATTGATCGGCGAAGGGTCTCGATCATGTCTGCATTATTCGCGAATCGTAGGGTGACACACTTAAGAGTTACCGGACACCATTTTGGAGGTTTCAATAGAAACCGGAAATTGTTTCGGGTGAAATTGCAGAAAGTGGTTCTGCATGTGATATTGAAATATTGCAAGGGGCTATATGTGAATGTTTGTTAATTAAAGTAATTAACAAAATTCTGAATAAATTTAATAAAAGAGTTTTATTAAATGAGAGAGCATTAAACTTGGAGAATTTTAATGCATTTAAAGTGGAGACTTTAAAAGGGAATGTGAAGAGGCATTTTAATGTGGAGGTTACCACCACATGAATGGGGAGGTGAGGGTCACCCCCATGCGCCGACCATGGAGAGGAGGGCACCCCTCCTCCTATAAAACCACCCCTTCCCTCCGTCATCCTCACACCTCCGTGTGAGGGCTCTCTCTTCCCTCTAGAATTATTCCCCATGGTCTCGGATTAGCGAGATACATGTTCCTGGTGGCATTTAAATGCGGAAGGAGTTGCTGCTTCATTTGGATCGCTGGGCGAGGAGGTGGAGGTTGTCGGTGGCTTGAACGTGTGTGCGATGCGGATCGCTGCTGAGTTGGGACTTCCTCACGATCTTGAGATCGGCAAGTGTACGACTACATCAACCACGAGTTCCTACTCGTTAACAAAACTCGTTGTCTTCGAGGGTAAGTTCTCGTTGGATGTATGTCCACCCGTTGCTTTGTACCTAGTAGATAGATCTTGGCGTGTAGTTCACACCGAAGGAAATTTTTTGTTTTCTATGTTGCGGACCCAACATGTTGTCCACCATGAAATTTTGGAGGTAGTTCCTTGCGCTGGCCCGGGTCACTGGATTCACCAACTGGCTATCACGCATGAAGTAGGGGTCCACTATCGCGACGCCAGTGGTCTTCTCTCTGTTGACCTTCATCGCCCGATGGAGCGTGTATAGGTGGACCAAGTTATAGTTCATCCGCTTGCCATGGAAAAGCTTGAAGATGTCCTCATATGATATGAAGAAGATATTCGCGGGAGCATTATCGACGAAGCCCGCGCCTGTTGGAACATTGACCGTGAAAACAGGGTACGATGGATTTGCTTCTTTAAGAAGGCACTCCTCTAGATATAGAATACCATGCTGCAGGTTAGCCATCGCTCCACTTGCATTTTTGATCAGCTCCTCACTCAGAATCGGTTGACCAGCTATGTGAACCCTGGTCAAGGTGCCCTCAGGGGGCTATGTTAACGGGTCGTCCTGAGCCCGGGGCCTCTTCGGACCCAGCTGGCTCAAAGACTGCTTATTCTTCTTCTTGGTTCTCTTGCGATGCTTCTTCGTCTCGACATTAGCAGCCATCTGCTCATCCGCCGCCTTATGGAGTGTGGTGGGGCTGAAAATGATTCCCTGGGTGCCTTTATATGGACCAGTGACACCAGCATCTGGAGGCGTCTCCTCTAGGGTACCATGGAAGTCTAGACGCGTGCATGTTCTGGTATGAGCATTTGGGTCGTCGGCAACGCGGTAGGGCTCGTCCATGTTTGGCAGGAACAAAGAGTTCGTGACGCCAGTGTTGATCCAGTTATCTGGGTTGTCATCATCATCGTCATCATCATCATCATTAATGTTGTCCCCAGGTGCATCCTTGGGTGGTGGCGGCGCAACGGCGACCTTGCCATGTGGAGGCGGCAGTGCGGCGACAGCCTTGCCATGTGGAGGCGACGGCGCAGTGGCAGCCTTGCCATGTGGAGGCAACGGTGCAGCGGTGGCCAACAATTGCTGGTGACGAGAGGTGGTTGCGGTGACTGGTTGTTGTGGCCACCGTGGCAAGGGCACATTTGGCCGCTGAGTTACTTGTTGTTCCTTCACAAGCCGAATCTGGGTCTTTGGCCATGTCAAGACCTAGCCACAGCAATCTTGAAGGTTCTTATGATCATCAGCACCTCGAGGTTGGCTGGGGGTCCATGTCTTCGCACCCCGGCAACACCCGAGCCAGCCGGACCTTGAACACGTCATCCTCCATCGACTTGTGGTGCATCGTGTGGCTATTTGGTTGAATAATTGAGCCCTTGCCAACATCCTTTAGATCGCCGTCCACGTAATGCAAGAGCGTGCAAGGAGTGTCCTGCGAAAGAACAAGCATCGTGAGATGGCGCTAGCTAGTCATCAAAGGCAAAGGAGATGAAATGTTATCAACATGCATGTGTTGGCCGGTGTCATTACCTTGGAGATGGCATTGAGCTCGGCTAATGTCGAGACACCGGTATCATCCTCCCGCTGAGATGCCTTACGAAGCACCGTCGGTTGCGCCTTAGTTTTGGCGGGAGGGGGCATCGGTGTGACCTGCGGCTCTATGTTGGCACCGGTGGGAGGTGTCACCAGAGCGACCTACGGCTGGACGTTGGTGTTGGCGCCGGCGAGAGGGGGCACCAGAGCGACCGGGTGCATCTCGACATTGGCGGACTCAGGCGTCACCACGTTCGGCGACACGTGCTAGATCGAGTTGCTGCCGGAGAGGCTAGGCACCACGAGCGGCCCTCATCGACCTGCCGCATTCCAAGCAGCGACCCCCTCCCACAGCTCATTGGGAAACATCTCGTGGATCTTCTCTTGCACTTTCTCGTCGATCAGCCTCGGCATCTGTTGCATCTGCTCCCAGAGGACTTCAACCTCGTGTTTTTCACTTGCCGCCGCCGCCGCGGCCTTCCTCTCTTTCTTCGCCTTTGGGTCCTCTTTCCTAAAGTCGCCAACCTTTTCGTATGTACCATAGCCGGACACGCGGCCAAATGAAGTCGGCGGCGCGGACTTGGCCCTCCCCTTGAACACGTTTGTCGCCCTGCTGAAGGGCGTGTCCCACCACGGGTCCGCCGTCGACCCCTGGGACGAGCTCGCACTTGACGCACAAGACTTTTCTTCGGATCTCTGAAGAGAAGGAAACTGATCCCATTTAGAAATTTGGCTTCATTACTTAATTAGAAACACATATGTACTCCGAGATAAATTCCTTACCAGCCTTTTCTAGAACTTCCTCACATCGTCGTCGTCGGTAATGAATTCCTTGAGTTCGGGGTGGAGATAGTATTGGGTGCGGACAAACTGCATCACCTGCTCGTCCATGAATTTGTGACACGGGTTATCTTTCCCTAGACGGGCATACTCGGTGTCCTCCTTTGCCCAAATGGCCTTTTTTCCTCGGTAACCGCCGCTTCCGCAATGTTGGTTACCTATGTTCATCTCCCGCATACGCCTCCCCCACTCGGTCCATTCCTGACCTTCCGGTGAAATGCAGTTCGCCTTGAACTTGATGAATTCATCTTCGTCGAGCATCGGCTCGGCCTTCTTTATCTCCTCCCAACTTTTACCCTCGTTAATCCTCCTCTTCACTCGGCTTTTCCAGCTGCTCAAGGCGATGCTCATCCTCGTGAGGGCTAACTTGTTTACCTTGTTCCCTATGAGCTTTTGGTTATCGTACTCATCTGGGAACTTGTACCGTTTGTGAAGCTTCCCAATGAGGAGTTCTCGCAACCGTTTGTTCTTTCTTATGTCCTTCTGGTTGATGCTCATGCTCTCCTGCACGATGCACCCGAGTTGTAGGCCGTACCCAGCGGCAAGCTTCGTAGGCTCCAAGGGTTGGCCACCCAGTTTCACAAGGGTGAACTCTTCGCGGTTGGTGCCGAGTTTCGGCAGCGTCCGCTCCTGCCTTTCCGCCTTATTCTTCTTCTTCCTAGCGGGCGGGGAGGCGCCATCGCCGTCCACGCATTCACCGCCATGACTTGCTTCGTCCTCCTCATCACCATTACTGCTTCCGTCGTCGTCATCATCTTCGGCCTCCTCCTCATATTCATACTCCTCGTCATCTTCTTGGTCCACAGCTTGGGCCTCCTCGTCAACTTCATCGTGATCCGTAGCTTCGGCCTCCTCGTCGGACCCGCTTAAGTCATCGCCAAACCGCCAAAACTTGAGGTTGGCTCTTCTTGCTCGTTCTTCGACGCTCATGGGCTGAGAAGGGCCAGCCCCGACGTCTTTGTCTCTGCTCGACATGTTTGCTCTTCATAGAAAAATGCAACAATGTAATTAGTACAAGCTAGAGTCGACCGAAAAATTCGGCATGACCTTTGCTATTTTTTGACCAAAGAGTGCCCATTTCTCAACCGAAACGAAAGTGAACCAACACTTCGGGAGAAATGGGCAACTCAAATGAATTCCCTGCAATAGTTTTCATACAAAATAATATGCTCCAGTTTTCAAATTGATGATAGCCATCCAATCACACATATACAAAGAGCAAAAAATAGCTCCAGGTGCAGCAAAAAAATAGCTCCAGGACAAGCTAAAATAAGCTCTAGGACAAAAAATAGCTCCAGGTGTAGTTTACTAGTGGCAGTGGCACAATGTCTTCTTTCAGCTTTAATTACAGAATAGAAATCATGCACTATACTAGCTAGTTAACTTGGTAATGGAAGAATTGGACTATTGTTTAGGTAATTACGTACAATTTTTTCTGATATGGCAATATTACAAGTCCTCTGTTTATCAATCTTCTTTTATTTCAGACTTGTTCAGGTTGCAGAGTATAGCTAGCCTGAGAAATTGATACTTCTTTATTTAGGATCCTCTACTGATGTGTAGTAATTAATTTTCCAGCTTGAAAATTCTCCATGACAAGCATTCAGACTGTCAATTCTCAAATAAAATGTGAGTTCAGCAATCTCATCTATGATCTATCATAGGAACGCCAATATAGTAGGTACAGACAGGTAGCTAGTTCATTCTGTGTACATAGCTAGCTAGAGATGATTAAAATGGAGACCAGATGCTCCTGGACATTCCAGGTTCTCAATTTATGTGTATAATCATGCTATTCAACAGACACATGTGGCTATCAGCACCAAGCTTTTTCAGTTACTTCAAAAGGCAACTAGGGAGCTTCACATAAAACTGGGTAGACCTATTACAACCCATCAGACACAGATGGCTATCCGCACCAATAGCAACTGGCCTAAACTTACAATCAATACAAATGGAAATCTATCTTCCCTGAGCCATGTTTGGACCTGCCAAACATACACATCATCCAACTAACATAGCATTGATTATACAGTAGCAATATTGTGCAAGTGTCAAGCATGCAAGGTACGTCGAGTGGGCATTTTCGAGCTCAAGTTAAAGCAAGCAGGAACTGCTCTGGTTCCAATATTCTTTCTTATTAACACAAGAAATAGCAACATTTTCCACCTTTCAATTAGCAACAAAAGCATCGATAAGGCTACATAACACATCTTTTAAAGGCAGCGAGCACTGTGTTTAATCACAAAAAGCAACCAACTTTAAACTAGTCCAAATCGGCTCCTAGAAGCAGAACCAGCCACATCATAGCAATACCAAAACTTTCAACAAGTCTAAATAATAATCTGGTTTAAGGTCAACACCAATTAAGTTCAACCAAACCAAGCCCACGAGAAAATGCCATTTGTGTCTTCTGATTTAAGGGAGGAACCAAAAAAACTCACATAAGGTAAAAACCGATGCTAGTGATTGTACAGTTTGAATTGAAGAGCTGTATCCTGCAACATTCACACATGCATGATTCTATTAGTAATAACAAGAATGAACCTGGTCTCGAGTTAGGTTTATCAAGAATAAGAATAGTTCCTGGTATGAAATCAATTTGGTCGTGAGAATACTATTTCTCAGTTGCCTAAGAAATAGTAATCTTTTTAGTTTGCTTTTTATATATGTATCTTGTCAGCCCCCTCTTAGGAATTTGCCTAACTTTGTATGAATGATCTAAAAAATTATCTGTGCACATCCGAAGACGCAAACATCAAAAAATTTATTCATTCACTATGTCTTTAATGTTCCTGTTCTATGTGGAGCTGATTTGACCTATCACATTTTTAGCATGTTCTTTTGGAAGAAAATGACTGCTTGGTAATGGAGTTTTGATCTGCTTTAAAAAATCAGTATTATGCTTTCATTCAGTAATATAAACTTCTCATATGTGCAACGACTGAATAGCTTATACTCGAATAAGATAACACTTAATTTTTCTATGCATATTTTACATAATAGAATGGCCTCTAGCCTTTTCTTCTAAATAAATTTAAAATGGAATGGGCGTTGTGACTGGGAATTATCATCGAGAAATTTACACATGAGAAATTGGGAACTGAATCCTTTAAGTTGTTATATACTCATGCTGCTGCTATTGGTGTTTGTGGTTAGAGCAAAAGAATTAAATGACCTTGTTTTGATTATCTTCACATAGGCATCTACAAAGGTGTAGCCTGGAGCATTGTGAACTGGTTTCTGCACTATGCAATCTTAGTTTACCACTACTGAACCACATAGCTGAAAATTTAACTATTGATTTCATTTTGTTGCACTGTTCCATCTTACTAGCCGATGGATATATAGTGCATTCTCTACTGCAGAATATGAATACACACTATAATTGACTTATTCATAGTGCTTCTTGCTAAAAAAAACTCTGGGATGATCTTCAATGCACATTGTTTATTTGACTCATGTTGTCCATTTTCTAGAAACCCTAGAACCCATTACTAAGGCATGGACCTAGCTACTGCCAAAGGGAGAGAGGGGAAAGAGAGGGCTCACCGAGAGGAGCTCCTTGATGGTGGCTTGACGGCGAGCAATCGAGGGAGGCGGTGACGGTGACCGCGGCGAGCTCTTGGCGACGGTGACCGCGCTCCTCGTCGGTGGTGCGTGTGGCGCTGCCCTTCTCCTCCTTGTCGGTGGCGCTGCCCTTCTCCTCCTCGTCGGTGGCGCGCGTGGCCCTTCTCCTCGTCGGCGGTGCTCCTAGTGCTCCTCCTCCTGGTTGCTCCAAGGGGACGGGGTGGCGCTCCTAGCAAGGGGACGGGGTCGAGATTAGGGGAAGGAAGGGGGAGGAGGAGGGGGAGGGGAGGGGGAGAGGAGGGGACGGGGTGGCGCTCACCGGCGACGACTGCTCCGGTGGTGGCAGGGCAACTCCGGTGGCGTGCTAGGGTTCGCGTGAGACACGATCGAAAGGGGATTGGATATGAGAGACAGTGAGAGTGAGAAGAAAGGGCCGATCGGTTTTTTGGCTAAGTGTAAAACATTCGTGGCGCATATTTTCCGATATGCGCCATTGATATTCTACACTTAGTCAAATAAAACGACGCCCTCGTATGTGACAGTAACACAGGCTTACCACAGTGGTTCGACTCATGGGGCAAAACCTGCGCTGGGGCATCCAGGTTTGATTCCTGGTTGCCTCACATTTTTTGGCTATGTGTCAAATATCCGTGGCGCATATTTTCCTATATACGCCATTGGTATTTGGCACTTAGCCAAAAACCACGATGCCCTGGTCTATGTCAACAACCCAATATTACTGCAGTGGTTGTTGACGCTGTGTGCTGCATCTGGACCAGCCAGGTTCGATTCCTGGCTCTCTCAATTTTTTTAGTATTTGGCACTTAGCCAAAATACTTGTCATTAATATCTAGTATATTTTGTAAAATAGTAATTAAGTTTAACATTCACAAATCTATTTAAAACAAGGACATCCATTTGCAAGTACATAGGCAATTATTAATTTATTTAAAACAAGAACATCCATTTGCAAGTACATAGGCAATATCCATACACACCAATATTCTTCATAAATCTAGCGTCTCTTTGCAATCTTCTTGCCCTTCTTCCTCGCGGTTGAATACTTTAGCCCGAAAAGGTTAAGGTTTCTTCTCGTGAACGGACAACCTTTAGTAGGTAGGGTGGTCTTCCTTTTTCCTACAGCAGTCGGCTTGTCAAAGTACTTGTCGAATTCCTCTTCGATCTTCGGATCACCGTTCTTTTCTAAGTATTGCTCGTTGGCGGGTCCGTCCATTCCGATGATGCTTCTCGTGTCCCTCCTCACGACAACACGGCTTGGCTTTGACGGGTCAGTGATGAAGAAACATTGGTCAACTTGGCTCGCGAGTACCCATGGCTCATTTTTTGCAGAGGCGTTCTTCGCGGAGGCATCGGGTATAACCATGGTGGTGAAATACCGACCCTCTTTTTGGACGCTCTTGGCCCATCTGACACGAAACATCGACACCTTCTCTCCAGCGTAGTTGAGCTCCCAGATCTCCTCAATCCTTCCGAAAAATCGTTCCTTGATAGTAGCTTCGTCATCGGCATAGGATAGCATCGTTACTCCTGAGTTCTGATAGTTGCTGCTCATGTCCCTTTTCTCGGTGTAGAATCTGTACCCGTTGATGTCGTATGCCTGATATGTCCTCACGTTGTGCCCGGGGCCATTTGACAAGGCAAAAATTAGTTTTTCATCCTCCGTAGAAGGCGTTTGCGGGTCTGCGGGGGATTGTCTTGAAGCTTCTTCTTGAACCAAGCCGTGAAGCTAGAGTTGTGCTCTCTTGTTACGTCTCCCTTCTTCCTCGGTCGACCAAGGTCAATGAACTTCTGCTCAATTAAGCTTTTTTGCTCTTCCACCCAAGGATCGACCAATTCGATGTGTTGTAGCACGACTCGGTGTGCCCTGTCAAAGTCGTCACATCGACCCTTCGCACCGACATGCATGGTGTGAAAGCCCTCGCGGTGGCCATATCTAGCGAGCCTGCCGAGGTGCGTCCTTTTGGGCAGACCAACAGGGTCATCCTCGTCGTCCGGGTCGGTGCGTAGATAATTCTAGCAGAAAGAGATGCACTCGTAAGTCAGAAAGCCCTTGGAAATGCTTCCATCTGGACGGGACCTGTTGCGTACGAATCCTTTGATAACACCGTTAAGCCTTTCAAACGGCATCATGTTGTGCAGGAATGTCGGCCCGAGATGAATGATGTCATCCACGACATGGACGAGTAGATGGACCATGATGTTGAAGAATGCGGGCAGGAAGTAAATCTCGAGCTCGCATAGTATCACGACGATATCATCTTGTAGTGTGTCGAGCTGCTTCAAGCCAATCGACTTCCTCGAGATGACGTCGAAGAAGTTGCAGAGGCCAAACAGCGTCTCACGGACGTGCTCATCCATTATCCCTCAGATCGTAACGAGAAGTATCTGCGTCATCAGCACATGACAGTCATGATACTTCATCCCGCTGAACCTCTTCTTCGCTTTGTCCAAATATCTGCCTATGTTCCCCGAGTAACCGTAAGAAACTTTGACTCCTAGGAGGCAGTTGAAAAACTGCTCAAGCTCCTGCTCACTTAGAGTGAAGCAGGCAGCCGGAAACACTGCAATTCCCCTCTTAACCCTTTTGCGGCGACCTTGAGTATCTTCAGGCGCTGTCTCATCATCATCATCATCATCATCATCATCATCATCGGGTGGCGGCGTCTCATGAAGTTCTTCCTTGATGCCAAGTTCCATCAGGTCGTTCCTTGCTTTCAGCCCGTCTTTGGTCCTATCCGGCATGTTTATGATAGTGGCAAGCAGACTCTCGCACACGTTCTTCGTGATGTGCATGACATCAAGGCTATGGGGCGTGTGGAGGTATTTCCAGTATGGCAGGTCCCAGAAAACAGGCCTAGCTTTCCACACACCATGCAGCGGTTTCGTCCTTGGACGCTTCTTTCCCGGCAAAGGGCACTCTTCCCAGTTGTCCAACATATCTTGGATCACTTCTCCGCTCCTCGGACGTGGGGCTTTTTCGAGCTCTACTTTGCCATCGAACAGATCTCTATGCTTTCTCCACGCGTGATCCTTTGGAAGCTACATTCGAGTCCGTTGGAACACGGTCTTCGATGACCCGGGATCCCTTGGTAGCTGGAGATGCGGGGTCTTATCCATGCACTTGACACATGCTTTGTGTCCGTGGTTCACCTGGGCAGACACGTATGCGTAACCTGGATAGTCCTGCACCGTCGTGAGCAGCGCGGCTCTCATAGGGAAATAATCTCCTGTGTATGCATCCCAGAGCTAGCGTCTCCCACAGCGTGGCTAACTCTTCTTTCAGCAGCCCGAGATACAGATGCATGTCGATACCTGGTTGTTTAGGCCCCTGAATCAGAATACACATGTGTATGTATCTCTGCTTCCCCTCACAAAACTATGAAGCAAGGTAGGTTCAACAACCAAGAATGGAGAAAAGAATGGAGAAATTGAGGTGGTGGGGAGGAGGAGGACGAGCTAGATCTAGTTTGGGGTGGTGGGTGGAGAAGAATGGAATGGTGGTGGTGGGTGGGGATGGATGCCAACTTGTAGATCTGGACGAAGTTATCAATGGCGCATATTACAATAAATGCTCCACTGATAAGTCTGCCATCTTATCAGGTGCTGGGCCCAGGACTTATCAGTGATGCATTTAGTACTATATGCGCCATTGGAAGACCAAGTATCAGTGGCGCATATCCTAAATGCGCCATTGATATTCCTGCCACCTTTCAGAGTGGTGGGGTCCAGGTGGGCCCACATAGCTACCAGTGGCGCATTTACCACTATATGCGCCATTAGCGAGGACAATATCAATGGCGCATATTGCATATGCACCACTGATAATAATATATCAATGGCGCATATGGATATATGCACCATTGATATTTGGTCCACAAGCCTCTAGAGTGCCGAGCCCACATTATCAGTGGCGCATTATTTGTGATATGCGCCATTTGGTTATAAATAATATCAATGGAGCATATTTTTAAATGCGCCACTGATAATTATCAGTAGAGCATATTCAAAACAATGCTTCACTGATAATAAATCTATCATAAGCCTTTCTCTAGTAGTGCATGCACGCCATGGATGAGAGCTTGGACCATCAACGGAATGTGTTGCCCCGTGTGGTGTTGCTTCCTCCCGCACCGATGGTCTCCATCTCCATGTCGCATGCACTGCCATGCCCGCTGGCCTGGGGCTGCAAGGGGCTACTTCCATCTCCGCCTTCGACGACAATCAACCAGCCTCGAATCTTCGTCGGCTAGCTCTGTCTCCGGTGGAGGCGCTCAGTCAGGAGGACGACACTCAACTAGGAGGATGGCTGCTGCGACCACAACGCGGTAACATGTAGCCATGGCCCTGGTGACGGCAACGCTGCACACGGCATCCGGTGTTGCTACCACAGTTTAGAGCACTTGCTACTCTAGTTGGCCGATTTTGCTACTTCGGTGTCTGCTTAGCAACGAGCATTTTGCTATCTTAGCATATTATTTTTGATATGTATTCATATTTTTTTGCTACTCTCGCATTTTTTTTGCTACAACCAATCTCTATGATTTTGCTATGAGGTCTCCGGCGAGAGCCTCCGGTGATGTCGCCGGCGATGTCCAACGAGGTTTTGCTATAATAGCGTAATTTTTTGCTACAATCAGAAAAATCATTTTGCTACAATCATTTTAAGATTTTGCTACAATAGCGTATTTTTTTTTGCTACGAGGACTCCAACGAGGTTTTTCTGGCGAGTCTCCAGCGATATTTTCCGGCGAAGTCGGTTTTGCTACATTAGTCCTTTTTTGCTACAAAATCTCCTGCGAGGTCTTGCCTTTTATTTTTTATAGATAGAACTTTTTTTTGCTACATGGAGAGAAAGCGGGACTATTTGTAGCAAAAGCGAAACTATTTATAGCAAAATCGGGATGAAAGGAGATCTGGCCGTCGATCTAGGCTGATCAGGCGGCTGGAGACCCGGGGGATGGAAAGCTTCCATCTCCCAGGGGACGCCTAGCACTGCCCTAGGCTTAATCAAACCCAAACTTTGTCATGTTTTACTAAGAATAAGAAAATCCACATCCATAATACCTAATACATATAATATAAAAATATACATTGTGATACGTTAGATTTTACATAGTTGATTTTGGTATTGTTTTCCCAAATACTCAAATTTAACTAAACAAATAATGCAAAGTAATTGTGACTTAAGGGAGTACTCCACACCTAATTGTGACTTAAGGGAGTAATACTAACCACTACCATTATACTTATTGCAGGAGTACAATCAATTTGAGCAATTGATGTGTACTAACCATGAGTATGTAAGGCCTGATTTCGACTGGATCGATAGATAGTATTAACAAGGCACCCACACCTATATGTCGAGTCCTCTTCGGGTTAAACTCATGGACACCCTCTTCCATTGTTTCGAGGCTTACTGCGGTATGGGACACCCCTCCAGTTCGAGATTAGGTTCGATCCGACTCTTCAGGTGCTATGCATGACGTCTTCAATGGAGGTGTCAAGTCATGTATGCTCGATAGGTACCATGCAAGACGTCTCTAGGAGCTTACGTATCATACGTGGCCATGTGTGATTCCATGGGTTCCAACACTACAGGAATGGATGAATACGCCGACGGTCGGTCGCTACGCCGACGGCCAAACATCGAGGCCGTCGGCGTAGACCGTGACCAGGCCAACCCCGCCAAGCAGCCGTCAGCGTAGAAATGCCCTCGGCGTATCCTATGCTACGCCGACGGCTGCCCTCGACGTAGCTATTTTTTCTTTTATCTCATTAAACTTTGAAAAATCATAACTAAATCATTCTAATTCGGAAAAATAAAAATAATATATCAAAATTTGCAGAAAAATAAGATCTATCTATCTACACTCAAATATTATATATTTATAAAAAAATTAAGTGAAACATAAAATATTATATATAGTTTAAAACGGACATAATAAATTCAAAAACGATCCAAACAATGTGAAACCTTCGCGTGGTGTCATATTATGTGACATAGTTATAAGGAAAAATATCAAACCTGCTATATTGATTATGTCTGAAAAAATCCTTCACAAAATGACCTATCTCATTCGAGGTTTCTTGGCTTTCGGGTCAAATGACCAATGTTATGGCTAGAATCAAGGCATAGTTTATGATAATGTGTCCATATTGTGCATACATGTGCATCATGGAATGTCGAACAATGTTGCAGGAGGAAGTTTTCATTTTCGTCGCACCAAAAAGGCATTTTCCATTTTCCGAGCACAAAAATGAGGGAGTTTTGTGAAGCAACCACCAAATGGCTAATTCAAAATGCTACCACCATATTTTACAAAAATACTAGACCACCTTATATGGACAATGTCCCAACAGAGGGATCTGAAACCTTTCCGTCCACCCCTGGTGAAAAAGACAAATTCCTGCCGAATCGGTAGGAAGTGAGTCAGATATGAACTACAGGTACATGATCCGATGCTCATGTTTTTTTACAAAAATCATTTTTAGGTTCACAATATGCTATTTTATCAAAGATCCAAAGCAATTTTAGTGAGGCTTGGCCCCGAGCTAAGAGGAAGTTTTCCTTTTCGTCGCACCAAAAAGCCATTTTTCATTTTCCGAGCGCAAAAAAGGGGGATTTTGTGAAGCAACCACCAAATAGCTAATTCAAAAACGAGGGGTTTGTGATAAGTTGATATGGATATAATATTTAGATTCCTTTTATTTTTCTGATCAATTTAGACATATTATTTATCAAATTCCGATTTACGGATTTAAAGATATTAATTATTCCATATTAAATAGAAAATACAAAAAAGTAAAATTATTATATTTTTATATGAATTCAATAGTATTTTTATTTGAATCAGTAATATTTTTACTTATTCATTGTTGTTTACTTAAATAAGTGTTTGTAGTTTCAAAAAATAAAAACATGTGACATAATGATATAAGAGTTAATAAGATTGATATCATAGTATTGACAACTAGGTACAAATTGCTTCGCGAAAGCTAATTCGGAAGGAACTAAGAAGTTAAGCGTGCTGGAGCTGGAGTAGTGCTAGGATGGGTGACCGAGCGGGAAGTTTGTTCAAGACTGTAATTTGATCAAAGATTAACTATAATCAGTGTTAAAAATGTTTTAGGTGAGAGATTAACGATTCAAACAATTCAAAGATTTAAAAAAGTTAAGAAAAAATAAAAAATTTTGATTTTTTTTGGTTTTTTTATAACCTGCCGTTATTATGCCGACGGGGCTATACCGAGGGCAAAGCCGTCGGCGTAGCATACGCCGACGGCTAGAGCTACGCCGACAGGCAAAAGTGCCTCCGCCGAGGGAGAGCTTTGCTGAGGAGGCTACGCCGAGGGCATTTTGGCCTACGCCGACGGCTTTTTGCCCTCGGCGTAGGGTGCAGTTCCTGTAACATTGTCATTCCTTCTACATTATGCGCTAGTTGTTTTAGAGAGATATGACGAGATTTTTCCATGGGGGGAGTTGTCATGCATGGACACATGCTTTGTGTTTGTTGACGTTGGCGATAATGCAACAACCGGACTTTGGTGATTCCTGCATGATGTGCCAGTTTTTTTTTACTTTGAGCAACTTTATTGAATAATAACAAGATCATTTAAAAGTACAGGCATGAGAAATCCTGGAGAGATATGACAAGATTTCGGCATGGGGAATTTTGGCGACCGATAATGCAACAAGATGAGCTAGCAATCCCTATTCCAAGAATCATGCATGTTAACGGAGCAATGAACGGTGCAAGAATCTTATCATGCAACGTTATCATATTTTATAGTGAAAGGACATAATTACATTAGCAAGTTGACCAAGCATGTGGCGTAACCGCTTGTAGGCGGGCAGAGAGAGAGAGAAATATGTGGTGGGCGGGCATAACCGCCAGAAGGTAAGCCAATATCAAGGATTACGGTGCCTCCATTTGTATATATATCATTAGGGCATTGTCTATTTTTTCCCTCACAAAAATAAAATGTTTACTTTTTCAAACTGAAGCTGATCTTCACTGCAGAAAAACGGCATGTTGCCAATAGCCTTCTTGTACACCGACGATCAGGGTCGTCGGCATACATGTCTGAAACATGACAGTCAGTAAAAAGGCCTCAGCAAAAATCGACCTATAATGTTCATTTTTGTCCTCAGCCTCACGAAACAGAAAGATCAATTTTGTCAATGTTAATTTTTAGGTTCATTTTAAGCCTTCAATGTTAAAGATCACATTTATTCGAACATACAAATAAAAAATTTCAAGTTCTAAGCACTCTCAAAATAATCCTCAATTAAGAAGACTATATCATCTGCAAATTGCAAGATGACAAGTACATCAGAGATGAAATCCGTCACCAATCCTTTAATAAAACCACCATGTTTTGCTCTTTCTACCATAATCGCAAGAGCACCCACAGCTGTATGCATGCATGTTTTATTGTGTGGGTATCCTTTGCATCGCTTTCACGAGATGCAACAACACCTTGAGTTATTGACCATACTAGATTTAGGTGTGTCCCTTGGTGTGTGGCCCATATCTTTCGCGCCGATGAACGTTATGTAGAACATTACATACTAAGCTAAGACAAAACAAAGAGAACATGTAAACATAATTATTGAAACAAGAAGGAAATTACAACAGATCAGTATAACTGAGCATGTCAAAAGCAACAAAAGAGGTGAACTGAAAAGGCTACAAACAACCTCTTACAGGTATTACATAAGTGGGTGCCAATTTTGGCTGACATATGTTACAACATACAAACATATCAACAAAATAACTTACAGTTTCTTTGAACAAATAAAGCCACAGTAAACCTAGTAGTTTATTATATAGGGTAGGAACGAACACTTCAACTATCAGTCCATCATCCATCCCATGAAACATAGCCGGATGCACAGGCAATACTGCACCAAAGTCAAGCTTGATAGATGATAGACGATATTCATCAAATACTTTGGTTTGGAAGCGACAGAAGCAGCCTCAGGTGCAAAAACCTCAAACAACGGGCAGGCCCGTAGAAACTCCCTTCGTGGACAATGACAATAAACTTGTATTTGTTTGAGCACTAAACCATGTTGTTTCACAAAATAAACTAAATGTTGGTTTTAGAAGGGCTTTAACCGACAATAAATAGAATGAATAGTTACATTTTGTGTTAGAGATTAATTATGGTATAATTATCTGATGGTGCCGATAAATTTGTTTGGAAATTTACATCAACAAGTCTTTTTACTATAAGTTTATGTATTTAAATTTATTGAATGGTCATACTAGGTTCTTATGTAAATACTTGTGGAATTTAAAAATTCCTCCCAATAAATTTGTTCATGTGTTTTCTTAGTAATAAAGTTTTGTTAACAAAAGATAATCCAGCTAAGAGAAATTAGAATGGATGTCAAAAGTGCCGAAATCCAATTTGCCACTAGTGAAAAAAGAGCCTCTAGTCCCGGTTCATAAGGGCCATTGGTCCTGGTTTCCGAACCGAGACCTCACTCGGGACTAATGCTAGTCCCGGTTCGGGCACGAACCGGGACCAATGGGTCTCCACGTGGGCGGGCGCGCGACGAGGGGGGGTGGATCATTGGTCCCAGTTCGTGGAACAAACCTGGACCAATGTGTCTCCACGTGGGAGCCGCGAGAGACGAGGGGGGGGGGGGGGGTGGATCATTGGTCCCGGTTCATGGCACGAACCGGGATCGTTGGTCTCTGTGTCGCGGCAGGGTTTTCGGGCTATTTTTGTGCCGCGGCAGGGTTTTGTGCCGCGGCAGGATTTTCGGGTTATTTTTGTGCCGCGGCAGGGTTTTATTTATTTATTTGGTGCTTTGTATTCAATTTAATGGTACTACATATTACACATCATGATCACAAATATATTATACACCGTCTCATCCATCTTCTTGGTCGAAACATATTAATTACAAACGGTACTCACATGAATTTGATCTAATTTACATCTTCCTTTTTACACTTCACCTTCCAAATGAAGCGGGTAATAGTATTCTCCTTTATGACTTGTTCTAACAAGAATCCGGCAATTTCTTCTTGAATTGCTTGCACGCGTTCTTGTGATAGAAGACCATCCCTTCTTGAATTGCTTGCACGCGTTCTTGTGATAGAAGATCATCCCGCATCCGTTCGATCTAATTTAAAGAAGGGGATCAATATATATGAATGAAACTAAACACAATTGATGGTAATAAAATAAAGTTGTGATTATTGTTTATCGTACTTCAATTTTTTTGATGTTCTGGTCTGCGCCCTTCTCTTTGGTCGTCTGGCGAATGAATTCGCAGACATAGTATCCACATAAGTTATTCCCGGCTTACTGCCTCAAGCACTTTATGAGAACAGTTCAATCAAAATAATAATCAAGCATGATAATGGTGGTATTGAAACTAGAATCAAAGAGATGCGTGGATCTAGCAAGTAGTACTTACAGTCAATGGTTGAAATGTAAGCTCTGGCTTCCAAACACCCCTAGTTTTGGCGGTGAATCATTTTCAAGCTTTCTGGAGACATTCCTGCATGTTCGTCCACTTTTCTAATGGTGTGCGTTTCGAGTCCAGGACTTTTACTACTCCGGTATCAACAGCAATGATTAACAGAATATAGTGGAATCTAGACACACTAACAAAATATAACACGAGTCAATTATACGCTTAACATCGAGTAAGCGAAAATAGAATGTGTACAAGACAATAACACTCACCCAGCGTTGTAAGGAAATAGTATTTCCCTTTTGTTGCTAAAATGCTTCAACGCTTGTAGCAAGTTATCCTCTGTCTCTTTGGGATTCGTTTTTAGAGTAACTTCATGAACAAAATTGCAGTCAACAAACCCAAGGTCATAGATTTGTCCTTTGTTGCATTCGAGAATCTTCATTCTGCATATATAATTAGAATAGTGATGAGTAAGATTATACAAGCAATAAATGAGCTGAGCTAGAAAGACTTAATTACAGAAATTAATAACACTTACAAACAATAGGCACTGACGATAGTTTTCTCGAGGGCGTCTTGTTGGTAAAACTGAAATAATTCTGGAAATTCGATCAGTAGGAAGCCATCTCCATGACCATAATGGTGGTGTTTATATGCAGCATAGATCCAGTTTTTGGATTCAGCATAGGCTTGAATATACCTGTTATGCAATCTTCACATTTTTGTTGGTAGATCTTTGACTAACTCGGGTTTGACGAGAGGAGCCCCGTACTGGTACACGTATGTTGTTTCTTGATACCCCTCGAACTCATCCATACGACTCATGTACTCAGTAATAGACAGTCCATATAATTGGCCCTTTTCTCCGTACAGTCGAACAAACTCCGGATCAATGTTCGGATCATGCCGCTCCTGGGCACTCCACTCATTGGTATCATACACTTTGAGCGGTTCGATTGATTGATTTTTCTGTTGTCCGAGCTAGGCAACTTCTTTCCCGACTCTCCGCTCTTTTGCCTCAGCCGACTTGATAATAGAGAGATTATAGTCTGATGTGAGCGCTATGGGTTGGTGAAGCTGAATCTTAAGCGCGGCTACTTTGGCTTATCTTCTGCGGTGACCGGAAAGAATGGCTCTATCGGCTTTTTCTTGTTAGCCATGTCAATCTTCCACTTTTCATAATGGGCATCTGCGGCCTTAGCAATTTCCTCATCTGTCTTCTCGCAAGGTAGCTTCTTCATATTCTTATGAGGTACTCTTGGGAGGGGCGATACCTTACATTTCGGTGATCGGAACGTGCTCTTGCTGCTGCTGCCCCTCTTAGTATATTTCCGCTTTTGTCTCTGAGGCTCAGGGGACGGAGGCAGGTGAGACAGCGGCGGCGATTGAGGCGGCGATACTGAGTGGTGAGGCGGTGAAAGGCGACAGTTCTTACTGGAGAATAGTGAGGTGGCGGCGAAGGTGGATTGCTGCTCTGAGGAGTGGTTGGCCTTGGCGGCACATAATTTGGAAGCACGATGCGCTCCTTTCGCCATAGAATAGTCCCCCCATTGGCTTCTCCTAGTTGAGTCAGCTCCATATCTTCCCCCGCAGGGTGGTCTAGCTTCAGCTCCTCAAAATCTTCCTTCACATCATCCACCGTGACGATAGCATACCCTTTTGGAACCGGTCTGCAATGCCAAGTTGGGTTAGGCGCAATTGGTGCGACCATGTCGACCGCTTCCATCACCCTTAATTTCATAACCTGCACCTTTAGCTCACAAGCTGTGCTCTCCGTGATATCATCCACTGGGTAGCGTTTAGGAGGAGCTATCGTCGATGCATCATCAACAACATCATGGAGCTGCGTGGAAGCGACGCTGCTTTTCTTATTCGATAGGGCGCCGGTACCCTCGAATGCAGCTTCTACCATGTGCCGCTGAGATTGGCCGCTAGTACCTTGCTGGCTAAGTCTGTCGAGTTGATCCTGGTGCCGCTTTAATGCTTCTTCTACATTATGCATCCGGTCTGCAGCGGCCGCTTTCTGAGTTGCCTCCCTTTTCTTTCTCCTCTGATGGCTTTTATCGGGATATCTCTTCATTTCCGTGGGGAAGGCAACCTTCCACGACTTGGAGCCTGGTGTGCCTCGTGCTCGTCCTTCGTGTTCAGGATTTTTAAGGGCGCGTGTGAAATGGATCGTATGGGCACCTAGAGGAGGGGGGGTGAATAGGTGCTACACCAATTTTTAATTCTTTTTCAAGTTTAGGCTTAGCACAAAGGTAAATTCTTTAGATAAACTAATGTGTGGAATTTCCCTATATGCAAACCTATCTACTAGGGAGTAAGGAGTGAGTGGAAGAGGAACGAGTGAACCGAAGTGAAGCACGCAGAGACACAGGATTTGTTTGACCGCGGTTCCTTCCTTGTTAAGCGAAGTACGTCTGCGTTGGAGGGGTGGGCGGTACTAAGACCACCACGCCACAAAAGGCCTCACCCTGTTCTCCGATGGATCTCGCCACAACAGGCTTGATCCACCTTCCACTATAGGTACCCTTCGAGGCGGGCACCGGTGCCTTTACACAACTAGCGGGGCAACAACTCCACAATAACTTGGAGGCTCCTGAAATGACAACAAGCTGCCACAAGAACAAAGTTGTCAAATACAATAACACGATCTAGGTATTAACGAGAATACTAGATCAGGGATTTCTCCAAGTGAATGGAGAGGAGTTGAAGCGCTTGATTCTTGATGTTGATGATGAACTTCTCCTCCTTCAATTCCACCAAAGATCAAGACCTTAGGGTGGTTGAAGTGGGAGATCGAGATTTAGAGCTCTTGCATAGGGTCTGGTCGAATTCAAAGTGAATCAAGAGTTCTGGACGTTGGGAAAGAAGGGTTACTTATACCCCCTTCCAAAAACCAGCCGTTGCACACTTTGGGGGCCGGATTATCCGGCCCAAGTGAGGGCCGGATTATCCGGTCTGGGGAAACTCCGCCCCAGACTCGGAATATCCGGCAGAAAATCCGCCCCCTCTCTGAGCGTCGCGCCGAGCTTGCCCTTGATCAACTTCTGGGAGCCGAATTATCCGGCCCTATGCGAAGGCCGGATTATCCGGCCTGGGGAAGAAAAACCGCCCCAGTTCGGATTTTCTGGTAGAAAATCCGACCGGATACCGAGCGACGCGCCTTGGCTCCTTTTGCTCGAAAACTGGGGGCCGGATTATCCAGCCCTTGCGAAACCCAGATTATCCGGCCTGGGGAGGAAAAACCGCCCCAGTTCGGATTTTCCGGGAGAAAATCCGACTAGATACTGAGCGACGCGCCTTGGCTTCCTTGAGAGATGAGGTAGGCCGGATTATCCAGCCCTTGGAGGGGTGGATTATCCGGCCCCCCTCAAAACTTCCTGCACACTTAGCACACATGAAAAGTCTCCATAGTATTGTTATCTAACACGCAAAACATAGGAAAACATGAAATGTTCTTTCAATCTCCCCCTTTTTGGTGTTAGATGACAATACCAGGATTTGCAGGAGAAAGACACAAGACAAACATAGATAACTATGGAAGGGACTCCCCCTCAATGTGTGCATAATAGAGTTTTGCATTGGAATACACATGCACACAAAAAGTTGAATCTATTCCATAGACAAAAGGGCAAAAACACATACGACCGAAGTAGAGAATAGGCATCCTTGACACAAATCACAATTATTATTGGATAACCATTATGAGCGCGCGCCTTCCGTGATAAACCACCAGCAATAGGATATGAATAGATATAACCATGAGCATAATCCATGATATGAAGTCCATATGTATCATCCAGACAACCACATAAAGTCTCAACCATAAATTACAAACCACGAATATAAAAAGTTCAACGCTAAATGGGCATAAGCAAGAAATAACGAATAAAAAGTGTAAGTGCTTATGCCCGACCCATGCAAATCCACGGACAACCTAATAGAACTACTTCTCCCCCTTTGGCATCGAGACACCAAAAAGGGAGAAGAGCGATGCTAGCGCCCCATGGGATCACTCATCATAGTCCTCGTCCTCATGCTCTTCCTCATCCTCATCTTCAAGCTCCTCAGTGTCACCTTCCTCATCATCAGCATCAGCAGTAGGCGCAGAGGGGAACAAGTGACGCTCCAGCTCACCATAGTTTAGCCCGGAGGAAGATTTCCACCGAGCATATGGAGTGGGAGGTGTAGGAGCCGGAGGATCACTCACTAGGTTACCTTGACCGTCGTCCCGAAAGTACTTGGCGCGAGGATGGCGCTTGTAGGTCTTGGGAACACCGGAACCACCTGTGAGGAGAATAAGGGCGGTAGCAAGGGGATAAGCATACACACAAGTCCAGGAGAGAGCATGGAACAAGTAGGCAAAAAGTTCATAGGCAAAACTACTCAATACATACACCATAGTGAAACTGAAGCAAACTTGAATCTGTCAGGCCGGATTATCCGGCCTGGCCAGGGGCGGATAATCCGGCCCTGGCAGAAATTTTCGATTTCACCAAGAATGCATGCAAAAAAGTAGATCGGGCCTAGAAACTGTAAGACTACGAGTTCTATGCGAAAACACATCCTTCTAGACAACGTTCCATCCAACAAGATACACATCTAGCCAAAGATGGGGAGAGAGCGAGTTACCCTCACTCATTGGAGGAAGAACGCGGAGGAGAAGGTACCCGAAGGCACGGAGAAGAAGATCCGGGAAGGCCCGGAAAATCCGGTGGCCGGAGAGGCTCCGGGGAGGGTGAGGGGCGGCAGGCGGCGGCTGGGGAGAAGGAGAGGGCTGGGGGAGAAGTGCTGCTCGTTATGAGCCCTTCTCCCCGAGCCTCCCCCTTTAAGATCGAATCCAGGCCGGATTATCCGCCAATACTTGGCCCAGATTATCCGCCTAAAATCTGGGATACATTACACGTAACCAGGCCCGCGCGTCCCCAAACAACACCCCCACAAGGTGTACAAGGGACTTGTGTGCAAGAATAGATGTCTTAGGGGTAGGGAAGGCTTAGGATTGAGAATGCCAAACTGAGATGGTACTAGACACTCAAAATTGTAAAATCCAAATCAAATAAAAGCCAAGATTGAGTGTGATTCCCATAAGAACATGACATAGCAAATAACATCCAAAAAGATCCAATTCTCCACAAAGGAGAGGGCGGTGGCCGAAGCCACCTTGTTGGAGTGTATGGTGTGACACCGCGAAGATATATCTTGGGTTCACGACCAATACTCATCAATAAGCTCACATATCACAACATGATATTAATAGAAATGATATAACTTGCTATTGGCATTATGGGGGGAGGGTTAGCCCAATATGTTAGGATCACACTCCCCCTATATCCATGCCCACACCTAGACCAAACAAGGATTGAGATGTACGAGTGGTTGCATGGGTAATCAAGACAAGCTCCCGGAATCAATGACATTTAGCTCATTCCTCAAATAGCAGAATCTTGCTTCATCAAGTGGATTTGTAAAAATATCCGCTAGTTGATTCTTCGTGCTCACAAAAGATAGATCAATATCACCTCGAGAAACATGGTCACGAATAAAATGATTCCGAATCTCAATATGCTTCGTCCTTGTGTGCTGAACTGGATTGTACGCAATTTTGATAGCACTTTCATTATCACATAAAAGAGGCACTTTGTCACAATTGACACCGTATTCCTTTAAAGTTTGCCTCATCAACAATAATTGAGTACAAGCGGCAGCAGAACATATTCAGCTTGGCGGTGGAGAGATATACAATTCTGCTTTTGAGGACCAACATACCGTAGATCTTCCCAAGAATTGACAAGCTCCAAGTTGACTTCCGATCATCCTTATCACCAGCCCAATCTGAGTCGAGATAACCACATAAAGGGAAATTGGATCACTTGGGATACGAGAGACCTATGTTGGGGAATTAACTAAATATCGAAGATCCTCTTGACCGCCACTAAGTGGCTTTCTTTAGGAGCTTGATACCTTGCACACACTCCCACACTCAACACAATATCGGGTCTAGATGTAGAGGTAAAGAAGAGAGCCGATCATGGACGTATACCTTTTGGTCCACATCTTTACCATGAGGGTTGAGTTCGAGATGACACTTTGTTTGCATCGAGTAGCGACACCATTTAGATCCGCATCTTGAATCTCTTGAGCATGTCTTGGATGTACTTTGCTTGATTAATAAAGGTTCCTTCTCTTAGTTGCTTGATCTCGAATCCAAGAAAGAACCGTAATTCCCCCATCATAGACATCTCAAACCTGTCAGTCATAAGCTTTGAAAATTCATCGTTAAAAGCTTTGTTAGTAGAACCAAAAATGATATCGTCTACATATAGTTGGCATACGAAGAGCTCCCCCTTAACCTTCTTAGTAAAAAGAGTGGGGTCGATTTGCCCAACTTCGAAGCCACGATCTAACAAAAGCTCTTTAAGGTGCTCATACCATGCACGTGGGGCTTGTTTAAGGCCATAGAGTGCCTTATCGAGTTTGTAGACATGGTTCGGGAAGTTAGGATCCTCAAACCCCGGGGGTTGCTTTACGTATACCAACTCATGTAGAGGACCGTTAAGGAAGGCACTCTTGACGTCCATTTGCTGCAACTTAAAATTGTTATGAGCAGCATAAGCAAGTAGGATACGGATGGACTCAAGACGAGCCACATGAGCATAGGTCTCGCCAAAGTCGATGCCCTCAACTTGGGAGTAACCTTGTGCCACAAGTCTTGCCTTGTTCCTCACAACGATGCCATTCTCATCTTGCTTGTTCTTGAAAATCCACTTGGTACCGATAACATTGCGGCACTCTTTGGGTTTCTCCACTAGTTTCCAGACTTTGTTGCGCTCAAAATTGTTCAATTCTTCATGCATAGCAACAACCCAGTCTGGGTCTTCAAGAGCTTCAAAGACCTTCTTAGGTTCCACCATGGAGATATGAGCTTGATGCTCACCAAAACTGGCCAATTTCTTCTAGTAGACACCCTTCGTCGAAGATCACCAACAACCTTGTCAAGAGTGTGACCCCTCAACTCAAGGTTACGATCAGCCCGAGCCTTGCGACGAAGTTCAATAAGTTTGTTGTCTCTTGGTGGAGGAGATTCATCACTTGAGTCTTCATTGAAGGCATTTTCTCCGCCTTGATCAGTAGCTGGAACATCAGTAGCAGGTGATGGAGATGCATGCCCTTGAGGTGAGTCCGTAGCCATAACAGGAGGCTGCAGAACTGGAGAGTCAGGGCCGGATAATCCGGCCGATGAAGTGGCCGGATAATCCGGCCTGGGAGGACTTGGTGAGCATCATCAGAAGCACAGGACTTGCTTGACTGGCGAGGAGCGGATAATCCGGGGTCACCGGAAAATCCGCCTGGAGCTTCTGTTGATATCTTCACCACCTGTGAGCTGGCCGGAGTGGTGGCCGGATAATCCGGTATCCACCGGAAAATCCGGCCTGAGCTCGAGCATCTTTACCTTCAAAGCTTGATGGAGATGGTGTAGAAGTTGCCCCGTGGTTGGAGCCTGTTGCGTATGTGTAGATGAGGGCTCTATATGAGTAGAGCATTGTCCTTCCCGATCGCCACAAGGTTCCTCAATGGGCGGAAGAATCCCGCCCATTCTTCTTATGGCATCTTGGGGTATTTCAACATCTGCATCACAAACACCAACTTGTTCAAGACGGAACCGTCATTTTCCTCGAACACCACACTACAAGATTCTACAACAGTTCCGGAGAGCTTATTGTAGACTCTATAAGTGTGGGATTCGGCACCATAACCAACAAAAATACCTTCTAGAGCCTTAGATTCAAACTTAGATAAACGAACTCCTTTAATAAGAAAGAAACACTTACACCCGAATACCCGAAAGTATGAGATGTTTAGCTTGTTACCGGTAAGTATTTCATACGGAGTCTTATCCAAAATCTTGTGGAGGTATAAACGATTGGATGAATGACAAGGAGTAGAGATTGCTTCAGCCTAGAAGTTATATGGAGATTTGAATTCGGCCAACATTGATCTTGCCATGTCCATTAGAGTTCGATTCTTCCTCTCGGCTACACCATTTTGTTGAGGGGTGTACGCAGCGGAATATTGATGTCTTATCCCATCTTCACTTAGGAACTCATTTAAGGTGTAGTTCTTGAACTCCGAGCCGTTATCACTCCTTATAGCCAGAATGGGGACGTTGTGTTGACGTTGAACCTCGTTGGCGAAGTCGATGACAGTTTGTTGAGTTTCACTCTTCAACTTGAAGAAATAAACCCAAGTGTATCTTGAGTAATCATCAACAATCACTAGACAATACTTTTTCCCACCGAGGCTTGCATGAGATGGAGGTCCAAAAAGATCCACATGAAGAAGCTCCAAGATCCTTTTTGAAGAGATAATAGTTTTCCTTCGATGAGGAGAATCATGCATTTTCCCTTCAACACACGCCCTACAGACACGACCTTTGGCAAAAGAGACATTTGCTTTTAGTCCAAGAATGTGGCCACCCTTGTGGAGACTTTGCAAAGTTCTCATATTGACGTGGGCTAGTCGGCGATGCCATAGCCAACCCGCGTCAGCCTTTCCGAAAAGACACATCGGACCTGTAGTGGTTTTCCCGAAAAGTCTACCACGCATGTGTCGCTTTCGACATATCCCACGAAAGCGACTTTTAGAGACTTGCTCCACAAGAGTACCACCAAATCAGCATCAATGTAAACTGCAAAGCCCGTCTTACCAAGGGAACGAACTGAAAGTAAGTTATACCCGAGGGTCTCAACAAGCATGACGTCCACGAGGGAGATATCGTGAGCCACCACAACTTTGCCGAGACCCAATACCTAAGATTTTGACTTGTCACCATAGGAGACGGTAATGTGTTCAAGGTTTGGCCGCATCTCCGTGATGATCTCCTTGCTTCCGGTCATATGACTCGTACAACCGCTATCGAGTACCCATTTAGAACCACCGGAAGCATAGCCCTGCAAGAAAATTACTTCTTGGTTTTAGGTACCCATTTTTCAATGGGTCCTCTCATGTTAGTAACAAGGGTCTTGGGAACCCAAATAGACCAAGGAATGTAACAATCATAAGGCCCTACATAACTAGCATAAACATCACCATAAGCATCACAATATAGTTCGAAGTTAGGATTGTTGATCCCTGCAAAACCATCATAATTAGTCTTGTCATTGGTAATGTTGCTAGTCTTTGATTGAGCAGTCTTGTTCTTCTTCTTGTTGTTGTTTTTCTTGCTCTTTATCTTGGATATGTAACCAAGACCTTCTTTACTGTTGTTTGTCCTTTGCTCTCCAAGATCTCATCAATAACCCCTTTACCTTTGTATTGAGAACTCCTTGCAAGATCTTCTTTTCCAAAGGATGGAGATGAGGTACTTGGTATATTATACCGTTTCAATTGAGTTTGGAGCTGGTCATGAGACTCATTTAGAGTAGAATGATCACTCTTCAATGCCTTGTGAGCACTTTCAAGATCATCAAACTTCTCCAAAAGTCTAGCATGAACAGCTCCAAAATCAATCTTTTCTTTCTTTAGTTTCTTTACCTTGGCAAGGGCATGGTCACGTTCTTTAATGAGCTGAGCTACAACTTCTTCTTGTGACTCCTCTAGGGATTCGAGTCTTTCTTCCAAAGAGACTCGAGTTTCCTCTTCCTCTTCCAAGGCATTCTTCAAAGAGGCTATCTCCAAGGCATCTTCTCTTTCAATTCTGCCCTTTTCTTCAAGGAGATCTTCGGCTCGAGCAAGTTGACTCATAAGAGTATCAAAACGGAGTTTTTTCTCACCTTGTAGGTTAGTGAAAAAGATATCCAAGGCAATAACTTCTTCTTTCATTTCAAGACTTTCATGATCATCCATATCCAAAATTATGTTAGTCTTAGAAAATGAGGAGTTAGAAGTCGATACCTCGGATCCTCTTGCCATTAGGCAAGTGGCGTTGTTGTCGATGGCGTTCCCGTTCGGCGAGTCGAAGAGAGAGGAGGGAGTCGATGTGGTGGCTATAGCAGACACTTCGCGGGAACTATCATCATCCTCTTGATCTTCACTTGCGGAGGAGTATTCCTCTTGAGCAACAAGGACCATCTTGTGTTGCTTCTTGAAAGGGCCATTCTTCTTAGCAAATGGCTTCTTCTTAGGAACTTTGGATTTCTCTTTGAGAATGAGCCTGCCACCATTGTCTTCTCTATTTTCATAAGGACACTCGGCTACAAAGTGCAGTCTATATCCATAGTTGAAGAAAGTTCTCAATCTTGGGCCACTTTCTCTTCTTCCATTTGACCCGTTCTTGCGCTCAAGTTCAGACTTGGCTTTGGCAGGGTCCTTCCAAAAGTTCCTTGCATAGAATGCCATGTACTCACCATGAGCACGTTTGACCTCATCGGGGCAGTCCATGGATCCCCTCTCAAATGCTCCTTCATCATCCTCTTGCTCAACAACATTGGCTTTGAGAGCCATATTGACACCCTTTTGCATTCCAATGGCCCGAGCACGGGCATCTTCAGCATTCTTTGCCGCCACTTTGAATGATGCCATTTCTTGCATGACTTCATTAGATGTCATTTGATGATAGTTGTGTCTACCTTGCAAGCTATTCAAATCCGTCGGTTCAAAAGGCATTAAGGCACTCACATACTTTCTTTTTATCCATGCATCATCAATGTGAGTGGACCCATGCTTCCAAAATGTTGTTGCGATGCCCTTGAGTCTTCTATACATGTCCTCATGGTTTTCACCATCCAACATGTAGAATCCCTCAGCTTCGTTACTAAGAGCATCATACCGGTTTCTTCTCATGCTTTCATTTCCAACAAAAAGGTCCGTAAGAGCATCCCACGCCTCTTTAGCCGTGTTGAGATGTTCAATGTGTGGCATGTCCTTGGGACCCACACCCAGCTGTATCATGTCGAGAGCAGTGGCATTCAACTGGCTATCCACAACTTCCCTTCTTGTTAGATTGGTTTGATCTCCAACATGAAGACCTTCTTCAATGATCCTCCACAATTCAATAGAGGAGCTGCAAACATGAGATTTCATTAGAAATTTCCATTGGTTAAAAGAAGATGCAATGAGCTTGGGTGGATCACCCCTATTGTTTATATGAGGATGAGGGATAGGTGGGTCGGGGGAATATACGTGGCGAACCTCACTATATTCCTCCTTGCCACTTCCCTTTTTGGAGGTAGATCCATTTAGTTTTCACCTTTCACATCATCATCCTTAGATCCGGTGTTACCCTTTTCCTTAGATGATGGTGAGGGAGCCTCAGAGGAGGATGGAGATGGGGATATGGATGATGTAAGGCGAGCAATCATTTGATTCATCTCCTCCATCTTGGCCTCAAAGGATTTCAACAAGGTTGTTTCCAACGACTTGAGATCATCCATTGTGACCTTATCCACAGCCTCATTTCCATCATCCCTGGTACCCATACTACTCTTAGGAGGTTAAGCCCGAATTAAAAGTCGGGGCTCTGATACCAATTGAAATGGATCGTATGGGCACCTAGAGGGGGAGGGTGAATAGGTGCTACACCAATTTTTAATTCTTTTTCAAGTTTAGGCTTAGCACAAAGGTAAATTCTTTAGATAAACTAATGTGTGGAATTTCCCTATATGCAAACCTATCTACTAGCGAGTAAGGAGCGAGTGGAAGAGGAACGAGTGAACCGAAGTGAAGCACACAGAGACACATGATTTGTTTGACCGCAGTTCCTTCCTTGTTAAGGGAAGTACGTCTGCGTTGGAGGGGTGGGCGGTACTAAGACCACCACGCCACAAAAGGCCTCACCCTGTTCTCCGATGGATCTCGCCACAATAGGCCTGATCCACCTTCCACTATAGGTACCCTTCGAGGCGGGCACCGGCGCCTTTACACAACTAGCGGGGCAACAACTCCACAACAACTTGGAGCCTCCCGAAATGACAACAAGCTGCCACAAGAACAAAGTTGTCAAATACAATAACACGATCTAGGTATTAACGAGAATACAAGATCAGGGATTTCTCCAAGTGAATGGAGAGGAGTTGAAGCGCTTGATTCTTGATGTTGATGATGAACTTCTCCTCCTTCAATTCCACCAAAGATCAAGACCTTAGGGTGGTTGAAGTGGGAGATCGAGATTTAGAGCTCTTGCACAGGGTCTGGTCGAATTCAAAGTGAATCAAGACTTCTGGACGTTGGGGAAGAAGGGTTACTTATACCCCCTTCCAAAAACCAGCCGTTGCACACTTTGGGGGCCGAATTATCTGGCCCAAGTGAGGGCCGGATTATCCGATCTGGGGAAACTCCGCCTGCACTCGGAATATCCGCGTAAAATCCGCCTCTCTCGGCGTCGCCCGAGCTTGCCCTTGATCAATCTCTGGGAGCGGATTATCCGCCCTATCTGAGCGGATTATCCGGCCTAGGGAAGAAAAACCGCCCCAGTTCGGATTTTCCGGTAGAAAATCCGACCGGATACCGAGTGACGTGCCTTGGCTCCTTTTGCTCGAAAACTGGGGGCCGGATTATCCGGCCCTTGCGAAACCCGGATTATCTGGCTTGGGGAGGAAAAACCGCCCTAGTTCGGATTTTCCGGGAGAAAATCCGACTGGATACTGAGTGACGCGCCTTGGCTTCCTTGAGAGATGAGGTAGGCCGGATTATCCGGCCCTTGGAGGGGCGGATTATCCGGCCCCCCTCAAAACTTCATGCACACTTAGCACACATGAAAAGTATCCATAGTATTGTTATCTAACACGCAAAACATAGGAAAACATGAAATATTCTTTCAGCGTGTGAGCTCGTCGTTCTCTCTATAAGGAACGAACCGTCCCGCTGCAACATCATCTACTGCATTTATAATATCGTCGATGAGCAATAGGGGATCTTCTTTGTGTTTCTGATTATATATTGCCCTCCCTTCTTTGTCCAACGTGCCCCCATGGCCGTAAAACCAGTTTCTCGCCCGTGGTGTCCATGTTGCGGGCTCTGGTCTGATCCCGGCAGCAATGTAATTGACCTCAAGTGCATCCCACTTAGGCATGCAACCGACATAGCCAGCAGACCCCATGTTATGATGGTACACTTTCTTAGCAGCGTTCTCTGTATTTATTCTAGACCTTTCCTTAGCTTTCTCCGATGTCTTGTACTTCAAAAAATCCTCCCACTGGTGTCTTAACTTAGCATAGCCGCCTTGAGTGAAATTCGGAGTCTTCTCTACCATGACAAAGTTATTGTACAGTTTCTTCTTCCAGTTCTTGAATGCATCGGCCATCTTGATGAGAGCAAACTTCTTGACTCTTTGCACAAGCTCCATTCTTGCTCTCTCCTCCTCATCTGGATTAACATCTGGCATCGGAAGGAGGAAATTAATCATGAGCTTGTCAAAAAGCTTATCTTTGGCGGTGTCGCCGACATACGGGACTCCACCGCCGCTTGGCCGATTCCATTCTTGAACGGTGATCGGGATGTAGTCCCTCACAAGAACTCCGCATTGCTTGACAAATTTTCTTGAGACATCGATGGGAGCTTGCGGTTTGCCATCTACACCGACTACTTCGATCCTATACCTCACAGTGTCATCCAACTTTTTTGTTGGGCCTCGTTTCGTTCTTACGGAAGAAGTTCTCGATCCAGAGGGCTAAAAGAAGAAAGAGTGTTAATATATGCATGTATATATATATAGACAGCAGCATTTTAATTACAAAATACATATATACACCTCGCCGGTGTTTGCGAGATTTAAGGTTCCGCCGGAGCCGTCGCCTTCTCCCTCATCGGCTTCTCCCCTGTCCTAGGCTTCGGCTTCTACCTCACCGGAGCCGTCTCCTCGGTTGAGAGACTCATCTCCCTGACCGGAATCATTCAGAAACTCACTGGTGACATCGATATTGATATCTTCATTTTCGTAGATCATTCCGTGGAGGATGTTTTCCTGATGTTCTAGAATCATAGTATCTTGCTGTGTTGGATCCATAGTATCTGCAAATTAAGATTTGCAAGTTACTATAAAGCAAATAATGCAAAACACTATGCACTTATTTTCTAAATCTATTCGGAATGCCCTAGGTGGACAAACCATCGAACCGATGGTACTTAGGAGGTGTCGGTGTTCCTCTATGTAAAGTAAGGTTCAAATTTATATGAATATGAATGCTTAAATTTTTAAATGGTAGAACTCATTTTTCTGAACATTTTGATATATTATACACATTTTTCTGATTTAAAATGAATTAGTTATGATTTTTTCCAATTTTAATCCATTTTTAAATAAATAAACATTTTTGGAATTATTAAAAATTATTTTCCATCTGGCCCCACGTGTCAGACTTTTATTAATTTTAGAAAACATTTCCAAAAAGAATAAAAACCTGACTTGCTGGACCCACCTGTCAGCATTTTCAATTAATAAAACAATTACAGAAAAGATTAACTAAAAAAAGAGAAATGACGTCAGCCTGACGTCATCAATGGAGGATCCCCTCTGTCGAGCAAGGATCTCCCAATCCTTTGCGCGCGGGGCAGCGAGAGCAAGGGCGCTAGATGCGGGCGTGCATGTTGAACCTATATGTGGTCGCGCCGCTCGAAATAGGTCACCGGAGTCACGCCGGTGACAAGCTTCTGCGGCGGACGGTGATCGACGCAGAGACGACTGAGGGCGAGCGGAAGTGAGATAGAGGGTACATGAGGACCGCTGGCTCACCACGAGCGCGATGCCGGGTCAGGAAGCAGGGCGAGACGGCCAGGCTTCGGAAGGTGGACTTGAGCTCGATTCGCCGGAGGAGAGGTCTCGATTCGGCCGTCTACGGGTGATGCCGTGATGCGTCGACGGCGTGAAGCGACCGCTCTGGATTTGGGCAGCCTGACGGCGTGATTTTGCTCCGCCGCAAATTTTCCTTAGCCGCGCGTCGATGTGCTCTGTGATTTGGGGGAGTTAGGAAGGAGGAAGGCCAGGGGCTGTTAACTGTACAGGCCTTTGGTCCCGGTTCGTCCAACCAACCGGGACCAAAGGATCAACGGTCCCGGTTGGTGGGCCGACCCGGGACCAAAGGTCTGGGCAGGAGCGTTGTTGTGCTGCCACGTGTGCGGGCCTTTGGTCCCGGTTCGTCCCACCAACCGGGACCAAAGGATCAACGGTCCCGGTTGGTGGGACGAACCGGGACCAAAGGCCTGTTGATGGCAGCGCGCGCATCCAGGATCATCGGTCCCGGTTGGTGGGACGAACCGGGATCGTTGACCCGTTTTTCAGATTTTGGCAAATCTTTTGGTCTTCCCGCCATTTTCAAATTTGTTTTCTTCTTTAATTAATAAGATGTTTCAATTTAAGATGATTATTTATTTGGAATTTCAAAAAACTTTTAACAGAAAAAGTGCTTTAATTTAAATAACTAATCAAAAACTATTTTCTGTTTTCAAATATTTTTATTTGAACTATACAATTTTACTATTTTTAATTAAAATTGCATTACCAAATATTTATTGCATAATTTAGAATTTGAAAAAACTTTCAGCAGGAAAAGTGCTTCAATTTAAATAACTAATCAAAACCATTTTCTGTTTTCAAATATTTTTATTTGAACTATACAATTTTCCTTTTTTCAATTAAAATTGCATTACCAAATATTTATTGCATAATTTGGAATTTGAAAAAACTTTCAACAGGAAAAGTGCTTCAATTTAAATAACTAATCAAAAACCATTTTCTGTTTTCAAATTTTTTTATTTGAACTATACAATTTTACTATTTTCAATTAAAATTGCATTACCAAATATTTATTGCATAATTTGAAATTTGAAAAAACTTTCAACAGGAAAAGTGCTTCAAATTATAAACATTTATGCCATTTTCAATTAAAAATTCATTAACTAATTTTTCTGTATATTTCATTAACTAAGAAGCCGGGCTAGGAATCTTCATGCTCGCTGTTTTGAATATAGTTTGAAACGGGCATAAGAAATTCAAAAAGTATCCAAACAATGTGAAACCTTCGCGTGGTGTCATATTATGTGTCATAGTTGCAAGGAAAAATATTGAACTTGAAAAATTGCAAACATCATAAAAAATCCTTCACAAAATGACCTATCATGTTCGAGGTTTCATGGCATTTAGGTCAAACCACCAATGTTATGGCTAGAATCAGGGCATAGTTTGTGATAATGTGTCCATATTGTTTGGTGTACGTGCTCACGTATCATACGTGGCCATGTGTTATTCCTGCCTGATGCGCCAGTTGTTTTAGAGCGATATGACAAGATTTTGGCACAGGGAGCTCTAGATTCGTTAATATTGGTGATCGATAATGCAACAAGATGAGATAGCAATCCCATGTTAACGGAGCATTGAACAGTGCAAGCACCTTATCATGCAACGTTATTATATTTTAGAGTGAAAGGACATGATTACATTAGAAAGTTGACCAAGCATGTGGCGTAACCGCTTGTACGTGGCGCTGACAAAAAGAAAAATATGTGGTGGGCTGCATAGCCAACGAAAGGTAAGCCGATAACATGGATTATATTACCTCCATTCGTATATATATTATTGGAGAAATGTTTATTTTTTGTCAAAAAAAGGTTTACCTTTTCAAACCGAAGCTGATAACGCATAGAAAAATAGCATGTTGCTGATAGCCTTCCTGTACCCCGAGGACTATTTATCGGGTCCTCGGCGTACATGTACGAAATATGACGACAGGTAAAAAGGCCATCGGCAAAAATTGAACTATAATGTTCATTTTTCTCCTCAGCCTCACCAAAACAGTAAAGATCAATTTTGTCAATGTTAATTTTTAGGTTCATTATTAATCTTTCAATGTTACAGATCACATTTATTCGAACATAAAAATAAAAATAATTCAAGTTCTTAGCTATCTTAAAATAATCCTCAGTTAAGAGGACTGTATCACCTGCAAACTGCAAGATGATAAGTACATTAGAGATGAAATCAGTCATCAAACCTTTAATAAAATCACCATGTTTGGCTCGCTCTACCATAATCGCAATAGCATCCACGGTTATATGCATGTATGTTTTATGGTGTGCGTCTCCTTTGCATTGCTTTCACGAGATGCAACAACAACACCTTAAATTATTGACCATACTAGATTTAGATGTGCACCTAAGCACCTTGGCGTGTGGCCCCTCATCTTTCGCATCGACGAATATTTCACAAAACATATCACATAATAAGCTAAGACAAAACAAAGAGAACATGTAAACATTATTACTGAAACCAGAAAAAAGTACAACAGATTAGTATAACCGGGCATGTCAAAAGCAACAAAATAGGTGAACTGAGGAGGCTACAAACAACCTCTTACGGGTATTACACAAGTGGGTACCAATTTTGCCTGACATATGTTACAACATACAAAACATATCAAAAAAATAGCTTACTGTTGCTTTGAACAAATAAAGCCATGGTAAACCTAGTTTATTATATATGATATGAACGAACGCTTCAACTATCAGTCCATCATCCGTCCCATGAAACATAGACGGATGCACATGTAATACTACACCGCAGTCAAGCTTGATAAAGCATATATGATATCCATCGAAGACTTTGGTTTGGAAGCGACAGAAGCAGCCTCTATTACAACAATCTCAAATAACGGGCAGGGCTTGTAGAAAATCCCTTCGTGGATAGTGAAAATAAACATGTATCTGTCTGAGACAATAAAAGATGTTCTTTCACAAACCACACTAAATGTTGGCTTTAGAAGGGCTTTAACCGGCAATAAATGGAACGAAAAGTTACATTTTGTGTTAGAGATTAATGATGGTATAATTATCTGATACAAATGATAAATTTGTTTGGAAATTTACACCCACATGTATTTTTTACTATAAAGTGTATGTATTTACATTTATGGAATGATCATTCTATGTTCTTATGTAAATACTTCTGGAAGTTAAAAGTTCCTCCCAATAATTTTTTTCATCTGGTTTCTTAGTAATAAAGTTTTATTAACAAAGGATAATCCAGCTAAGATAAATTAGAATGCATGTCAAAAGTGCATGAATCCAATTTACCACACTGTCCATATGAACCTATTGTAATCCGACATTCTATGTTACCAGACAAGTTTTTAGGGGAAAAGAACATTTTTCGTGTCCCATGTAAATAAGACAAATTTTGATGCTCAAACATGACTATTCAAGGACTTTTTTTTCTTTTTGTAGAAACCACATAAAATGTTATTTTTTTCCAAAAACATGTGTATGAACATAGAATGTCCGGGTATATAGGCAAAATTTTGTTTCAGATTTTCTTGACTTTTCAAAAAAATTCTACAATTTTTATACTAGGTTCCTCCGTCAAAAGTGTTTCTCTTGTGACTCAATGGTGACCATAAAACACTTATTTCTTACTTGTCTTTTTGCACGTCGCATGATCTATTTCACATATAATATACCTCCCTAACCAATATTATTAATATATTTGGTAGATCGGAAAAAATAGAATTGCTAGGAGGAATAAAGGTAGGATACGTATTTTCAGCTTTGTGTTATCCATTTAGACATGTAGAAATAAAATTGTGTTTAACAAGAAAAAGGATACAAAATTTTGCAGTTATTCACTTTGCTACACGTTGGATCGAACTGTGGGCCTACCTTCTCCTGACACAGATACGGCTAGTAGATGAACCGGCAGGTTTCTTAAGATATCTACTATCAAGGTGTAGAATACATAATGGATAGCTTCTTCATGCTATATTTTTTCACATGGTTGGTACATGTCTTAATCTTTTATAATCCAAGATTCTAATATACTAAATAATTTGAGCTCCACAATAAAAAGAGTTATATGCATCACTACCTCATATGTGTGTATCGTTTAATGCAGAGGCATGACAACATGCTTCAGTATACAATGAGACGATGGGTGATGTAGGTGGGGCAGCAGGCGTCAAATTGTACGCCATGGCGTGCCCTTTTCAAGAAAAACCAAAATTTGACAAGTAGAGTAATTTTCTCATTGATGAGCACGAAGTGTACGATACACTTTATGCATAAAGAATACTAGGAGTAACACGTTTACAAAAATTTAAATGTGGAAGTGGAGCAATTCCACGCCTCACGAAATTAACAACAAAGTACGGAATAAATCAACTCTTATTGGGCGTCTGTGCATGCAATAGTATGTCTGTTAATGGGCTGAGCAAGTGAAATCGGATGGACACGTCTTGCCGCAGTGGTTAAGGAGGAGGGTGATGTCTAGAGGGACGCTGAGGTGGACGATGTCGAGGACGTTGGCCTCGACGGCGGTGCAGAGACAGACAGCGGCGTCGAGGTCGACCAACCCCCGCAGCAGCGGGCAGCACTCGTCGTACGCCGGAATCCCGACATTGATGAGGCCGAGCAGCCCGCCGAGAACGTTGGCGCACACCCTCAGTTTGAGCACATCGATGGAGCACTGCCCGCTGTGCCCTCCTCCTCCATTGTAAGGTGGCGGCGGAACAACGACGGGTGGCTGGACGTACGGTGGCGGTGGAATGGCGATGGGTGGCATCGGCACCGCCGCCGGTGGCTGGCAATATGATCCGCAGCCGTGCACCGCGATGGTAGAGAGGAGAGTCATGGCAGCGATGAGCGCAACTTTGGATGCCATCCTGATCGATCGTGCGTACATGAGTCGCTGCAGCTTTCGCTTGGGTAGTGGTGCGTTGGTCTTTGGGATGTGTGAGATCGAGCTTGGAGAGTGGTTTATTTATAGCCCAGTAAGATGGAGCTGTTTGGCGTAGGAGCTCACGTATCATATGTAGCCATGTGTGATTCCTGCATGATGCACTAGTTGCTTTAGAGAGATATGACAAGATTTTGGCATGGAGAAACTTTGACTATCGATAATGCAACAAGATGAGCTAGCAATCCCACCCGTGCATGTTCATGCACGTTAACGGAGCATTGAACAGTGCAAGAACCTTATCATGCAGCGTGATCATATTTTATAGTGAAAGGACATTAGCAAGTTGACCAAGCATGTGGCCTAACCGCTTGTACGTGTCGCGGAGAAAAAGAAAAATATGTGTTGGGGAAGCATAACCACCGGAAGGTAAGCAGATATCAAGTGTTACGATACCTCCATTTGTATATATCATTAGGGGGACGTCTATTTGTTTCCTCACAAAAATAAAATGTTTACTTTTTCAAACTGAAGTTGATCGATAACGTTCACTGCAGAAAAACCGCATGTTGCCGACACCGATGATCGGGTCGTTGGCATACATGTCTCATACGTCACAGCCCTTAAAAAGAATATTAGCAAAATTGATCTATAATGTTCATTTTTCTCCTTAGCCTCACGAAAATAGAAAGATCAATTTTGTCAATGTTAATTTTTAGGTTCATTTTTAAGCCTTCAATGTTAAAGATCACATTTATTCGAACATATAAAGAAAAAGCTTCAAGTTCTTAGCACTCTGAAAATAATCCTCAATTAAGAAGACTATATCATCTGCAAATCGCAAGATGGCAAGTACATCAGTTTTGCTCTCTCTACCATAGTCGGGAGAGAATCCATGGTTATATGCATGCATGTTTTATGGTGTGGGTCTCCTTTGCATCGCTTTCACGAGGTGCAACAACACCTTGAGTTATTGACCATACTAGATTTAGGTGTGCGCCTTGGCATGTGGGCCATGTCTTTCATGTCGACGAATGTTATGTAAAACATTAAATAGTAAGCTAAGACAAAACAAAGAGAACATGTAAACATAATTACTAAAACTAGAAGGAAATTACAATAGATCAGTATAACCAGGCGTGTCAGAAGCAACAAAACAGGTGAACCGAAGAGGCTACAAACAACCTCTTACGGGTATTACCAATTTTGGCTCACTTATGTTACAACGTACAAACATATCGGCAAAATAGCTTATAGTTGCTTTGAACAAATAAAGCCACAGTAAACCTAGTAGTTTATTATATAGGGTTGGAACGAACACTTCAACTATCAGTCCATCATCCATCCCATGAAACATAGCTGGATGCACATGCAATACTACACTGAAGTCAAGATTGATAGAGGATAGATGATATCCATCAAAGACTTTGGTTTGGGGGTGATAGAGGCAGCCTCAGTTGCATCAACCTCAAACAACGGGCAGGCCTGTAGAAACTCCCTTCGTGGATAGTGGAAATAAACTTGTATAATTGCTTGAGCAATAAACGATATTGTTTGACAAAACACACTAAATGTTGGTTTTATAAGGGCTTTAACCGACAATAAATAGAACGAATAGTTACATTTTGTGTTATAGATTAATGATGGTATAATTATCTGATGCTACTGATAAATTTGTTTGGAAATCTACATCAACAAGTCTTTTTACTATAAAGTTTATGTATTTAAATTGATTGAATGGTCATACTAGGTTCTTATGTAAATACTTGTGGAAGTTAAAAATTCCTGCCAGTAAATTTGTTCATGTGGTTTCCTAGTAATAAAGTTTTGTTAACAAAAGATAATCTAGTTAAGAGAAATTAGAATGGATGTCAAAAGTGCAGAAATCCAATTTGCCACACGGGTGTGTATGAACCTTTTGTTTGGAAACACATTTCAAAATGTCAACAAATTCAAAAAATAAATAGTTGCATGTAAATCTGGATATTCTATGTTAGCACACAAGTTTTTTAGAGAAAAGGAACATTTTTCGTGTCCCATGTAAATAAGAATTTTTTTGATGCTCAAACATGACTATTCAGGGATATTTTATGTATTTTTGTATAAACCACATAAAATGTTATTTCTTTCCTAAAATCATGTGTATGAACATAGAATGTCGTGGTGTACAGGCAACATTTTGTTTCAGATTTCCTTGACATTTTTTTCTAGAATACCATTTTTATAATAAGTTCCTCTGTCAAAAGTATTTCTCTTGTGACTCAATAGAGACCATAAATCACTTATTTACCTCTCGTTTTGCACGCCGCGTGATCTATTTCACATTTAATATACCTCCGTGACCAATCTATATCTTCTTATAAAGTAGACCCCCACTAAGTTAGTCTGTCTTAACATGCAGAGTAGCCACGTCGTCTTCTTTTCCAATCCGTTTGATTACCGACTTCTCTTGCCTCCACGTCATCCTTAATTCTGTGGGTATGTTCGCGCGACCAAGCACTCAGCTCGCGGTCACGATTTCCATTCCGTTCACATTTTCCTACTGCCAGTCTATGGCACATCTAAGTTACCAGCCCAACTACCAGTATACTCCTACTGGCCCTTTCTTTCCTTTGCTTATTTCCCACAGATCCAGATCCATTTCTCTCAAAACAAAACAAAAACAAATCCAGATTCGTGCCGAGGATGTTCATCTTCTCTGTTCCACTACCTGTTCGTTTCCACCAAAACCAAAGAGGAAACGGAAAGAAGCATCCAACAGTCATCGATCTCTATTACGCCTTAAATGCAAAAGAAGCTGATGGACGCAATTGGTCCGGCACTGCACTCGCCTTTAAAGACCTATTTCGACTGTCATCGTCATCCACCGCTATTCTTGCCTGCGTTGCCAACCAGGGATTCAATCTCCATTTTGAGTCTGGTAGATAACCCCTGCCCGTTTTCAGCCTTCCCTTCCTTTTGCACCCCTGAGTGTTTTCCTTGATTTTGTCAGATTCCATCTCATCTCCAAGGTGCTCAATGTTTTGCCGGTAAAGATTATTGGCACTTCTTGGTACATCGTATGACTAAAGGACTCTTGCTACTCTAATTGGGGCACAAGCTCGATCTGAAAGGTGTCAGATTTCTACAATGTTTAACTTTCCAGATCTGGTCATGAATGGTCTACCAGCTCACTAGAGATGCCTATCAGATATTCGGCAGAATTACTCAATAGAGTAGTGATTGCCGGATTGGATCCTACTCGAAAATAGCACTGATCAGATTCCTCTACAGTCTCTCTTTAGTTTGTGATGTGGTTTTGTTCAGTGTATTGCAAGTTTTGCCTACTGCATTTTCCGAATTTACTGCTATGAAGGTGAGTTCATCCTTTAGCATTGTTTGCTTATGATTATTTTTTACCTTCAGTACATTTTCATATAGCCGTTTCCATAATATGTTTCTCTGAACTGTTGTTTCAGATCAGACTCTTTGCATAAAAATAAGGAAAAGGTTATGACTACCAATTAGGTTGCCTCCAAGTTTTATCCTCAATCTGTGAAGTGAGAATTCGTCAATTTGATGGTTCGCCAAGAGCGTAGTGCTCCATTAGGGGAAGAATCAATACCATACGTGGCCTCCCAAACCCAAGGATATTTTCTCAAGTAGGATTTGATCTGATTGTAACTTTTAATCCTTATGAGTGCCTCTTCCTACCGTGGTTTGTATGAACAGATTTTTTTCGAATTTATGTGTCTCCATGGATTACTAGATGGGTCACAAATAAGGAGGCATCATTGGTAAGTGCTCAGATGATGTATGTTGTTGTCCAAACCTATTAGACTGCTTGAAGAATTGCAGAAACACTACGATTGTAGCGAAATATGTATATTGAGACTGTAGCTTTATATCTGATGGCATGCAATGTCCTTCGTATCTTCTCGGTTCTCATCATAGTCACTCGATTTTTTATTGCTTATACTGTCATGATTCGCAGGGTATCTTCCACATGTTAACACCTGAAGGAAGCTGCAATGCACTGTATTTGGCATCAGTCAAACTTATCATTTTTTGCGGGTAAAAATAGACTTTATTAACCAGAAGGGATTACAATCAGTTCGGCTTCAGTTCCCGAAGAAGGAAATGGACCAGATCCTAACCAAAACATCGTTTTGTTCTCTGACCAAAGTATCTCTTCAGCAACTCAAATATCTTTTGTTGTTGCAACTTCACTACCAATAAGTGTATGTTTACTATCATATGCCTTCCAGAAAATTAGTGATGCATGACATAACAGTTGATACCATAAATACAACTGAAATAGTATTCATATATCAGAGGCTGATGTATGTCAACCAGGAGTTCTTGCAACAATGGACCATCCTTGGTATATATGACTTCACATTATATTTTCGACAATTCTCAAGCTTTGTCAACAGCTAGCTATTTATTTTAACCAGTTGCATCAGTATATTATATATATTTGGTTACATAAAATAATTTAATGGATCTAAAGTTGGTGGAGCATCCTGGATCAAAGAAGAGAGAGTAAAGTTTAAATGGTAAGCAGAAGACATTGCGCCTGGTTGATACCTAAAAGAGTTTGTATGGAATTTACAAATACCTAAATATTTTTGTATGTTCTATATATGAAGTGTTCTATTGTAGTTTTTATTGTTAGAAAACTTGCATTATGACATGTATTTGTAATAAATTATTTTAGTACTTTTATTATTGTTTAGTAAATATAACATGTATTTTCGTAGCAACGCGCGGGGTTTCATCTAGTATTATTAATATATGTGGTAGACGGTTAAATAGAATTGATAGGAGTAATAAAGGTATGATACATATTTTCATCTTTGTGTTGGTCCATCTAGACACGTAGAAATAAAATTGTGTTTAATAAAAAATACAAAATTTGGCAGTTATTCACTTCACTACCCATTGGATCCAACTGTGGGCCTATCTTCTCCTGGCGGACCAGTGCGAAGATATGGCTACTAGATGAACTGGCTGCATATGGTAATCTACTATTAGGCTATTAGCTTGCAACACACTAGTAGAATACATAATGGATAGGTATTCATGCTATATTTTTTTCACATGGTTGGTCCATCTCTTAATCGTTTATAATCCAAGATTGTAATACACTGAATAGTTTGAACTGTGTGTATCGTATGATAGAGAGGCAAGACAACATGCTTGAGTATACGATGTGACAGCGGCGTGGGAGGGGCAAGAGGCATTGAGTTGTACACCACCCATCGCCCTTTATGAGAAAAATGAAAATTCGACAACTAGAGTAATTTACTCATTGATGAATACAAAGTATACAATAGATGTTTTTTTGCATAAAGAATACTAGGAGTAACTTGGTTACATCAATTCAAATGTGGAAGTGGAACAATTCCACGACTCATGAAATTAACAACGAAGTACGGAATAAATAAAATCTTATTTGGCGCCCGTGCATGCAACACTATGTCTGTTAATGGGCCGTGCAAGTGAAATCGGACGGGCATGTCTTGCCGCAATGGTTGAGAAGGAGGGTGATGTCTAGAGGAACGTTGAGGTGGACGATGTCAAGGATGTTGGCCTCGATGGCGGTGCAGAGGCAGACGGCGGCATCGAGATCGACCAACCCCCGCAGTAGCGGGCAACACTCATCGTAGACAGGAGCCCCGGCCTTGAGGAGGCCGAGAAGCCCGCCGAGAATGTTGGCGCACACCCTCAGTTTGAGCACGTCGATGGAGCACTGCCCGCCGTGGCCGTACCCTCCTCCATTGTATGGCGGCGGCGGAACGACGATGGGTGGCGTCGGCACCACTACCGGTGGCTGGAGGTATGGTGGCGGCGGAACGGCGACGGGTGGCTGGCAATATGATCCGCAGCTGTGCACCGCGATGGCGGAGAGGAGAGTCATGGCGGCGACGAGCGCAACCTTGGATGCCATCCTGATCGATCGTGCGTACACGAGTCGCTGCAACTTTTGCTTGAGTAGTGGTGCTTTGGTCTTTGGGATGTGTGAGATCGAGCTTGGAGAGTGTTGTATTTATAGCCCGGTGAGATAGAGCTATTTGGCGTAGGAGCTCTTGTATCATACGTCGCAATGTGTGATTCTTCCATATGATGTGCCAGTTGTTTTAGAGACATGTGATAAGATTTTAGCATGGGGGAATTTTGGCGATCGATAATGCAACAAGATGAGCTAGCAATCCCAATGAATAGTGCACGACCCTTATCATGCAACTTTACCAAATTTTATAGTGAAAGGAATGATTACATTAGCAAGTTGATCAAGCATGTGTGGCGTAACCGCTTGTACGCGGGCAGAGAAAAAGGAAAATATGTGGTGGACGGGCATAACCACAGGAAGGTAAGCCGATATCAAAGGTTATGGTACCACCAATAGGAGGCGGCAATTCAGCTCATAGGTGCAAATGCACCCATTGTGAGAAAACATATTTTAAAATATCAAAAAAAATTAAAACAAATTCTACATATACGTTCGAACATCTTATGTTGGTTCACAAGTTTTCGGAATGAAAGAACATTATATGTGTTGTGTATAAAAATACAAAAAATGACATGTGAATAGTTGTATTATGTGACACATTTTGTATTTTTTATACATGACACATCAAATATTTTTTCATCCCACAAACTTGTGAACCAACATAAAATGTTCTAATGTATATGCGGATTTTGTTTTTGAATTTTTTAACATTTCAAAATATGTTTTCTCGTAATGGGTGCATTTGCACCTGGGAGCCGAAGTGAATATCCGCATTTGTATGTAATTCATTAGGGGCGAGGTCTATTGTTTTCCTCACAAAAATAAAATGTTTACTTTTTCAAACTGAAGCTGATAACGTTGACTACAGAAAAACGGATTGTTGCTGATAGCCTTCCTGTACGCCCACCATTATTTATCGGGGCCATCGGCATACATGTCTGAAACGTGACGGCCGGTAAAAAGGCTATCAGCAAAAGTCGATCTATAATGTTTATTTTTTTTCCTGCCTCACCAAAACAGAAAGATCAATTTTGTCAATGTTAATTTATATTTTCATTTTAAGCCTTCAATGTTAAAGATCACATATATTCGAACATGCAAAGAAAACACTTTCAAGTTCTTAGCACTCTCAAAATAATCCTAAATTAAGAATACTGTATCATCTGCAAATTGCAAGATGACAAGTACATCAGAGATGAAATCCGTCATCAAACCTTTAACAAAACCACCATGTTTTGCTCTCTCTATGATAATCGCAAGATCATCCATGGCTGTATGAATGAATGTTTTATGGTGTGCGTCTCCTTTGCATCGCATTCACGAGACGCAACAACAGCTTGAGTTATTGACCATACTAGATTTAGGTCTGAGCCTTGCGTGTGGCCCCTGTCTTTCGCTTCAACGAACATTATGTAGAACACTACATAATAAGCTAAGACAAAACAAAGAGAACATGTAAATATAATTACTGAAACTCGAAGGAAATTACAACATATCAATATAAACAGGCGTGTCAAAAGCAACAAAATAGGTGAACTGAAGTAGGATGCAAACAACCTCTTACGGGTATTACAGAAGTGGGTACCAATTTTGGACATATGTTACAACATACAAACATATCAACAAAATAGCTTATGGTTGCTTTCAACAAATAAAGCCACGGAAAACCTAGTTTATTATATAGGGTAGAAACGAACACTTCAACTATCAGTCCATCATCTGTCCCATGAAACATAGCCGAATGCACATGCAATACTACACCGAAGTCAATCTTGATAGAGGATAGATGATATCCATCAAAGACTTTGGTTTGGGAGCGATAGAAGCAGCCTGAATTGCAACAACCTCAAACAACGGGCATGCCTGTAGAAACTCCCTTCATGGATAGTGACAATAAACTTGTATCTGTTTGAGACAATAAACGATGTTCTTTCACAAAACACACTAAATGTTGGTTTTAGAAGGGCTTTAACCGATAATAAATAGAACAAATAGTTACATTTTGTGTTAGAGATTAATGATGGTATAATTATCTGATATTACTGATAAATTTGCTCAGAAATTTACATCAACAAGTATTTTGACTATAAAGTTTATTTATATAAAATTATTGAATGGTCATACTAGGTTCTTATGTAAATACTTGTGGAAGTTAAAAATTCCTCGCAATAAATTTGTTAATGTGGTTTCTCAGTAATAAAGTTTTGTTAACAAATGATAATCCAACTAAGAGAAATTAGCATGGATGTCAAAATTGCAGAAATCCAATTTGGCACACGGGTGTGTATGAACCTATTGTTTGGAAACACATTTCAAAATGTCAGCAAATTCAAAAACAAATATCCGCATGTACATTCTATATTCTATGTTAGCACACAAGTTTTTAGGGCAAATGAACATTTTTCGTGTCCCATGTAAATAAGACAAATTTTGATGCTCAAACATGACTATTTAGGGATATTTTTTGTCTTTCTGTAGAAACCACATAAAATGTTATTTCTTTCCTAAAAACATGTGTATGGACATAGAATGTCCGGGTGTACTGGCAAAATTTTGTTTCAGATTATTTTGACATTGTTTTTAAATACAATTTTTATAATAGGTTCCTCCGTCAAAAGTGTTTCTCTTGTGACTCAATGGAGACCATAAAACACTTATTTCTGACCTGTCCTTTTGCACGTCGCATGATCTATTTCGCATATAATATACCTCCCTTACCAATATTATTAATATGTTTGGTAGATGGTTAAATTGAATTGATAGGAGGAATAAAGGTATGAAAATATTTTCATCTTTGTATTGGTCCATTTAGACACGAAGAAATAAAATTGTGTTTAATAAAAAAAGGATGCAAAAAATTTCAGATATTCACTTTACTACACGGTTGGATCCAACTGCAGAACTATCTTCTCCTGGCGGACCTGCGGGAAGATATGGCTACTAGATGAACTGGATGCAGATGGCAATCTACTCTTAGGCTATTGGCTAGCAGTAGCAGCAACACACTAGTAATGGATAGCTGATCATGCTATATTTTTTTTCACATGGTTGGTACATGTCTTAATCTTTTATAATCCAAGATTGTAATATACTGAATATTTTGAACTGCACAATAAAAGGAGTTATATGCATCGCTACCTCATATGTGTGTAGCGTTTGATGAAGAGGCATGACAACATGCTTGAGTATACAATGTGACAAGGGGTGATGTGGGAGGGGCAGGAGGCATCGAGTTGTACACTCACCGTCCTTTATGAGAAAAACTAAAATTCGACAACTAGAGTAATTTACTCATTGATGAATACGAAGTATACAATACATGTTTTTTGCATAATAAAGAATACTAGGAGTAACTTGGTTACATCAATTCAAATTTGGAAGTGGAACAATTCCACGCCTCATGAAATTAACAACGAAGTACGGAATAAATCAAATCTTATTCGGCGCCCGTGTATGCAATAGTATGTCTGTTAATGGGCAGTGCAAGTGAAATCGGAAGGGCATGTTTTGCCACGGTGGTTGAGGAGAAGGGTGATGTCCAGAGGAACGCTGAGGTGGACAATGTCGAGGACGTTGGCCTCGACGGCGGTGCAGAGGTAGACGGCGGCGTCGAGGTCGACCAACCCCCGCAGCAGCGGGCAGCACTCATCCTAGGCCGGAACCCCGACCTTGAAGAGGCCGAGAAGCCCGCCGAGAATGTTGGCGCACACCCTCAGCTTGAGCACGTCGATGGAGCACTGCCCGCCTTGGCCGTGCTCTCCTCCATTGTACGGCGGCGGCAGAACAGTGACGGGTGGCGTCGGCACCACAACCGGTGGCTAGACATATGGTGGCGGCGGAATGGCAACAGGTGGCGTCGGCACCACAACCGGTGACTGGCAATATGATCCGCAGCCGTGCACCACGACGACGGAGAGGAGGTGATAGAAAACGTATGTGGTAGGTAATAGGCTCGTACCTCTTGGGTCGGCCAGTAATCAATATATATATATGGGGTATTACAAGTGTAGGTACAATAAAACTCTAATATACACACATATCTAACACCCTCCCTCAGTCTTAACCAGGCTGAAGGTTAAGATTGCGCCTACATAGTGTAAACAAAGGAAGCGGCAGTGGCTTGGTAAATATGTCGGATAGCTGATCTTTCGACGATATAAATCTGATCTCAAGAAGCTTCTGAGCAACCCGTTCACGAACAAAGTGAAAATCAATTTCGATATGCTTGGTACGAGCATGAAACACCGGGTTGGACGAAAGATAAGTAGCTCCAATATAGTCACACCAAAGTATAGGTGGACTTCTCTGAATAACTCCAAGCTCACCCAGGAGGGCTTGTACCCAAATCAACTCAGCTGTAGCATTGGCTAGTGCCTTGTACTCAGACTCCGTACTTGAGCGAGACACTGTAGCTTGTTTTTTAGCACTCCAAGAGACTAGATTACCTCCATAAAATATAGCAAATCCCCCCATTGATCGTTGATGATCAGAATCACCAGCCCAATCTGCATCTGAGAAAGTAGAGAGTAGAGGTCTGGTAGGAGTTGTGAATGGACGCAGCAGTAAACCATGTGATATTGTACCCTTCACATAGCGAAGTGTGTGCTTGACTGCTGACCAATGAGTACACCGAGGAGAATGAAGATACTGACACACCTTGTTTACTACATATGATAAATCTGGTCGTGTCATAGTAAGGTACTGGAGGCCCCCAACAATGTTGCGATAACGAGTAGACTCTTCACTAGAGAGAGGAGTACCATCAGTAACAGAAAGTGTCTCAGTAGCAGCCATGGGAGTAGTCATAGGAGTGGAGTCAAGTAGACCATCTCGGTGAAGTAAATCATAGGCATACTTGCGCTGACTCAAAAGAAGGACACCCTGCTGCTGTGTTTGTACCTCAATACCAAGAAAGTAGTGTAGATGACCAAGATCCTTGATGGCAAAGGAAGATCCAAGTTGCTGAACAAGGCGAGCAGCTTCTAGGGACGTCGAGCTCACCAGAATAATATCATCAACATAAACAAGAAGGTAGACCATGATGCTAGGTCGCCGAAGAATGAATAGTGATGTATCAGCTGTAGATGATGTAAAACCCAAAGCACTGAGAACAGAACCGAGTCAAGCATGTCAAGCACGAGGAGCTTGTTTGAGCTCATAGAGAGATTTCTCAAGCTTACATAAGTATCCGGAGTAGCCGGGATCCTCAAAACCTGGTGGTTGGCGCATAAAAACCTCCTCCTAAAGAACTCCATGTAAGAATGCATTCTGTATATCCAGCTGACGAATATGCCACCCATGAGTAATAGCCATAGACATGAACAAACAAATGGTGGTAGGTTTAACCATGGGACTGAATGTATCCTCATAATCAAGTCCATACCGCTGCTTGACCCTTTTGCCACAAGACGAGCCTTATATCGATCAATAGACCCATCGGATTTCCTTTTAATCTTGAAAACCCACTTGCAGTCAATAATGTTTACTCCTCTCCGAGGTGGAACCAGTACGCCAATGAGGAGATGAAGAGCCAGACGAAAATCAGGTGGTTCAGTATGAATCATGGTAGGATTTGTTGCCCTGGTAGTTGTCCAGGCAACAGTGCCATTGGTGTGCGTTTTCTCCTGCCGAATGCCGCGCTGAAGGCGAGTAACCATCCGACGCTTAGGTAGCTGGGCTGGTTCTACTTCAGGCGATGGCGTAGAGGTGGGCGACATGGTAGTATCGCGCGCTTGCGCAGTGTCGCCGGAGGAGCCCGGCGTATGGGCCGGGGATAGCCGGGTCACGGGCGATGAAGCGGGCAACGAGGCGGCTAGCGATGCTGGGCCGGTGGCGCTGGAGGAGTCTGGTGCTGCATGACCAGTGCCATGCACATGATCAACATGCGCATGATCGACATCCGGGGTAGAGGGGCAATCGGTGGGAGGAGTCCCTGGCTCCGTATCCAGCAATTCAAGTCGAGCGCCACGCCCTTGACCTGCACCATGATTAGCTAACAAGAGTGGAGTATATGCAGCATCAACAAATTGGTTAACAAATTGGTTAGGGAGTAAAAGGGGGTTGGACGGTGATGGTGTGGAGGAAGATGAAGAAGTATGAGTAAACGGAAATACGGTCTCATCAAACACAACATCCCGTGATATGTAGACTCGGTTTGTAGAAACATGAAGGCATTTATAACCCTTGTGTAGAGAGCTATACCCTAGGAAAACACACTGTTTAGAACGAAACTCGAGTTTATGTTTATTGTATGGTCGAAGGTGTGGCCAACATGCGCAGCCGAACACTTTAAAGAAGGTATAATCTGGTTTTCACCTAGGAGATGCTCCAGAGGTGTTTTCATGCCAATAACACAACTTGGGAGACGATTAATGAGGAAGCAAGCTGTAGAGAAAGCATCACTCCAAAAACGATATGGGACACGCGCATGAGCTAACAGTGTAAGTACAATCTCAACGATGTGATGATGCTTGTGTTTAGCAGTACCCTTTTTTTGGTGAGTATGTCGGCATGAAACATATACCAATGTCAACAAAAAAATTATTCAACTTAAGATACTCGCCACCCCAATCACTTTGGACATGTATAATTTTTTTTATTGAGTAGACGTTCAACATGCTTTTGAAATTGAGGAAACACATGGAAAACATCAGATTTATGCTTCAGAAGGTAGAGCCAAGTAAAACGACTATAAGCATCAATAAAGCTCACATAATACTGATGACCACTAACTAAAATTTGGGCAGGACCCCAAACATCAGAATATATAATCTCAAGAGGGGCACTAGTAACACGAGTAGACAACGGAAAAGGTAACTGATGACTTTTTCCTTGCTGACAGGCATCACACACTACAACTTTATTAACTGACACTGATGGAAGCTCATGAATATGTAAAATATACTGGACTATTGGAGAGGCCGGATGTCCTAGACACGAATGCCAAAGATCATGTGACACCTTGAGGCTGCTGAAGGCTTGCTTTATGGATGACACATCTAGAGAGTAGAGTTTTCCGCGACACCCCCCTCTAAGAAGAACCTCCCTGGAATTCCGGTCCTTTATAAGAAAGTACCAAGAATGGAATTCAAAGAAAACATTGTTATCAGTGGTGAGTCTTTAACCGGAGAGTAGGTTACGAGTAATGGATGATACATGACCGATATTTTTGAGATGTAAGGATTTTTTAGATGTAGAAACTAAGGACTGACCAACATGTGTAATGCGCACGCCTGTACCATTGGCGGCTTGGACCATGTCCTTGTCGTGGTATAGCTCTTTGGAGGTTAGCTTGTCGAGGTCATTGGTGAAGTGCTCGGTAGCTGCCGTGTCCGCGTACCATGCGGGATCAATCGGGTAGGATGATGTAGACCTGGTGTGCGTGACGGAGAGGGCAGCGAGTTGGCGCTCCATATTACGACCATCGTTCTCAGTGCCAAGGTAGTCCTTCTGAAAACGCTTGAAGCAGCATGAGGCAACATGCCCAACCTTGGAGCATATTTGGCAGATGGGACGGTTACCACCGCCTCCACCTCCGCCGGAGGGACGCCCCTGTTGATGCCCGCTTGAGGGCGGGGGCTTCTGCTGCCACAACGGGGCAATGTACTGCCTGTCACCGCCTTGAGGACGTGCAGCACCAGGAGCGCCAGGAGGTGCGGTATAGGGAGCGCGTGGTGGCTGCCACTGTGGCGAGGTGGGCACACGGCCACCGGAGGCGCGGGGAGTGTAGTTGGCCGCGGCCTGCATGTCCACACCAAGTTCGGCGGGTCGCGCCTCGACACGATGCTCGGTGTTCAGTAGCGACGTGTAGACGTCGCGAGTAGGCATCGGGTCACTGACCGGTCGAGCAGAGACACGATCAGCCAGCGCGTCGTAGTCATGATCGAGGCCAGCGACGAGGAAGGAGTTGAACTCCTCGGTGCGTAGGGGCTAGCCGATCGCAGTGAGTACATCGGAGAGCGACTTCACCATGTTGAAGTAGGCGGTAGCATTAGGGTACTCGTGCTTCTTCACCTTGGAGAGCGCGGTGCGAATCTGCATGACACGCGCGGAGGACTATGACGCAAAGCTCACCTCCAGGTTTTCCCATGCCTCCTGCGAGAACTGGTTGTTGATCACCAATCCGAGGCCCCCCTCGGTGAGCGAGGAGACGATGGCGGGGAGTATCGCCTAGTCCTGTTGTACCCAGGTGGCGAACTTGGGGTTGGGGATGGTCGAAGCAAGGACATCACTGGATGCAGGGACTTCGATCTCCTCCGACGGGCAGGGTAGGGACCCGTCGATGAACCCGTAGATGAGATTGCTCCGTAAGATCGGATCAACCTGAGTTCTCCAGTAGAGGTAGTTATCCGTGGTAAGGAGGATGGTGATCTGGTTGTGGACGTTGATTGGCACGTCGGGGATGCACGACACCATGGCGGCGGCACGGCTCCTGCTTGAGGACGAGCCGGCTGAAGCCGAACTGCCAGAGGAGAAGGCCGAGCTGCGCGAGGTAGAGGAGCTGGAGGTCGTCATCGCCGGGAGGTAGGAGTCGGCAGCCGGCGGCGATCTTCAGCTCGCGGACGAGGTAGGCGGAAGCGGCGGCGGAGGCTAGGGTTTCTAGACCTGTGCTCGTGATACCATGATAGAAAACGTATGTGGTAGGTAATAGGCTCGTACCTCTTGGGTACAAGTGTAGGTACAATACAACTCTAATATAGACACATATCTAACAGGAGGCTCAGGGCAACGACGAGCGCAACCTTGGATGCCATCGTGATCGATCGTGCGTAGACGAGTCGCTGCAGCTTGCTTGCGTAGTGGTGCTTTGATCGAGCTTGGAGAATGCTGTATTTATGGGCCCGTGAGCCCGAGCTGTTTGGCCTAGGAGCTTGCGTATGCTTGCGTGATCATATGTAGCCATGTGTGATTCGATCGGTTCCAAGATTGCATGGTCGTTCCTGCATGATGCGCCAGCTGTTTTAGAAAGATATGACAAGATTTTTGGCGATAATGCGCCAGGTGTTCATGCACATTACGGAGCAATGAACGGTGCAAGAATCTTATCATGCAACGTTATCATACTTTAGAGTGAAAAAAGGACAGGATTACATTGGGAAGCATGTGGCGTAACCACTTAGGCCTTTCACAATGGAGGGTCTCTTAGCACGTTTTCATATTAGCACTTAAAACTTAAGAAACAACTATGACAATGGAGTATTTCTTAGTTGGTGTTTCTTAAAAGGGTTGCATTTAATGATTCTAGTCTCATGCATATGTGTGATTGGTCTAGCCAAGTTTTTTGCCTATGATACCGTGCAAGGGATGTAGCTTAGCTAAGATACAACAACAATCTCTTTCTCCATTAAATACATGCCACATAGGCAAAGCACCTAGGATACTACGCTAAAAAACACCCATTGTGAAAGGCCTTAGACCTAAATTAGCAGTACAGAGAAAAAGAAAAATATGTGGTGGGCTTTTTTTTGACAGAAAAATATGTGGTGGGCTGGCATAGCCACCGGAAGGTAAACCGACTGCTCTCTTTTTAATAATACATTTTTTATTAATTTAAAAAATAATACGCAGTTTCAAAATTTGCAGAAATAATACAATTTCGACTTCGCGAAACCGATTGGACTAATTGGTTTGGATCACACAGACTGGGCATGCTGCGTGTCGCCTAGACCGCTAGAAGTCCGAGCGGCAAGTCGGCTTGGACAAAACCTATATGTCCCTTGCACGGGTGCCTCTTTGGATAAAACTTTGGCCTAGACGGTTTGGCCTAAACTGACAAGCTCATCAATTTGGGCTAAATCGATTAGTACGCAGACATGACCCCAACCTGCTGGTCTGTTTGGCTCAACTGACCAAGCAAGAATCAGGGAAGAGGAAGGCCCTAGACGAGGGGCCCTGGATGTTTGAGAAGGATCCGATCATCCTGGAGGATTTTGATCCAACGAAGAGGCTTACAGAGTATGAGTTCCAAGACCATTCTGATCTGGGATAGGCTGGCAGACACTTACCAAGCCTAAGTCGATGGGGGGTTTAGGGTTCAGGGATATCCATGACTTCAACTAATTGCGATGTTATCACGTCAGGCATGGAGACTTTTGCAGCAGCCGGATAGCTTATGCGCTCAAATTCTACGGGCCAAATATTATCCTAGCGGTGATCTTCGTAGTGATGATCCTACTGACGGCATGTCCTATGCTTGGAGTAGCATTCTGGATGGGATTGCTCTAGTAAAGAAAGGATATATTTGGCGGATTGGAAATGGTGAGTCGGTGAAAATTTGGGATGACCCATGGATTCCTAAGTCTTGGGACAGAAAATTTTCTTCTCCCCGTAATGGAAGCTTGCTTGGGAAGGTAGCTGAACTAATCAGTCCCATCACTGGTAATTGGGATTAACAACTAGTGACAGATACCTTTAGTGCTGCTGATGCTAGGTCGTTCGTGAAAAGACCTTGGATGCTGCTACTGTTGCCCACCAAACAAAATGCAATACCGTGGAGTATTTGCAGTTCTTTGGAAAGAAGCTGAACGAGAAACCTGAACCTCAGGTGGATTTGAAGTGGGCACTACCTGAACCTGATTTCCTCAAGTTAAACACTGATGGCGCTTTTGTCCCTGGTCAGAACCAAGCAGGCTGGGGGGGGGTCATCGTTCGTGATCACAGGGGCGAGGTTGTTGCAGCTACTGCAGGACGCGCTGAACACATTGCGGATGCATTCCATGCTGAACTGAATGCGATGGTCCATGCTATGCGTGTGGCTGAACAGCTAGGAGTCACCCATGCCGTGTTTGAGACTGATTTGCAGCTACTTATGTTGGCTCTGAATGATCGATGATCGGCAAGCTGATGCCTCTCCACAAGCAAGCGCAATCATTGATGATCTGAAATTTAAACTTAGAACCTCGTTTTCCTCTTATGCTGACAGTGCTTGTAAGCGTGAGTGCAATCGACCTGCCCATGAATTGGGAGGTCATGTGATGTTGACAGAGCGCTGCTCTGGGAGTATGAAGTACCAGCTTCCATTGCTGGTCTTGTGTTAGGCGATATACCTTAATAAATCTTAGGCTTCCTTCAAAAAAAAAAAGTTGTGTTATTTCTGTAAATTCCGAAAACTGCATATTATTTTAAAAATTAATAAATAATATATTATTTAACAAAGAGCTGTTATCGAGGGTTACGTTACCTCCATGCAAGAAGAAAACACCCAATAAAACAGTGTTATTTAATAAAGAGCTGTTATCAAGGCGCCAAATATTGGTTGTGGCAGCCGTACAGGGAAAGCTTTTTTTCCACAGAAGAAAACACCCAATAAAACGGTGTTCAGCCAATGCTTGTTCTTGAATTTCCAGGGAGTTCTTGGACATCTTCTTGAGGTCGCCGTCAGTGGCCATCTCCGGAGAATAGCACGGTCTCCACTACCATCGTCATGCATGTTTTGTCATCTCTTGATCACTTGTAATGCTGAGAAGATCAGCTAGCCTGCATTGTCAATTCTCTGGACATTTTAGCAAATGCCTCATGTAAAGCTGGGAAAAATAAGGCCAAAACAAGAGCCTAAAGTAATTCAGGAAACTGCATAGAACAGACCATTGTTCCAGTTTAATTTGTAGCCTAATATTGTCTCAAAGTGTAACTAAGCTCAGCTCAGTGCGACAACAAAGCCACCAGAACATGGCGTTCATTTCAGCCTGATTCTCACCAGTTTAGGTAAATTCTACTCCCTCCCTTCCTAAATATAAGACGTTTTGGGGTTTAACTTAAACTCTCAAAACGTTGAACTCCCAAAACATATTATAAGTATTTAGAACCAGAGATAGTAAAACACACAGAGAGATAAAGTGGAAGAATAAGGGAAATAGGTGGTGCGAAAAGGAGGTACACACCTTGGCTACATGAATACTTCCAGACTAGTGGCTACACCTTGGCTACATTGAATTGGACAATGGATCACTTTACCTTCACAACTGGGAACATTCTTCATTTGAAAATTGATTAATCCGATTGTCTTCACAAGGTTTTATGCCTTCCACAAACCCAGCCAAAGTGCGGCAACCAAAGCTTTTCTGAGCATGTTCAGCAATAAAGGAAGATATACTCCCTCCGTCCTAAAATAAGTGACTTGGGTTTGTCTAGATTTAGATGTATCTAGCCATGTAGATACATGCGAATCTAGACAAACTCAAGTCAGTTATTTTGGGACTGAGGGAGTATGATTTTTTCAGTGCAAGATTGCCCTTTGTCAGACTGTCTTTCTTATCTGCATACTGCATGAAAACTCAAAAGGAGATTCACAACATATTGGCAGTTTGGCACAAAGCAGAATGCAAACCTCCATCAGACAGTGACTACATGATCAGCAACATGAGTACATCCTTGAACTAAACAGTAAAGTTTTCTTCTAAAACAAGCAGTGCTCGATTTACAAGCAGTACTTCTTTCACCAAAGTTTGCCAACAATCAGATTCATTATGCAGCAAAAAAAATATTGCATAAAAAGTAATTCCTTTTGCAGCTAAATGTGTATTTACTCAAAGAACTAGTACATGATGTCCAGGAAGCCAGATTCTAACCATCTATTCTAGAAAAAACATTACTCAAGTTACTGACAATACAGGTTTTCTTCAGGGAATCAGAGATCAGATTCATTATACAGGAAAAAAAAATTAGCATAAGAATCCCATTTTTTCTTGGCTAAGTATGTTACATGTGTTTGTCTACTCAAACAACTTGCTCCTACATCCAAAATGCTACATGCGAAAATGAATGTAGATGCCTGGGCACCACGTAGGACTTGGTGGTGCGGCGATCCGTAGCTTCCAGCTCCCCCTTGCGATTGTACTTGAGGCCAAAGAAGGTGACATGAAGCGCGCAGCCATGGCCGGAGGCGTCTTCCAGCTCCACATCTTCGTGTAGCACCCTCTCGACAAGGCAAAACTTGCTGTCGTCCATGTAAGTGAGAGTGGCCCCGAGGTGCCTCTCCGGGGGCACCTCCTGGAACAGCTTGTTCTTCGCCGTGGTCCATTCCGGCTCCGCCCTGCCGCTGCGGGAGGCGACCTGGCAGGCACAAACGTAGTAGCCGTGGCGGTCCTTGCGGTGGAGCCCAACCCACGCGTCCAGCTCGCGGTCAAAGTAGCCCTGGCCAAGGAAAGGCAGCACCAACCCACCGTGCAACCTCCACTCGCCGCTGTCGGAGTTGAAAGAGTAGGTGCAAGCAAACCCGCCGCCGCAGTTTTCAAATTAATTGATTCAACTTTATAAATTAATTGAAAATAAAGGTGTACGCATAAAAACAAACCCGCCGCCGCAGGTCACCAAAAACTGCACTACAAACCACCACCATGGTCGCCAGAGCAAGCAGGCCGCAGCGAGAAGAACATCACCAGCATCCTGGAGAGGGAGAAGAGGGACGATGCTGCACTTCGCAACCCCCTCGCCACCACGGCCGGCCGGGAAGGAGAAGCCAAAGCACCATCCACCACAACGCCTTTCTCCCCCGCCTCCACTGCCGGCCAAGAAAGGCGTGAAGCTTCAACTCCCTCGCCAGAAGCCAGCTCCTAGACCGATTATTGGGAGTCTTCGGCACCAGATCCATCCTCCCCACTTGGCTCCGACCACCGAAGCACCTGGAGAAGGTAGCACAACCTCGTCCAGCTTTAGATCGCGGGCGCCGACCTGGAGCACAAACTCCGAGCAAGAACGCTCAAAACGGCGGCGAAAAATGCCGCACAACCTACCAACTAAACTACCCTAGACTACTTTGGCGCCTCCCCTCTGCCACCTCTGGCCGGCATCGCCGCCGGAGGGGCTCGAGATCGGCCCGGCGCTCTTCTTTTTCTCGGGCTACTATTCACAAGAGAGAGGGGAGGTGGGGTGGCAGAACATGTGGTCGGTCGCAATTGACTAGTTAGTGTTTCAACTCTGTATCTAAGATTTGTGGATCCAATCACCCTGAAAGCTCTAGCTTGCCAGGAGTCTCCGGCGCTAGTGGAAGCTCTCATGATCCATAGATTAAAAGTTGCGTCAGATTGCAAGGAAATGGTGAACCACATCTTGGCTGGATTAGACGGATTAGACGGACACTGCTGTAACACCATCCAGGAACTTTGTGATCACTCGCAGGACCTCATCATGATCCAATATTGAAGCTCACAACATGGCCGAGTTTGCCACATCACTTCAATCAAGGACTGTCGTACTGAACTCCCGCTATCTTTTATGAGTATGTTATCCTTGTAACCATTTTGTTTCAGCAAAAAACACTTTGCAGGTTGTCTAAAAAAACTAACTATCCGCTAAAGTTGTTAGAAAACAAAAAAGAGCTCACAGAGCTAGCAGTAGTTCAGAATCCATTCTCCTCTTGACACGGGTTGGGCCCGAGTGAGGCCCACTATCCACCTACTTTCCGATCCAATAAAATTTCGGTTCCCGCTCCCTCTTTTCGTCGGTCGGTCCGTTTCCCCCAAAGTCACCGGAAAAAGAAAAACAAAAAAGGAAAGAATCAAGAAACCCCACCGGCGCCGCAGCCTCCGCCTCCGCCTCCGCCTCCGCGCCCGCCCGCCAGCCGCTCCTCCTCCTCCTGCCCCCTCCGACCGGAGCAAGCCCGCCGCCTCCACCGGAACGAGATCTCCCCCGTCGGCGTGTCCTCCTCCTCCTCCCCTCCACCGGACTCTGGATTCCCAATCCCTCGCTGGTGAGCAAGCCCTAGCTTTTCTTGGATTGCTCCCGTAGGGCAGTCGAGTCAACGACGCGTTTCTTCCTCGGTTCCGATCTCAATTCCGTTGATAGTGCTATCGCTGGTGCCCTAAACTAGCGAAATGGTGCGTATTAATTTTGGGGGAAGATTCAGTCACTTCGGCGTATTAATTTTTTCCTGTTCTTGGATTCCTGGTACTGGAGATTTGGGGATCTGGTGGAGAGTAGTAAGGAGAGACCAGGATATTCTCGACCCAAAACCATCGGTTTGCATAGGGTGATTCGGTATGCTTGGCAGCATGTTGGCAACTGGGGATTTTTTTGGGGGGTAGTAATCGTGGGGGGTTTTACAGAGGAGCTATCACTCTATCAGTAGTGTGCTCCAGTTTTTCTGCTGAGATAGTTTATAGTAGCATTCACACAAGTGCTCTGTGGATTTTATGGGGTTTTAGTAATAACTTGGGATTTTTCTTCATGTATAGAACGTTTTCATGGTCTGTTTAAACCTTACCTCGGAAGTTTGTTAGGAAAAGAGATATAGAGCATCTTATATCAGTTTATCACGCTACATTTCTGCGCCACGTGGGAAACATTTAAAACAGACATAGGCTCCTCTCTCCAGTTGTGCACTGCATTTCCTTTTAGGGCTTGTGGAATTTGTGCTCTCTTCTGTGTTCTGTACGCTTTTGGTTCAGTGTGAATCAAGTGAAGATTTTTCATTAAATGATGCTGTATTTGGCACTTCCAAATTGAATAGACCACCCCTCGTTGACCCGTGGAAGTTATTTACCTACTTCCAAAACTAGCTGCTGATTTTACTTGTACTCATGGATTTTCTTTTGTTTCTTGAATATATCCAGTGTATGCAATGGGTAGAAGTTTTAGAGCGGGACACCATGCAGAACTGGAGGATTCCCTGACAGATCCTTTCAACGAAAAGCAATCCTACGTAGGGTTGAAGCTGTATGTAAAAGAACTCGACTCGAACACACTCCCACCATTTCTCGCTCGCCTCTGTGACCCCGACAAGTGCAAATATACAGTGGAGGAGGTCTTATGTGTGTTTGAGACTGCTGCAGAAGTCCATGGCTGCAACATTTTACCACATATCAGCCAGATCGTTTCTACCATCATCAACTTCATGTCCTCAGCCACAGGGTCCTTGCATAGTGTGGGTTGCTCCAAGGTGATATGCACACTATCCCGCTATGTCATTGATCCTCTGGGAGCAGAACAAGAGAAGAGCAGGATCATTAGCTCTCTCTGTAGCCCCCTTTCTGGTTGCTTGATGAGCACTAATGAGACTGTCTCTTGTTGTTCCGCTCTCTGCGTCACTGCACTTATCCAGTCCAACAATTGGCAGTTTGCATCTCATGAGTTGATTAATGATATCTGCTTAAAAGTCTCAGGGGCCCTGGAGGAGGTACACTGCCAGACTATTTCACACTTAGGCTTGGTGGTTGCTCTATTAAAACAGAATTGCTTGACACTTGAGCCTTATGGGCGGTCTTTGATAAGATCAGGCCTAAGTATATTGGATGAGAATACTAAAGGAAGCAATTCTCAGATGATCATATCATCCATTCAAATGATACACTGCATCATGAAGAGTTTGGATTTGAGCATAATATCTTCTGAGATCAGCAGCATTATCCAAGCTATGGGGCAACTGCAGGATGATCATATGCCAGAGATCAGCACTCCAGCTTTTCAGGCAGCCGAGACTGCTAAGAAACTCTGCAGGCAGGAAGACTGTGGATATGGCAGAAGAATTAGTCCATTGGCAAAATATGGTGGAAAACATAGCAGGAAGGGATCATATTCACATTCTGTTATGGATGATGCGGAGATTAGGGACAGTGGTTCAAATGAATCTCTTTCTGATGATTTACAATCTGTTCATCGTTTTAGAGACCATGATTCCCAACCTTCAGTGGGACAGTACCCGGTTGTACCTGGAAGTGCACGAGCAAGGAGGCGACTATGGAGTAATGAATCTGACAAATCACATCAAATTTCTGGTGATGATTATCATGATGGTGTTGGAGTGATAGCGCAATCTAGTTCTGCTGGTCTGCTTAAGTCAATGAGGAGGTCTTCAGGTGTGCCAACAAGAATTGCTGATCCATGCCCTACATGTTTGACACCCCAAACTACTAATCGATGCTCTCAGGTACACATCATATCTTAATTCCTTGATGACTTGGTCACCTTCTCATATGTACGAGCAACTATAGGACTTTGGGCTTATCATGTCAGGATTTGGTATATGAGTTAGCTTTTGTACTTTGTTCTGCAATAATATCTTTCAAATGATAGGAAAAACAAACTTTTGATTTTTTGGTACAAAAGGAACTTAATAACTTCTTCTGCAAAGCAGATATTCTCCATGCATACAAAACACATCCTCCAGATACATGTTCATAGATTGCTTATGGTATTTCCTTGGATGCATTGACGAATTGGGCTCTCACTGGTTCCAGTTTCTAAATGATTTTGGGCTGTGGAATGAAATTGCAGATGCTTGACCTTTCATTGATGCAAATAAATTTACAGCTCTTTCTCTGTCTCTTTTATGGACTCGTTTCAGATATCTAGGCGAGGAACTTTCTCAGAAGACATTAGGATGCAGTCAACCCCAAGGAAGCAGCTCCAGTTTTACAACTCTTGCAGTGATTCAAAAAGAGATACTCACAGATTACCTGACAGCCCAGCTTTGAGACAGATACGGCGCTGTTCAGGACAATGTACAAATGGTGAAGTCGCGGAAAGGAATGGCTACTGGGATGCCATTCGGCATGACAACGAATGCCATGTGCAGAGTGATGACACCTTGATAGAAGACCTGAAGTTACCGACCAACGGCGAGCGTTCTGATAATGCAGGAAAATCTCCAAGTGAAGAACCTCAAACTGAGAACAGGGAGATGACCGGTGGCAAGAAAGGGAGCACAAACTGCTCTCGCGCTCTACTTCTTCTCTTCGTCTGTGCTGTAGCAATCGCCGTGATCTTGCTCGCTTGGTGGAAGGAGGATCAGAGGGAGCTGTATGTTGTACCCACATAGTACTAGCATCTTTCTCTCTGGAAGGGGGTAGTGCTGTGATATGTGCATTGGCTTTCTGGAGACGATGTAGATTCCGAGTTAATGTTGGTTGACTGTTTAGAGTTTGTGGCGATTTAGTCCAAGTAATGTTGTTCTGGATTGTACATTCTGTAAGAAAATGCTATAACTTTCAGCAAAATATTGAGTTAGTTATAGCATATTCTTACAGAGCATATGTAGCTATTGTAGCAGATACATGAGTGGGCATGTAGTCTACTAGTCTTGATGGTATTGTTCGCCCAATGTCATTATCATGTGGAGTTAAACATCTTCTGAAGGATCTAGAGTAACAAGAACATATAAATGTCTTCCCAAGCTAATGCTTAAGCCACTCGTTCTGGATAAATTTTGGTTTAAGCTTCTTTATTGTTCTGGTTTAAACTTATTTATTGTGTGTGGTGGTCATTTGTTATTCTGCATGTTTATTTGTTCAAAGAATATATATATTTGTTGCAAACAGGTCTGTAAAAACACTTTTGTTCGACAAGGTAATTTGTGTTTGCTTTTGTTATCTTCTCAATATGTTTCTTCCGAAATACCGAAGACTCAAGATGTACAGACTTTATGATTTTATTTGTGCAGTACAACAACAGGATTGTCGAAGTATTTTTTTTACAAAGGGACAATTTGTTTCTCAAAATTTAATTTGCCAGTCATTTTTTGAGAAACACTCAATTGGTGCCTAGCACTATTTCGGTTTTCCCACCCTCAAAAACACTACAGTTGCAGTACATAATTTTCTCTCAATAAAAAAATTTGGGAAGTGGGAAGAAAACACTAGTCATCATCACTAGTCCAATCTCCGCCTCCCGAACCCCGACTTGCCGGCACCCCGCCTCCCGCCGCGGCCAGCCGTCGCCGCAGGGGAAGGCAGCCCGAAGCCTCCAGATGGCTCCCACGGGACCGCCACCCCTCATCCCCGGCCAGGACCACAGACCAATCTACTCGCCGCCGCGGAACCCTCCGCTCGCAGGATGCGCCGGCGGCGCTCGGCGGGCGGGCTCCTCGTTCCCGAGCCCCAGCCAATCAGTTCGTGTCGAAGCCCGCCGGTGAGTGCTCTTCCTCCAGGTTCCGCTCTCCAGTCGTCAGAGTTTTTCCTTGTGGAGAAGAGGGTTTACCGGCTGACTCTCCCCGAGCCACCGATCCGCCGTAGGTTCCTGATTGGGGTCCTCGCTCGGCTTTGCTGATCAGTGTCCACCATCCAGCAGGTGAAGCCCATCGGGGATGAAGATTTAGATATTGATGGCAGGGCATACACATTCTTCAATCTCCACGGGGCGGTCTGCTGCTTATTTGGAGATTCAAAGGGTATCTTGGCCATCGTCATATTCGTTCAACACGTACTCGTGAGCTGATTACTATGGCAATTTAAAATACTGCATGAAGTTGATGCTGCTGCTGCTGCCAAGAAGAAGAAGAAGAAGCCTGTGGAAACTGATTCCTCGCATGACCACGTGGTGTTTCTTGGTAGTAGTAATAACCAATCACTCTGTCTCAGCACCAAATTTAAATGCCCTGCTCTCAAGGCAAACTGTGCCTACTTGACCGACGATACTGATGGCATAGCAGGAGATCATAACAAGAACAATATAATCCTTGCGATATACTGTACTAGGAGTACTTGGTTGACTTGGATAGTAATAGTAGTAGTACTTGGTTGAAGAAGGCTTATGAAGGCGCGCGCTCCTGTGTCGATCTGGAGGATGAGCGTCCTCTGTAGTAGGCCCTAAGCCGTGGTGCGGAGGAGGAGAAGGCATGGCTAATGTGTGTGTGTGTGCAGTTTGTGTGTCCTTTGTGACTTGTGAGAGAAGTCAGAGAAACAAGAACTTTGTTATTTTCCTGTTTTTTCAAAATAAAAACTATTGCCTTCACAATCTACTGTTACACCCAAGCAAAGTTCAGTTATTATCATGAGACGAATTTTCCCTGTAAGTTGTTATGAAGCACCGCCGCATCCCTCTTAGAGCATGGATCAACCATTGTTTCTATCTAGCTATGTACAGTAGCTATCAAAATAATTAGCCCCGGGCTTGAGCGATTTCAGTTCAGTTCAGACCAGACCAACCTCTTGACAGAAGGAGGTATATATGTTCCAGGACGAAGATACAAAGGAAATATCAGAAGCATATGACAAGTTCTGATCAAACTGCACAAGGAACACGACGATTGGGGTACACAACAATGTAGCATGAACAAGGCATAACATTAAGCAAAGTTCAGTAGCAACAGCTATGCAGCGAGCCTAACATTATCCCCTCTACATAGAAACAAGAGACCAAGTAACGGTCACCTCCATCTTGCAGAAAATAAGGTCACAAATGCAAGTGCTTGTGCCTGACTTTTTCATCCCGAAGTCGACTGTGTCTCGTGCATAAAACCCTTCCCGAGAAGCCTCCACGGAAACAACCAGCTTCCCTGCTGGCCAAGGGACAGAAACAATACGCCTCGAGAGCTCGACCGTACCGCCCGACTTGGTAGGCAGCTTTCCATCCTGAAAATCAAGCAACACCATTCTCCCTTCTGATGATGCAGAGGCCGGGGCTACGTTTCCCTTCTTGAGAAAGGCCATCCTCTCGTCTTTTGCTTTGTCGGTGCTGCGTATAATAAGCCAGCGCACCAATCGGGCCATGACCCGCCGATGACCCGGACACCCACGATGGTCTCGATTGACATGCCCAGCAGCTCCAACGCAAACTCGAGCGTGCAGCGCCGGCGGGGGATCCCGTCTTCCAAAGGGTAAGTTTCACGAAACACAAAACAATCGAGAGCCAACACGTCGTCTTCATCTTCTGATCCTGTTTCGGTCTTCACTTTCAGCTGGACCTCGATAGCAACCGGGTCGATCATCAGAACCGCGCGGGACGGGCCTGTCAAGTGTCAAGCTCAAGTATGGATCCTGCAATACACAATGCAAGCATCAAAATAACGGTTAACTAATTAGCCTGCCATGCATACCGCTTGAAGAAAATGAGGAGTTAATTAGATTGAAGGCGGCAAGAGAATGAAGATACTATGATAATGGATACACCAGCCAGAGATGGCTTACGCTTTTAGTGAGGGTTTGGGTATCCTTTGTGCATCTCAAGAGATAGTTGCGTTTGCGATCTACCGAGTCTCTGGCGGCAACAAAGCCGTAGACCTGGAGTGGCCATCTCAGACAATCTCGTCGCGAGCCTCTTACAAAGACAAGGTCGAGGAAGAAGCCGCAGCAAGAAAGCCTCCAAGAGTTGCAGGAGGGGATCGATGAGATGGTAAACGAATATCTTCGCGAGAATGGGAGGATCCAGAGGAGGGATGAGGAGAAGCCTCCTCCTATAGAGGACCAGGAGATCGAGGACTACCGTGAACAATGGGAGAGCTGCTACGGCCACATCTTTGGTTTCTATCTAGCTATGTACAGTAGCTATCAAAATAATTAGCCCTGGGCTTGAGCGATTTCAGTTCAGTTCAGACCAGACCAACCTCTTGACAGAAGGAGGTATATATGTTCCAGGACGAAGATACAAAGGAAATATCGGAAGCATATGACAAGTTCTGATCAAACTGCACAAGGAACACGACGATTGGGGTACACAACAATGTAGCATGAACAAGGCATAACATTAAGCAAAGTTCAGTAGCAACAGCTATGCAGCGAGCCTAACATTATCCCCTCTACATAGAAACAAGAGACCAAGTAACGGTCACCTCCATCTTGCAGAAAATAAGGTCACAAATGCAAGTGCTTGTGCCTGACTTTTTCATCCCGAAGTCGACTGTGTCTCGTGCATAAAACCCTTCCCGAGAAGCCTCCACGGAAACAACCAGCTTCCCTGCTGGCCAAGGGACAGAAACAATACGCCTCGAGAGCTCGACCGTACCGCCCGACTTGGTAGGCAGCTTTCCATCCTGAAAATCAAGCAACACCATTCTCCCTTCTGATGATGCAGAGTCCGGGGCTACGTTTCCCTTCTTGAGAAAGGCCATCCTCTCGTCTTTTGCTTTGTCGGTGCCGCACAATAAACCTCAAGACCAATCGGGCCATGACCCGCCGATGACCCGGACACCCACGATGGTCTCGATTGACATGCCCAGCAGCTCCAACGCAAACTCGAGCGTGCAGCGCCGGCGGGGGATCCCGTCTTCCAAAGGGTAAGTTTCACGAAACACAAAACAATCGAGAGCCAACACGTCGTCTTCATCTTCTGATCCTGTTTCGGTCTTCACTTTCAGCTGGACCTCGATAGCAACCGGGTCGATCATCAGAACCGCGCGGGACGGGCCTGTCAAGTGTCAAGCTCAAGTATGGATCCTGCAATACACAATGCAAGCATCAAAATAACGGTTAACTAATTAGCCTGCCATGCATACCGTTTGAAGAAAATGAGGAGTTAATTAGATTGAAGGCGGCAAGAGAATGAAGATACTATGATAAATGGATACACCAGCCAGAGATGGCTTACGTTTTTAGTGAGGGTTTGGCAGGTATCCTTTGTGCATCTGAAGAGATAGTTGCGTTTGCGATCTACCGAGTCTCTGGCGGCAACAAAGCCGTAGACCTGGAGTGGCCATCTCAGACAATCTCGTCGCGAGCCTCTTACAAAGACAAGGTCGAGGAAGAAGCCGCAGCAAGAAAGCCTCCAAGAGTTGCAGGAGGGGATCGATGAGATGGTAAACGAATATCTTCGCGAGAATGGGAGGATCCAGAGGAGGGATGAGGAGAAGCCTCCTCCTCCTATAGAGGACCAGGAGATCGAGGACTACCGTGAACAATGGGAGAGCTGCTACGGCCACATCTTTGGTTTCTATCTAGCTATGTACAGTAGCTATCAAAATAATTAGCCCTGGGCTTGAGCGATTTCAGTTCAGTTCAGACCAGACCAACCTCTTGACAGAAGGAGGTATATATGTTCCAGGACGAAGATACAAAGGAAATATCGGAAGCATATGACAAGTTCTGATCAAACTGCACAAGGAACACGACGATTGGGGTACACAACAATGTAGCATGAACAAGGCATAACATTAAGCAAAGTTCAGTAGCAACAGCTATGCAGCGAGCCTAACATTATCCCCTCTACATAGAAACAAGAGACCAAGTAACGGTCACCTCCATCTTGCAGAAAATAAGGTCACAAATGCAAGTGCTTGTGCCTGACTTTTTCATCCCGAAGTCGACTGTGTCTCGTGCATAAAACCCTTCCCGAGAAGCCTCCACGGAAACAACCAGCTTCCCTGCTGGCCAAGGGACAGAAACAATACGCCTCGAGAGCTCGACCGTACCGCCCGACTTGGTAGGCAGCTTTCCATCCTGAAAATCAAGCAACACCATTCTCCCTTCTGATGATGCAGAGGCCGGGGCTACGTTTCCCTTCTTGAGAAAGGCCATCCTCTCGTCTTTTGCTTTGTCGGTGCTGCAGACAATAAGCCCCAAGACCAATCGGGCCATGACCCGCCGATGACCCGGACACCCACGATGGTCTCGATTGACATGCCCAAAGAGCCAACGCAAACTCGAAAGGCAGCGCCAAGGGGATCCCGTCTTCAAAGGGTAAGTTTCACGAAACACAAAACAATCGAGAGCCAACACGTCGTCTTCATCTTCTGATCCTGTTTCGGTCTTCACTTTCAGCTGGACCTCGATAGCAACCGGGTCGATCATCAGAACCGCGCGGGACGGGCCTGTCAAGTGTCAAGCTCAAGTATGGATCCTGCAATACACAATGCAAGCATCAAAATAACGGTTAACTAATTAGCCTGCCATGCATACCGTTTGAAGAAAATGAGGAGTTAATTAGATTGAAGGCGGCAAGAGAATGAAGATACTATGATAATGGATACACCAGCCAGAGATGGCTTACGCTTTTAGTGAGGGTTTGGGTATCCTTTGTGCATCTCAAGAGATAGTTGCGCTTATGCGATCTCATCGAGTCTCCGCGGCAACAAAGCCAGAGACCTGGAGTGGCCATCTCAGACAATCTCGTCATGAGCCTCTTACAAAGACAAGGTCGAGGAAGAAGCCGCAAAGAAAGCCTCAAGAGTTGCAGGAGGGGATCGATGAGATGGTAAACGAATATCTTCGCGAGAATGGGAGGATCCAGAGGAGGGATGAGGAGAAGCCTCCTCCTCCTATAGAGGACCAGGAGATCGAGGACTACCGTGAACAATGGGAGAGCTGCTACGGCCACATCTTTGGTTTCTATCTAGCTATGTACAGTAGCTATCAAAATAATTAGCCCCGGGCTTGAGCGATTTCAGTTCAGTTCAGACCAGACCAACCTCTTGACAGAAGGAGGTATATATGTTCCAGGACGAAGATACAAAGGAAATATCGGAAGCATATGACAAGTTCTGATCAAACTGCACAAGGAACACGACGATTGGGGTACACAACAATGTAGCATGAACAAGGCATAACATTAAGCAAAGTTCAGTAGCAACAGCTATGCAGCGAGCCTAACATTATCCCCTCTACATAGAAACAAGAGACCAAGTAACGGTCACCTCCATCTTGCAGAAAATAAGGTCACAAATGCAAGTGCTTGTGCCTGACTTTTTCATCCCGAAGTCGACTGTGTCTCGTGCATAAAACCCTTCCCGAGAAGCCTCCACGGAAACAACCAGCTTCCCTGCTGGCCAAGGGACAGAAACAATACGCCTCGAGAGCTCGACCGTACCGCCCGACTTGGTAGGCAGCTTTCCATCCTGAAAATCAAGCAACACCATTCTCCCTTCTGATGATGCAGAGGCCGGGGCTACGTTTCCCTTCTTGAGAAAGGCCATCCTCTCGTCTTTTGCTTTGTCGGTGCTGCAGACAATAAGCCCCGCGCACCAATCGGGCCATGACCCGCCGATGACCCGGACACCCACGATGGTCTCGATTGACATGCCCAGCAGCTCCAACGCAAACTCGAGCGTGCAGCGCCGGCGGGGGATCCCGTCTTCCAAAGGGTAAGTTTCACGAAACACAAAACAATCGAGAGCCAACACGTCGTCTTCATCTTCTGATCCTGTTTCGGTCTTCACTTTCAGCTGGACCTCGATAGCAACCGGGTCGATCATCAGAACCGCGCGGGACGGGCCTGTCAAGTGTCAAGCTCAAGTATGGATCCTGCAATACACAATGCAAGCATCAAAATAACGGTTAACTAATTAGCCTGCCATGCATACCGTTTGAAGAAAATGAGGAGTTAATTAGATTGAAGGCGGCAAGAGAATGAAGATACTATGATAAATGGATACACCAGCCAGAGATGGCTTACGTTTTTAGTGAGGGTTTGGCAGGTATCCTTTGTGCATCTGAAGAGATAGTTGCGTTTGCGATCTACCGAGTCTCTGGCGGCAACAAAGCCGTAGACCTGGAGTGGCCATCTCAGACAATCTCGTCGCGAGCCTCTTACAAAGACAAGGTCGAGGAAGAAGCCGCAGCAAGAAAGCCTCCAAGAGTTGCAGGAGGGGATCGATGAGATGGTAAACGAATATCTTCGCGAGAATGGGAGGATCCAGAGGAGGGATGAGGAGAAGCCTCCTCCTCCTATAGAGGACCAGGAGATCGAGGACTACCGTGAACAATGGGAGAGCTGCTACGGCCACATCTTTGGTTCCTTCGATTTTAGGCTAGCCACAAAACAGCGGCCGGTCACACTTTTTTTACGCGGGAGGAGCCTACAGTTTGATTTGCCTCACGTTTTGTACTAATTTCAATCACCGGACTAATTTCAATCACCGGACTAGGGCTGGTTTGATCGCCGAGTTGTGGTTGTTTCTGATCGCCGAACTGTGCCTGTTTCTGATCGTCGAACCGAGTCTTTTTTGGTAGCGGGAAACTCAACATTCAAATAAAATCACGGTTTGTGATGTGCTGGGGGGGGGGGAGGGGAGGGGCAACCTGGGCCACGACTGGAAAGTTCTCCTCCACCTAGCCGAAAACTTCGCAGGCGGAAGCGCCGAAAGGCGTACGTCGGACGCCCTAGGGGGCCGAATGGCTGGAGATGCTCTAAGTTACAGAACGCACCATTTTAACTTCTATCCTGTCATATTTACATGAATATCTTTTACATGCCGGGCTTGTGCATTCTGGCTAGAACACACAAGTTCAGTGTTTGTTACTGCACATAAATATTGCTTGCAGATGCTACAATACCAACGGAACGATTGCATAGCGAGAACGAGCGAGGGTAGTCTTCAAACTTTTGAAGGTACCATTTATGAGTTTGCACTGTGGCGAAAGATAGGTTTGTTATCTGCACAAAATGGGAGTTTATGTTAGGAATCTAGGCAATTTTCCGATTATATTAATCCAGGAATAAATCATGAATATGATGTGGACACGCTGATACTTGACTATGCAATACTAGGAAAATCATAGAGACATCTACAGAAATCACTAGTACTATGCACATCGAAATTAGCAGAAGAGGGATAAGCATGTAGTACCCTCTAGTAGGCCAATTGGCCGAAATAGCAGCGGTCGTGGCAGCAGAGGCGGCAGCCTCGTCGGTTGCCCTCTTCTCAGCGGTGGTAGCCATGGCGATGAAGAAGGCGTTGATGTAGTGGAAGCAGTCGAACGATGGCGAGCAGTCGCGTAGGAGACGCTCCCCAAAAACCTAATCGCCTCTCTCCCGTACAGGATCTCGAGAGGGCGTGGTTTCGGAGGCCTGCTCACCCGTCAGCCGTGTAAGGCAGCAGCAATGAGAGGAACGACAAGGGGCGGAGGCAGGTGGTTCTGTTCTGTGTCTCCCGGAGAGGACGACCTCCTCCGTATATAGGCACAGCCCAGGACGGTTCAACGGAAAGAAACGCCCGCAATGAAGGACTGAAACGCCTGTAATAAAGTACTAGTAACGCCAGCACTTAAGACAAAACGTTTAAGCCTCATTAGCATTTCAGTTGCAACTGTTTGTATCAACACATCAGCGAGATTCCCGCAACCAGCGGCGCGGCGCGGGGCGGGGCGGGGCGTGCGTCGGAGGAGGAGCGCGCGTGTGGAGCTCCTCTTCTTCTTCTCACACCACATGCAAATGGTAGAAGAGCTCATCTTATATATTGGTGCTCATCTCTCCCCACTAGCAATGTGGGACTAAACTCCTCTCACTTGCCTTGCCAAGCATAAATGGGCCCTTAGGGATTTTCCAGAAATTGTTAGATGAGCCTAGAGCCCACCCTATATTTCAACAGTTTAGTCTGCTTATGATACAATAAACACAAGTTTGTCAGATGTTGCTTGTGTTTGGTGTTAATAATCAGTGGAGCATACCACGAAAATGAGACGGAAACACACCTAAATGCCTGATCCACCACTAGCTATCAACATGCCCAAATATATTAAAAACCCAAGAGTTATTCACCGGCCGCCGCTCAGCATCCACATGTTCCAATATGTTAGGTTCATTTAGTTACTTGATAAGTGGAAATATTCCAATGATATATTAGTTTTGTCATTTTTAAGCGGATTCATGAATGGTCATGCCCCAATGCAATGTGGGCCACTCCTAAAGGAAATTTATAGTTATGTGTCTCTCCATGTCTGCAAATGGTGAACCAAACAAATTTAATGAGAAGTCTGCAGTAACATCGAAGCATAAATCAAATTCTGGCATAAGAGCATCTCCAGTCAAAAACCCCAAACAATGTCTGTAGTAACATCAAACAGCGTAAATCAAATTCTGGCGCTGAACTTCCATCAAGTGGAGGAGTTGCTGGTGGGGAGTTGGGCGGCAGCCTGGTTGATGGGAGGGGAGGCGAGGGCATCGTCGGTGGAGACTTGGCATTGCGCTGGATGGGAGAGGAGAGAAGTACGTAGTAAAAAGGAGAGTGGTGGCTGAGTGGCTGCAGGCCGTGCTCCGGTACTCCCCCCTTGAAAACGTGAAAAGGCTAATTTCGTCCGTCTGCTTGAGTATTATTTTTTGCCGACTAAACAGTATGTCTGCCAATTCGGATAGTTGCCTACGCTGTACAAGGATACTAAGATCAATAAAATCCTAGATTTTAAACAACCCATATTCCCTACGTGTTACTCGGTACGGAAGTTGCACATGGAGCACCTAGAATTGTGTCGCGACCATTGTCAGTGTTTCAACAAACCTTCACCGCCGATCACGCCAGCCTGCCGCACCTATGACTGACCGAGTGTGCAGCGCTATACATCTATGCCCGTACACAACTTTCCACAAAGAATGAACAGTTTATGTGACTTGTGTAAAAAATCAAAAAACATGTTCGTGAATAGACACGTTGGAACACTAAAATTTATCCTTTGTTCATAGGACATCTAAAATGTTCTTTTCACCCGCAAACTTGTGTACGTACAATTAGTGTTTTGATATACATGTAAATATTTTTTAAAATATTTTAACATTTGAAATATGTTTTCACACAATGAGTTCATTTGTACGGTGAGGCGAATTGGATTTCCGGCTGTCGTTGGTCAAATATACGTTACAATCAGATAAAGCCAATACATACAAATCCAGATGTGATCTACATACCATACGCAGTGTTAATGTCAACCGTTTTTCTTCCAAATTAAGTAAAGACCATCATATCCCCAATTATGAAGGGGTATGTTTTAATCTCCACCGTCAACGAGTTCAGGGGTGGAGCACCGAAGCAGAAACCGCTGAATATTGTGTCCGCCCCCCCCCCCCCATTTGAGCCCCTATGCACTGGGGAGGGGCTGGGGCTGGGCTGGGGCTGCCAGACACTGTATGGAAAACCCTCGGACAAAACACTGCTTTGGAGGCCTCTACTGGGTGCTGTTTTTTGGTCCACAGCCTCCATAGCGTCGTTTGAGGTCTCTGGCTGGGATGCTCTAAGCAACATAAAAGTTATATGTCCTTGCTCCTGCCACTGATCAAAGCCAAATAAGGAATTGCACACTCCTTCCAGCAAGTTTCATTGGTATTTTAAATACTTTCCAGATGCCCTTTATGAATATTTCTATGGCTACTTACATATGCTTATATCCTATTTGTGTTACCAAACAATATACCACCATATCTACGGTTTCAGGCATAGTACAAAAGGTGGAAACTTACAAGAATTGCATGGCAACAGAACTGATGGAGAGATCCCCAAATGAATATAGCTGCACCTATCCATTGGCACCACCCCAACTTTAAAAGAGGCTTTAGGAGAGATGAAGAATCAATGACTAGATCTGGCATTCTTGCACCGCCCTTACTATAAACTCAGTTATTTTATCTCGAAGATAATCCACTTCTTCAGGAATACAAGAGCTAGCAAGAGATAAAGGTGCTGCCATGTAATAGCTGGTAGGAAAAATTATATCAGCCCAAAATATTAGAGAAGAGAAAGGAAATGGGCAATATAATGATCCTTGCATAAGGAAATCCTAACAGGAATTTGTCATGGATAATCCTACGCCTAACATCAGCATTATGATAAGAAGGCGCACATGAAAGAATGTATGCAAAACAGTCAATTGTTAAATCTTCAGTGAGGAATTTAGAAACAGAATAACCAGTAAGCAGTTCGGTGTCAATTGGCATATCTTTTGGTAGTGTGAGGCCAAGGTCAAAGCATCCAGTAAACTAAATTCTACCTTAACTAGTGTCGCCTACTTGCATGTTTTTTATGAAGTATATGTACAAGCCGCAAAACTACAGAGAGTTCCATAGCAAAAAGACCTAACATCAAAGCATATGAAACTATAACAGAAAGAGCAAAAGGAAGAAATGAGGGAATATTTAATCAAGCTGGCATAATTTAGGAAAATTTATGCCACATTCATGAACAGAATGAAGTTAGGCAATATGGAGCTTACAATGGACCAGTCAGATATCCTACGATGTGCATCCAAGCTGAGGGACTATAATGGAGCACATTTTCAGTCTCGTAAAGGCGTATCGGGACCCGAATTTCCATTAATAGCATTACAAACACAGTCCGTCATACACGATACTTGTGTTCCACGGTGTGTGACCATACACCACTAGAAGAGAAGGAATTTGAGCCAACAAGATGACTAGCAATTGTGGAGTAATTCGGGGCCTGTTTGGTAGCCTGCATCCATTTTTTGGCCCAGCCTAGCAGTGTTGTGACTAGCACTGCCAGCGTCATACATGCCTTGGGACATGAATAGTAGCCCGTTTGGTAGCCTGTATACCTTTTTTTTTTGCATCCACAAAAAATAGAAATGTGGCGGTTTGGTTTTCTGCATGCATCTATGGACACAAGAAAGCCATGCGTTTGGTTGCCTGCTACATTGCTGATAGTATCACCTCTTTTGGAGAGAGGTAAGGATACTACTGAAAACAATCACAATCACAAACACAAATGTTGATCAACAACAGTTCACGACAACGCACGAAAAAAGTCTAGTTCATTGGCCACAAACACAAATTAAAACTATTTCATCCAGACAGAAGTCACCGCTGCTCCACGATCCTACTGAAAGCTTCAGAGTGCTCAGGGCATCTCTTGACAACCTCGGCTTGACTGTAGTCATAAATGACCATCTTGTAAACCTTTGGGTAGATCTTCTTGAAGGTCAATAAGTAGCCGATCTTCAGATATGGGGTGAGCGAACCTAGTCGAATGCTCAAGCAATGAACACACCACTTGGTTCGATAACACCATCCCGAAAGTGCAGTTGGTCAGTCTAATCATCGGCAAATGTTCATCCACAAACTGTTGTCAGATCTACCTTACTTGATACACAAATCAATGGTGCATACTGAAGGAGTTATGCCCTAGAGGCAAATAATAAAGTATATTATTTGATATATCTCCTGTATGTTCATAATACGTTTCCTACTGTGCTATAACTGTGTTAATACGAAACGTTAATACACGTGTGGTATGTAAACAAATCGTGTCTCTAGTTACCTCTAGTGAACTAGTTCATTGGTCATGAGGATGGTCTGTGTTTCAAGATCATGGGCATTTATGCCAACTGATAATGGGGTCATGTTATTAGTTGAATAACATGATTGACAAACATCCGACCGTTATATCGTAATGAGATCTAGTTACAAAGTTCACCATTGATGATAAAATACAGAGAACCTCGTAACCTGATCCTTTGACTATGAGGTAATGCAAATCACCATTTTGGAAGAAGCTTAGATGGTTATCAAGAATCATCTCGTAACAGGGTGATCAAAAAGGTGCCACTTAGGTTTTCCGAAGGAATGTGTAGAGGAGTACATATCAAGACCAGGATTTGTCTAGTCCATGTAATGGACAAATACATGTGGCCATCTCGGTGATGTTGTATTAATGAAGCTTGCAAGCATGTGACTAGGTCACGAAATGCAATGACATGAGAACGAGAAAACAAGTTCATCGGCAACGAGATCGAACTAAGGTATAGAGATGCCGAAGATCAAGTCTCGAATGAATTAGGTATCGTATGACAAAGGGAATGGGGAACGACTATCTCACGGTTCGAGTGATTGTATTCGTGAAACGCACGGGGGTCACATGGCCATCCAGGTCCCTCTGTTGATCATTGATATGAGAGTGGTCTCTATCATGTCCGGAGTGTTTCCGAACCGAAGGATGTCACGCTTAAGGGTAGGGGCGCTTAGGGTAGATGAGGTATTGTATGAGAAATAGAGAGAGAGAGAAACCGGAATAGTTTTGGTAACATCCGATGGAGATCGAAAGGGGTCCGGAAGGTGTTCCGGAGTGAAGGAATAATATAATATGTGTATTTGAATGTTAATTGAGAATTAATATTATATATATATATTATTTTATTTTAAAGGCACTATATTGCTAATGGGCCTCACCCGAAGGGAGGCCCAAGTGGGCAAGGCGCCTAGGGAGTGGGGCCCAGATGGCCTAGGGCTAGTGGGCCGCCCCAGTGGGGCCCACCTAGGGCCGGCGGCTGCCCCAAGGTGGCCGGCGGGTGTGGGGATTAGTCCCACACTGCCTGGCCCCTGGGTGGTGCGCCCCCCTCCCACTATATAAAGGGGTCCCCCTTCCCCTTGGAAGATACCCATTCCTCTCATTCTTTCTCTCTCATCTACTGAGGACTTCCCCATAATATTGGGGAGGACCTCGTGGTTGAGTTCTCCACCTTCACACTACCGTCGTGTGATCGGCGATCCGACATCTACTTCTTCCGCTGCTCGGCTAGATCGGAGCCCGGTTGACGTCCCCTACACCGGACGTGTGACGAACTTCGGAGGCACCACACTTGGGATGTTGCTCGTCTTCATCAATATACGCCTTCCTGCGTAAGGCGTGCCTCTCTCTGCAAAGGTATGAATACTGTATTCCTTCTCCGTTACTTATGTCTACATAGTATAGATCCTGGTATTAGTGTTCGAGTAGATAGAATTTTTTTGTTTTCTGCTACGGAACCCTACACATACTACCGAAGAAAGAAAGTACAAATCACACAAACTTATCCTAATAATGGTGCAACAGTAAACCCCCAAATCTAAAAAAACCTAGACTAGGGGATATCCGTGCAGATCTACAACGCATGGCATCTAGAACCCTAACCATGACCTTCTACATGCAGATCTACCATCTAGATGGCTCGGGGAAAAAGGGGGAAGAGCTTACCGCCATGGTTCAGATTCATCACCGGAGTCTGGTACTAAGATGGCAGCCGCCGATGGTGAGCAAGAGACTTCACGGTGGAGTCTCCCTCTAAGCCCTTGACCGCCGACGATGATGGTGTGCGACCGGTTCATCGTCGGGAACGACACCGTCAAGTGGGGGGGGAGAGTGACCGCAATGCACAGAGAGTGAGCGAGAAGGGTACGGTGGGCGGCGAGGGTATTTATGGAGGTTGGACTGGAAGCGACGTTGCATCTCCCACCAGTGCACGACTTCGGCTCTTTTTCGCTGGCCCGAGCCAGACCCTGGAAAAACAGCCGGTTCGAGCGTTGTCACTGGGCCTGGCTCTGGCCTGCTTTAAGACGCGCACGGATCACAACGTGGAGGATGCATGCAACCAATCGGGACAATTTCTGCCCTACTCAGCCTGCCCGGAGGTGATGCACACTACCAAACGCGCCCTCGATGGCTCGGGCAATAGTATTGTCATTTTCATATATGTGTAGAAACATATTGCAATCAACAAGCTTGTTGTCACCACCACTCCCACCAAGTAGAAATGCAAGAAGTACTTTTGTGGAACAGTAAACTTCTGCAGTTTTAAAAAGATTATTTTAAAATTTTTATACTCATACAGATTTTTTTTGAGAAAACGCAAAAGATTTGTGTTTCATTTCATTGAAGCTTGTTATCAATTCATTCTCTCTATCACTCGGGGGAGGTTTTACATCAGGTTTTACTTATACAGAAATTGACTATGATAAGATAAGAATACACCATAAATTATCTAATAGCTTAAGCTTGCTAAAATGCAAGCATTCTAAGGCCATCCACCTGACTGCCATGTGGACCCATTTTTTAATAACTATCGTTCAATTACCCATTATGTCTGATCACGGTTGTCACGTATCGAACATAGTTCACGATTGACCCACACATACCTATCTACATAACAGTGTGCACTTTTCTACTCCGTATCCATGACATGCAGACGGCGAGGCGAAGCTCGCCTATTTGTCTAGTGCATATTTAACCGCTGACGTTATCTCTTTGACACTAGCAAACTGTCATACAGAACAGGTTAGCATGTACTCGTAATTCATCTGAAGCATCACATATTCTCTTGGTTGGAGGGTCAAACCAATTTCACTCCTAATTACTAACAAAGGAAATGTATAAATTTAGTGCCACAAGCAGAGGCGAGGGCAGCATTTTAGCATTCAGTTCCCTTTTTCAGTTTGACATTTCCAGATCTAAAGCTCAATACAGGAGAAGACTAATACGCCGATGGCCGGCCCCCGTCGGTGTAGCCCCAAAATTCCGTCAGCGTAGGCTGCGCCGACGGCTGCCATCGGCGTACAAGCCCGTAGGCGTAGCCCCTCTACCCGTCGGCGTAGGAAAGTCGTCGGTGTATATAGATACGCCTGCCGTTGCCGTAGATCATATGGGTCCCACCTAGATGACTAATGGCCGTTTGGCTACACCGACGACAACGTCGGCCTAGATTTTTCCAAAAAAAATCATTTTTTTATTTTTTTAACATTTTTGAATTTATTAACTCGTTAATCTCACATAGACATTTTTAATTCTAAACTAGTTGAGTGCCCGTGCGTTGCTACGGTTTCTCTAATGTCGTTCCATTACACATGTGAAGTGTGAAACTACATGTATTAAACTATAGTTATATAGTATCACAAAATCTTTTAGATTCCAATTTCTTTTGGTTGTATTTTGGTAAGAGGTAATCTCATCTTTATGGATAGAAACCAAGTGTCCGACTACTTATTAGCTGAGATTATCTAGACGTCCTATCTATCTGCTCAAACCGTCATCTTTAGGTTCGTCTACTCTTTATGCTTTGCCTGAAGCCAACGACTTAAGCTTTTTCTTGTAGTTCATATAGTGTATTTTTGTGTGTACGCGTGTGCACGTGCGCATGGCTTCATTTCTGGGTTCACTCCATGTTTAGCACTGACTTCACATCTCTACCTATTCAGACAAAATAACTCCTTGCAAGTTGGCGCCTACTAAAACACTTTATCCTCAAAAAATATGAAAACATATTTCTTCATACTATAGGATTGATTAACATACACCGTACATTTATTCACGGATGAGTCAAAAATACAGTAAAAAAATCCATTTCTGGAGAGTGGTAGTCTGTTTGAAGGAAGGCGAACCAACACCACAGCATTTAATAGTCCACTCTCTCAAAATACATATCAGTCCAGAAGGTAAAATATATATAATCCATAAGAAATATAAACTTTGCTAATTCTTTTAGGATCTTTAACATCAGCTAGCATCCTTGTTTAGATCATGCTTCATGATGCCTTCTTAATCATACGGTAGTTGTTAAGTAGCTCAGAGGGAGAGTTTTTTTTACCTTTTCAGAAGCTTGTCGTGGTCCCGTATCTTATTCTCAACTCTTGAAAGTAGCCCCTGCTTCTCTTTCTTCATAAAGGACCATTTCAGCTCAACCGAGAAGAAAGAAGAATATAGTGTGATGTTTAGAGTTCTGCAATAAAAATGCTAATCTCAAAATTTATCATCCTAAACATAGAAAATATTTCTCTATATCCTTCAATCTAGTGAATGTCTGCAACAAGGAACTACCCTCATGTATGAATCTTGATTATATAATCATGAAGAAATGCAACCAGTGCTCATAGTAGCAAAGTACAAATTTCTCATATGCATTTTCCCGTGTGAAGCTTCTATAGAGTCATGCAAATAATAACTGTGAAATTGAGGTTTTGTCTTGAGTACATGCTTTTCTTTTGTAGCTTTTCTAGGTGACACTTTAGGTCTTAATAAATTATCTAAAGTTAAAAACATTGATCTTTTCATTGATATATCTTCTTTTTACGGAACAAATAGCAAAATATCAATATACTACAATCCTAATTTTGCTTATTCCAAAGATTCATATTTTTAGGTGAATTGGTATATGTCAGTACTGCCATCATGGATTTCATGTCATACCTTCTTATAGAGCTGGCCTGAGAAGATCCTTCTCCATCATCCGCCTCAGCATCACCGTCCCTTTTATTGAATCTTTCGATAGGTCAAGGCTCTTGTTCATGGAACTCATTCAAGAGCTATTTTGCCCCTTGATTCAACTATGAAGAGAGCAACTTGATGCCTCTTTCTGGCCATTCTTCAGCTTTCCTTTTTTATGGGAACTGCGGGCACTCTACCCATTTAATTAAAGAGAAAAACTAAAAGGAGTTACCGACAATTAACATCAAAACATAAGGAGAGAAAAATCATTGACGAATCATCCAAAGACCCTTCTCCACCACCAGACATGCCCACAACCTAGAACGAAAATGGTGAGTTCTTTAGAAACATCTCCAGGGAGGGAAAATGACACATGTAGGTTCCATCATCGCCGGAAATGACACATGTAGTTCTTCGGAAACATCCACGTGAAGCCTGATCACCCTACAAAAGAAGACAAAAGATACAAATTTAGATCAATGGAATAATAATTGAAGCAACTCTAAATAGCACCTTTTAAACTGGCTTTGGTAGTATATTTGGGAAGCATATACTTGTGTAACAAATATCTAAATGGGGGAACATGAAAATTAACAATATTTTACATGGACACAACAAGCTGGCAATATTTTCCGTCCAAATAATAGTGCACTCAATTGACAACGGCAAGAATAAAATGTGTTTGTTTCAAGAAGCTAAATACTATATGCGCATTTTGTAGTTGAAAAAAATAAAACCTAGCTAGCATTAGATAACGCGAAAAAGGTTTTTATATAAAATCATCAGTATGCAGCTAAAGCTTATGTAAATAATTCACACGATTTGAGACAAAACTTACATATCCCTGTCGACTCTGCTTTCTCCAACCAATGCTCTACATCTTTTTGACACACGTACAACGAATTAAATATTTTTGTTAATTAATAGTACAGGTTAAAACAAAGAATTCTATGTACTGCCATGTAGAAATTCAATAGCACGTGCATGCATGCACAATAGTTAACAATAAGTTTTCGATAAGATCTAACTGTGCGGATAGATGTGGCAAGCATGAAACTAATGAACACATCTTGTTCTTCTGCCATTTTTGTAAGCCATATGGTTTCGCTCAACACATTATGTTCGTCTACCATTTTTGTAAGTAGTCCGGTTTCACTCATAGGACCTAAAATCGATGCTCGTAGCCCCTCTAACGGTGTTATCTCTCAAGCTCATGACTCTCTTGTTATAGATTATTCTTTTTACCCTTGAATAAGAAATCTAGGAGGCCAAAAATGGTAAATTTTAAGGGTAAAACAGTGCTATATATATCCACTCTATTCTCCATCTAAATGGTATTGGTTATGACTCTAATGCTCTAATATCTCTATCTTACAAATTAACTCCAGCACACTCATTTACCTAAGACGCAACGAAAATCAACAAAAACAACAACATTGACAGGTCAAATGAATTATCTAGACAAAACAAACTTACAGATCATGCTAGGTTTACAACAGTCATGCAACATAAACTGTACATTGATAAATCAGAGGAGAGCATCACACAACAACACTAAATTCTTACTTGTAGAGTGAAGAAGAGCATGTCCTCAAAGTGCACCTCCTTGGTGAGGAAATCGGTTTTGATCGTAGCCCTGTAATGGTTGCTGAACTTGTTGCTCACATATATGAATTAAATCATGGCTCAAGAAAACAATAACTGAAACACCTACAGTACAGAATCCTATCTTTCCGTGTGGGTTTAGGACGCCTCTTTTTTCCTAGAGGATCTAGCAGGGAAGTCGGAAATGCAATATCTCTAAGATCATACCTCACCTAATCATACAACTTCCGGCAAACAACTCTGAACTTCATCATAATTGCTATGACTGCAAACTTTTTGTGTAGCTCGATGATGCATTAACCTGTGCCATGGTAAAAACAAAGCCAGTTAGAAAATTCATATTTTCTCCACATTTTGTATTCCAAGTTCCTAATGTAGGATAGGTTTAAAAATTACAAGTTATTTTGTATTTCATAGAAGAACTTGAGAAAACAGCTATGTTTATAGAATATGGTAAAAAAGGAGTGTAGAATATGGTAGTAAAATTTGGTCCTTCCTTTTATTATATTTTTATTTGAAAAAGGAGATGTAGAATACGGTTTAAAAAATCCCGCGTGCTTGACATGGACATAACTTGTTTCATACAGTGCACTTCCAATCCTAATACCACCAGGTTGCCATGTATGTGCCAACCAACAAAGAAATGTGCAACACCATCTAAACCCTCAACTTATTAGAATTGCAGGCTCTATTCTCTTTTTGTTTTGAACAGCGGGTGATTTTCTCCCATTCATAGCTTCTAACTAATCTTGTCTGTCATACTTGTCTATACACAAGTTTCACTCGAACCGACAAAACTGAAACATTGCAACGTGCACTTGTAGCGAAGGTGCTCACATTGCCGAGCAACGCATAGTTGTTGCTGCACTGCATGTTCTTGGGCATGATCCTAACAGTGAAGCTGGTGTGCATTATAAACTGGTACAAAACAAAAGGCAGTGTTATGATCCACAATAAATTTCAGCAGTGATGTTGCTTTGTGAATAGAGAAGGTAAGCTGAATTTTACTTGAGATTTATTGACAATGGGCTCCTTCCCTAGCCTACGGCGCAACATCTCACCAGCCCTCAGCCCCATGGTCGCCGTGTGCGCCAGCAACACCTCTGGGGAGAAGAAGGCCCCTCACGCCATCGATCTAGCCCCCGAGTTGTGGCGACGAGGGAAGCAACAGAGAGATCAAGGGGAGTCGTCGGGGGGGGGGGGCTGATTAGCGCTAATGAAGGAGGGCGAAATCAGGGGGACGATGAAAAAATCTTTGCGTGATTCAGGTGAGAGAAGGGTGATCCAACGACGTTGATTCTCTCGATGTTTGACGATTGTGTTTAACGGTCGAGATTGGCCCCAATGTTTGGTGTGATTTCGGTTAGAAGACCAATGGTGGCGACCTGAGAGCCAGCGGGAGGAGGTAGAAGAAGGATGTGTGTTTTTTCTTTTTGAATTTTCTTGATTGTAACTTTCTAATTAATTAGCTTTCCGTGATTATGAGATTAATTGTAAAGATTTCGTTTTGATTTTCCTTGATTGTAGATTTCCGTTTAATGTGCATGCCTTCCGTAGGAGTTGGTACGCACTAATTAATCGGGGCATTGATTGCCTTTTTTTTGTTGACCTGGTTGCTTGCCTTTTTTACCTGAACATACGTTTCACTTGTCGGTGGCAGAGAAGGTAATTACCCAGCCAACCATTGATACGATGTATCAGCTACCGTTGGGTATAAATTGTATGGTCCAGATTGCTCCAATGTTTGATGTTTGAGGACGACCTACGATCACCAACTCCCATTTAATAGTAAAGATACACTTAATCTCAAGTAAAATTATAGTAGTAGTCAAACTTTCCAATCGGTCACCCATCCTAACATTACTCTAGCCCCAACACGCTTAACTTCTCTATTCCTTCTACATGAGCTTCCGACAAAGAAATTAGAACTTGTTTTGAATACTAGCATATCAATCTTATTAACCATTGGACTATAATGTTAGACGTCTTTATTTTTTATATTCCATACAATTATTTAAGTAAACAACAACAAATAAGTAATAATAATCTTTAAAAAAAAATTCTATTTATTTTGCCTTTTTTCTATTTAAAATTGAATAATTCATATCTACAAATCTGTAAATCGTAATTCGACAAATAATATATCCAAATCGATCAAAAAATGAGAGGAATCCAAATATGACATCCCTATCATATATTTAATTATATATCGTAACTTTTTAATATTAGACTAACCGAAACTATGCCACGATTCACCCACCCCGTTTTTGGCACTCGGAAAATATAAAATAGATTTTTGGTTCGACAAAAAGGAAACCTTGCATTGGATATCTGATAAAATAGTATATTGTGAACCTAAAAATGATTTTTGCAAAAAATCATGACCATCAGATCATGTACCTGTAGTTCAAATCTGACTCACTTCCTACGATTCGGCATGAATTTGTCTTTTTCACGAGGGATAGACGGAAAGCTTTGAGATATGCCGATTAGGACATTATCCATGCAAGGTAGTCTAGTATTTTTGAAAAATAGGGTGGTATCATTTTAAACCTTTTATTTGGTGGTTGCTTCACAAAACATCCTGTTTTTTGCACTTGGAAAATGAAAAATGGCTTTTTGGTGCGATGAAAAGGAAAACTTTTTCCTACAACATTGTTCGTCATCCCATGATACACATGCGTGCATAATATGAGCATATTATCACAAACTATACCGCGATTCAAGCCATAACATTGGTCATTTGACCTGAAAGCCGGAAAACCTCGATTGAGATAAGTCATTTTGTGAAGGTTTTTTGAGACACAATCAATATACCAAGTTTGGTATTTTCTCTTGCAACTATGTCACATAATATGACTCCACGCGAAGATTTTGCATTATTTCGACCGTTTTTGAATTTTTTATGCTCATTTAAAACTATTGTCAAACTTTCTAAATCGGTGGGTATGAATATTCTTATCTCGAGGCTGAGCCTCGCTAAACTTAAATTGGATCTCTAATGAAATATCATAGTGTGAACCTAAAAATGATTTTTATAAAAAATCATGACCATCAGATCATGTACATGTAGTTCAAATCTCTCATTTCCTACCGATTCGGTATGAATTTATGTTTTCATGAGGGGTGGACGGAAAGCTTTGAGATACCCCGGTTGGGATATTGTCCATTCATGGTGATCTAGTATTTTTGAAAAATAGGATGGTATCATTTTGAAACTTTTATTTTGTGGTTGCTTCACAAAACACCCTGTTTTTTGCACTCGGAAAATGAAAAATGGCATTTTGGTGCGATGAAAAGGAAAACTTCCTCCTGTAACATTGTGCGCCATCCCATGATACACATGCGTGCACAACATAGGCACATTATTGCAAACTATACCGCGATTCAAGCCATAATATTGGTCATTTAACCTGAAAGCCAGAAAACCTCGATTGAGATAGGTCATTTTGTGATGGTTTTTTTGAGACACAATCAATATACCAAGTTTGGTATTTTTCCTTGCAACTATGTCACATAATATGACACCACGCGAAGGTTTTGCATTGTTTTGATCGTTTCTGAATTTTTTATGCATGTTTCAAACTATCGTCAAACTTTCTAAATCGGCGGACTTGAAGATTCTTAGCTCGGGGCTGAGCCTCGCTAAACTTGCATTGGATCTCTAATAAAATAACATATTGTGAACCTACAAATGATTTTTGCAAAAAATCATTACCATTAGATCATGTACCTGTAGTTCAAATCTGACTCACTTCCTACCGATTCGGCATTAATTTTCTTTTTCACGAGGGATGGGTGGAAAGCTTTGAGATACCCCGGTTGGGACATTGTCCATTCAAGGTGGTATATTATTTTTGAAAAATTGGGTGGTATCATTTTGAAACTTTCATTTGGTGGTTGCTTCACAAAACACCCCGTTTTTTGCACTCGGAAAATGAAAAATGGCTTTTTGGTGCGAAGAAAAGGAAAACTTCCTCCTGCAACATTGTTCTCCATCCCTTCATACACATGCATGCATAATATGGGCACATTATCGCAAACTATACCGTGATTCAAGCCATAACATTGGTCATTTGACATGAAAACCAGAAAATCTCGATTGAGATAGGTCATTTTGTGAACTTTTTTTGAGACACAATCAATATACCAAGTTTGATATTTTCCTTACAACTATGTCACATAATATGACACCACGCGAAGGTTTGCATTGTTTCGACCATTTTTTTAATTTTTTTATGCCCATTCCAAACTATCGTCAAATTTTCTAAATCGGCGGACATGAAGATTCTTAGCTTGGGGCTGAGCCTCACTAAAATTGCATTGGATCTCTGATGAAATAGCATATTGTGAACCTAAAAATGATTTGTTTCAAAAAATAATGACCATCAGATCATGTACCTGTAGTTCAAATCTGACTCACTTCCTACCGTTTCAGCATGAATTTGTCTTTTTTACGAGGAGTGGACGAAAAGTTTTGAGATATCCTGGTTGGGACATTGTCCATTTAAGGTGGTCTAGTATTTTTAAAAAATGTGGTGGTATCATTTTGAAACTTTCATTTGGTGGTTGCTTCACAAAACACCCTCTTTTGCACTCAGAAAATGAAAAATATGTTATACGAAAGTATTTGTATTATATATATAGTTGAACAAAAATATGTAATATTTGAGTTTATATAGATAGATCTTATTTTTCTGCAATTTTTGATATATTATATGTATTTTTCTGAATTTAAATGATTTAGTTATGATTTTTCTAAAAATAATTTGGCAAAAATGCCATCGGCGTAGGTGTGAAATCCGTCGCTGTGCCGTTAGCCTAATCGCCTACACCGACGGTCCTATTTACGCCGACGGCTGCCGTCGGCCTATTCATCCTACGCCGACAGAAAAACTAGGCCGACGGCCGCGCGGCCCGACTGCCGAGCCCGTCAAGCTACGCCGATGGTCCCGACATTTTGCCGTCGGTGTAGAATGTGGCCGTCGGCGTATAAAGTTATTCCCGTAGTGGCTGCGGCACACTTTCTCTTATTTGTAACCACAATACCATTTCTTTTATATTGAGTGTACTTGTCGTGGTGGTGTCACGGCAGATGCCATGGATAGGCTAAAGGTGGGGACTAATACACGCTAGGGGAATCCAGGGAGGGATAGTGGAGTGATTCTCCACACAGAAGTTTGTATTGATTTCCTTCAAGATTACAAGTGCTCCTTGAGCTGTATTGGCAAGAGGAGGAAGAAGGAGCTCTCTTACTCTTGCCTACTATTTTTCCCTAGAACCCTAGATCAACTGGCACTATGGCCTCCAAGAACTCAACCACTGACTATGGAATCACCAAACCAACTAGAGCTCAACCAACCCCCTCTACCAAAAACCTACCCCCCCTTATATAGAGGAAGTTCGGTCCCTGCCTAGGGCATACGTGGAGGCATATTCCTAAGAATATGCCCCCTCCCAAAGTGGTAACCTGACCGGGGTGCTTTTCCCCCGCGTCACACATGTTTTAGCAACGTAAGCCTCTCCATGGCTTCACCGACATGTGCTGTCACCCTTGTCGGCCATGACCCGTGGTCCCGCCTTGCTTTCTCCGCCATGCAAGGCACTTGACCTTCTTTTGACCAGAGAGATTCCTTCCTTCTCCCGAAGCAGCGAGGACCCGGATCATAGTAGATCCGCCACACCTGCTCCTCGCATAAGTTAGATAAGCACTTCCGACTTACTCCTTAAGTCGGATGAGACAATGTTAGCGACCTCTGGTCCGGGTTACTCCGTGATCCGCCTGCCTTGAGGTGACCCGCCAAGATCCGCTTTGACCTTGCCGAACCTCGGCTAACTCGGCCCTTATACCCCGGAGTGACCCTACCCGAGGGTATCCCCCCAACATTAGTCCCCGAAGCTGGTGCGGTCTTAGCTGTCTTGGCCGCTAAGGCCATATCAGGTTCATTTATGTTTGAGCCTTGGACGTTTAATTCCGGGTTAGCTCCTTATCTCGGATTATATGGATTTACGTTCCCTTCGCACGTTCCAAGTTTTCACTTGCCGGCCGGGTTACCACTTTGGCTCGGATCCCATGGTTATCATGGTTTGATCCGCCCGCTTCTTCTCTCATACGCCAACCCACGGAGGCTAATCATTACCTCGCCTCATTTTAAGGGCCCGCATAAGAATCGCCGCAGAATTGTCGCCATCACTGCGGCGGGTCACGCCACGCCTGCCTCCTCGCCACCGTGATCAAGGCCGCCATGGGATTGCTTCTACTCTATGGCCCTCTGTGTGGCTCCTCTACGATTGGCTGAGGCGGGTGATACACGGCCACACCGTGTGGCTTGTTGGCGCAGCGTGATCTCACTCACCCATCTCAGGGGGCGGTTAAGTAGCGGAGGGGCGCACCCCTTAGCATTTTTCCACTTCTGTGCCCCTCTGCCCATTGCCTTTCTCCTTCGTCTTCCTAGCGACCACACCGCCACGCCAAGCTTAGAAGCAGCGCCACAGACCTTCCTCTGCCTCCGTGATCGCAGCCACCACTGTGCAACTTCTTCGCCACGGGTCCACGCCAATCCAGGCCTCAGATCTCCGCCGCCGCTAGCTCCAGCGAGGATAGCGAATACGAGATGACGGAGGAGGAGCTCATCGTCGCCGAGCAGGAGATGGAGGAGGACACGCTGCATGGATCAAGGCCGGATCATGGGTCTGTCTAAGATGACCTTGACTGGCTCTACCGACCAGACGATTCGCCGCGCCGCGCCGCGCCTCCTCCGCCAACCGCCCCTCACCCAATCCGTGAGTTCGTTGTGTTCTGTCCCACTTCCAACGGGATTTGGTCCGCCGTGAGCGATTTCTTCCGGATTGGGTTAGACCTACCACTTGCAGCCGCATCTATCTCCCAGCCAACGCTATCACCTCTCTCTCCGCCTTTGCCTCTACGATCGAAGGCTACACCGGACTATGGCCCACGAAGGAGCTGTGGATCCGGTTTTTCGGCCTTCGTCGCAACGTCATCCCCAACATCCAAGTAGAGTCGGAGGATAAGCAGCTCACCCAATTTGGAGCTGCCTCCATCTCACCCCGAAGACTTTCCGTTTTCCCCCGGGTTACCGGGCTTGACTCCTGCAAAGGATGGTCCTGGACCTTCTTCTACGTCCGGAATGAGGGCACTGAAGATTTGATTCGGTTGCTGCCCTACGCTCCGGTTCTACCTGACACGGAATTCTGGGAGGAGGTCCCCAAGAAGCCTACAGCTCTGGCCAACCAAGTTAACAAGAGGTTCGCGGAGCTGAAGAGACTCGGATTGCGCAACGAGGATGCTATGATCACGTTCGTGCGCAACCGAATCTCTCCCCTCCAGAAGCGCACCCACAAGTTGTGCCACATGAGTTTCGGCCTCGACCCCAACCGAACCTCCTCCTTCGAGTTGAGCAACACGAAGATCTTTCACCAGGTTAAGGCTCTTTTCACCACCCACAAGGATTTCTCCGCCGAATGGACGTGGGGAATTGAGCACTACTATCGTGACAGGCTCCCTCCCGCGGTAAGCTTCGCGGGGCAAACTTATTTTGGATCAAATATGTGTCGGTTTTTGTTGTATTTTTGACTCTATTCTTCGTGCTTTTTCTCAACTGTTCCTTCAGCAAACTCTCGAGGATGGTACGGATCCGACCCTTAAGTGGGTGCCGGACTGAGAAATCCCGGATGAGGAGGAGCCGGACCAGGAGATGTTCCTCCCTATGATCGACGCTACCAAACGACCCAACGGTAAATTCTCTTCTCTTAGAGATTGGCCCGATGATGAGGATGACTCGGATGTCGACGTGATTGAACCTGTTGAGGTTGTCCCTCTTTATTTTGCCTTTCCGGCATCAGCTAACCCCGGTGGGCATATCCACGAGGATCCTCCACTTGCTACGGGCGAGCCGGTTCCTGTGGTGTCGAAGAAGAAGCGTGGAGCCGCATCAAGTTCTTCCTCCGAACCTTCTCAGCCCACAAAAAGGCAAAAGAAGGTCGGAGACAAGACTACCTCCAAGCAGGCAGGCAAAGCCCCGGCACGGAGGGCTCGGAAACCCAAGGAGGCCGAAACCTCGGATGCGTAAGTCATTTTTCGTTGCGTAACTCACTTTTCCTTGCATCATGGTAATTTCTCTTCTGAAATTATTCTCTTTTTCAGGCCTCCGATGGAGGTCCCTCAGAGCGGATCAAGCATCTCTTCACCACTTCGATCCGGCCCTTCTCCTCCTCGTGACGACGAGTCACGCCCGCGGAGCCCTATTCCAGCGACCGAGCCAGCACCAGCACCTGTTCCGACACCAAGGAAACCAACGACAGCTCCAAGTTCAGCTACAAGAGTTCTAGTGCCAAGTTCTTCCGCCTCGTCCGAGTCATCTTAGCCTCGGCGAGGAACTACTCCAGCAGCCTCTAAGGGGAAATCCACCGCAGTTACTTCTTCCCAGCAAGCTAAGGGCAAAAAGGCTCCGGATGCCACCAAGTCTGCATCTGTCGAGGCTGGGCAGCGAACCCTAGCATCAATGCTTCCCAAGAAAGCTCCAAAGAATAAGGATGTTCCTGCCGAGCCAACTGATGCGCAGCAGATGGTTCTGCATACCAGCCCAGCTCTTGCCCTAGTTGAGAGGAAAGAAGCTCACGCGAAGGGCTTGGTGGCACCCCATATGCCCACCGGCGAGCGGTACCCTCCGAGCCTTATCGAGTTCGTCATGAACTGGAACAAGGCGGAGTTCGTCCATAACGACGATCTCCCGGAAAAGTTCGGCCCCGTAGAATTTTCCGCCCAGATGAATACCGCTTAAGGTAAATTAACCTCATGGCGAATGATGGAGGTATGTCGTTTTTTCCTATACATGCTGTAGATAATAACCATTAGTCCCCGAGACTCCGATGGAGTAGCTTGTTACTCGGCCGGATGCTCATTAGAAAACTAACATAGCTGCATGTAAACTTTGAATCCGCACATACCTAGAGCCGGGTTAAGTTCCACTTGGCTCGGATCTTGTACACTTCAAATATGCACACACCTAGAGCCGGGTTAAGTTCCACTTGGCCTGGATCTTGTATACTTCGAATATGCACACACCTAGAGCCGGGTTAAGTTCCACTTGACCCGGATCTTGTACACTTTGAATATGCACGCACCTAGAGCCGGGTTAAGTTCCACTTGGCCCGGATCTTATACACTTCGAATATGCACACCCCTAGAGCCGGGTTAAGTTCCACTTGGCCCAGATCTTGTACACTTCGAATATGCACACCCCTAGAGCCGGGTTACTTCCACTTGGCCCGGATCTTGTACACTTCGAATATTCACACACCTAGAGCCGGGTTAAGTTCCACTTGGCCCGGATCTTATACACTTCGAATATGTACCAAGCTAATTTTACACTTCTGTACTTTTTTCAGGTAACCACCAATCGCCGGAGCGCTGAATTCCAACGCCTGCTGGATACCCACAAGATGATACGCGCAAAACATGTCGCACTTAGTGTAGAACATGAAAAGAGGGGTAATTTTCTCCCTCTGCACCTCTCCGTTTTTCTTCACTTTCTTCCGCCGAACTAATCTCCTCATTCGGTTTCTGCAGCTGGGGTGGAGGCTGAGAACAAGATCATGCGGAAGAACTTGGAGGAAATCCAGGGTATGTCCTCTTTTGTTCGACCTCGTAGTGTTTTCCATTTCTTCTTCTCCTTGGCTCGGCAAACATTCACTCCTCGCTCGCTGGTCAACATACTATTTCAGCATCGCTTGAGGATAGTGTGCCCATGCCTGATATGATGCTGCTTTTTCTCGAACAAGCAGGGCAGCATCAAGCCGAGCTGAAGAAAAAGGATGATGAGCTCGCTCTCCTCCAGACTAAGGACGACGAGATTGCCAAGCTCAAGGCTGAGATGAAGAAGATGAAGGCCCAACACCAAACCGAGCTCCAAAAGGTTGGCCAGAACTTCACAGAAGAGCGTGAGCGCCTTACTCTCCAGATCTCCAAGAACCAGGACCTACTCAGAGAATCCGACCTCCAGCTTGGGTCGGCAAACGCTGAGCTTGAGCAACTTCGCAAAAGACGCGATGACTACATCAAGGAGTTAACCCGGATCCATAGCCATATTTCTTGTAAGTTCCTTTCCCTTATCCGACATAATTCTCCGGGTTACCTTATATGTATTTTCTTTACCTTCTTCCTTTGCCTTGTTTCCAGACCACTTTCCAGAGGGTACTTCTATTGCAAGCGCTGCTGTTGCCAAATTTCGCCGAGAGAGGGGTACTCCCGCCGCTCTTGATGGTGAGAACATTCCCTTAGACATGGAGGACCTCTTGGTCAGCTTGTCCTCTCGCGTGGAGATCATCAAGAATTATGGCAAGGATATCCTCGACGTTGCAGTTCGCATTTTCAATACATTCTGGCCCGGAGAGAGTAGCCCGGAGACCATCACGATTCTCGTCGAGAAGTTAATGGAGATTGAGACCCAGCTTGACCTCTGGAGGGAGTCCGCTGGGCGTGCCGCAGCCGATACATCCTTCACCATATTCTCACATGGTACGAGAAGATCGACCTCAGCCTCCTTACACGCCGGCGCACCGGATCCAGATGGACCGATGATCCGGAGTGGGTAGCTCGGCGCCAGGCTTGCGCCTATAGCCTCATCGAATATTCTCCTATTCATGACTGGGTTGAAGGACCGAGCTTCCTGGAATCCGCTGGGGACGAGCACAATGAGAACGTTGAAGATGGGTCGGATGAGGGCGGAGAAGATGATGCTTCAGATATTGAAGACAGCGATGACGACGCCGAACTTCCTCCTCCTGCTGCTCCTTAGTTCCAAAAAACTTGAAAATTTATCAGATCCCCGGTATGCCGGGTGCAATTGTATGCTAGATATGTGATATTTTGCTACTACATTTTTATGCCGGATTAACTTGGGCGCAGTCCCCGAGTTTCATTTTCTTGTTCGTCCAATTCTCTGGCTTGGTCCGTGTCTACCTTGATTCGGTTTTACGACTTACGAACCCGAGATTCAAAAATTGTTTTAACAATACGTAGAAACTTTTAGGCTTAGTTCAAAATAATTCAGCATAATAACTTGAAAATAAATACAGGGTTAGTCCAAAAAACAAACGTTAGCTCGAATAAACTTGTTTCCTTAGTCGGTTTTCATGTGCTACGCAATTCCAAACTTTTTCTCTTGCTTGCCATGAAGCCAATTCTTGTTGTACAGCAGCAAGTCGAAGAGTTGGGTTTTTGGTGCTCACACATTACTAATCCGGGTTAAGTAGAACAACTTATTCAAGCTACCGCATAAGAAGTAACAACAAACATTATTAAGGCAGTCCCCGAGTTACTGCTCGAGGCGCTGCTATTTCATTGATAAGCTCATTGCCGACATACATACCGACATATGAGACGACTCGGATACATACACTTCTTAGCTAAGTGTAGAAGGGACGAAGTAGTGCTACATTCCACGGGCGCTTAGATTCCTCTCTGGACATGTCCGCCTTGTTCTTTTCCTGTGGCTTTGCATCTATAAGATAGTAAGAATCATTATGCAATGCTTTGCTCACAATGAATGGCCCTTCCCATGGGGGGATAATTTATGCATGTCAGTAGTACGTTGTACCAACTGGAGCACCAGATCGCCTTCCCGAAAGACTCGGGGGCACACTTTCCGGCTATGATAGCGTCGGAGATTTTGCTGATATATGGCGGATCCGACAGTGCCGCTTCTCGCTTCTTCTAGCAGATCAACATCATTTTGCCGGGCTTCTTGCACTTCGGCTTCTGTGTATTGGGTGACCCTAGGCGAATCATGCTCTATGTCGGCTGGTAATACAGCTTATGCCCCATATACCAGAAAAAATGGCGTATAGCCTGTTGATCGATTCGGAGTTGTTCTTAAACTCCACAGTACCGCTGGTAGTTCTTCTATCCAGCACCCCGCTGATCTTTCCAGCGGCTCAATGAGCTGGGGTTTTATCCCGGATAATACTAATCCGTTGGATCTTTCCACTTGTCCGTTCGATGCGGGGTGGGCTACCGAGGCTACGTCCAGCCGGATCTTTTTATCTCGACAGAAGCGCGCAAATGCTCCTTCCGCAAAATTTGTTCCATTATCAGTTATAATACTGTGTGGATAACCGTATCTCAAGATGATGTTTTTGAGAAATGTCACGGTCGTAGCTCCATCACATTTTCTTATAGGTTTCACTTCAATCCATTTTGTAAACTTGTCCACCATGACCAAAATGTGTGTCATGTTTCCTCTTGCTGGTTTGAACGGGCCAACCATATCCAAGCACCATACAGCAAATAGCCACGTAATTGGTATGGTCTTGAGTTCCGACATAGGCATATGTGTCTTGGTGGCGTACCTTTGACAACCATTGCATTTTCTCACCAGATCTTCTGCTTGTTCTAAGGCACTTGGCCAGTAGAAACCATGCTGGAATGCTTTTGCCACTAAGGCTCGGGATGAGGCATGATGCCCGCATTCTCCTTGGTGTATATCTCAGAGGATGTCAAGTCCTTCTTCCGGGTCAACGCATCGTTGGAGGACATTGGTTACACTCCGTTTGTACAACTCGGAATTGATAATTGTGTATGCTTTTGCTCTCCTCTGAGTTTGCCTGGCTAACACCTCCTCAGCGGGTAACGTTCCGTCTTTTAGGAATTGGAATATAGGCAGTGCCCAAGCTGGTATCGCTCGTGGAGGGAACATCTCCTCATCAATTTCCATCTGATCCACCGGCATAACTTCAGCCGGAGCACGCTGAGCAGTCCCCGGTCTAGCGAGGTAGTCCCCGTTTGCCGATGCAGTCTCGCCAGACTACCTCCCGTGTCAATGTCCATGGGCTTAGCTCCGGATTCCGTATTTTCCGGGACATAGATCGAGTCGGTTCCTGGGGACGGCCTGATAGATGGTTTTCTGAGGTGTTCCAATGCTGCACCCGGTGGAATTGCCTGTCTGGTCGATCCGAGCTTTGACAACATGTCGGCAGCCTCGTTTTCCACTGGGTACATGGTGAAATTCACACCCTCAAGTAACCAGATATCTTCCGCACGTGAAATTTGTATAGTGCCATGTTTGGATCCAGGCGCCCCACACTCCGGACACCGCTGCACCACCAGATCCGAGTCGTCAAAGCATATTATCCGACGATGCCAATCTCCTTTGCCACTTTGAGCCCATGCACAAGAGCCTCATACTCAGCGACATTGTTCGATGTCGCGAAATGGATCTGCACACGTTTCAGCTGGTCCTTATTTGGCGAGGTAAGCACAACCCGGCGCCTAATCCGTTTTGGTTTTGACCCGTCCAAAGTGCATCCTCCAAAGAGTTCAGATCTGGTGGCGGTGGTTCAGATTGTACCTCGCCCAATCCACAAAAAGTCCGCCACAACCCGACTTGATCGCTTCCCTTCTGTCAGATTAAGCATAAGGCTAACTGAATTGCCCATTTTGCAATTCTGCCACTCGCATCTTTGTTACCCATTATCTCGGATATGGGGGCTTCACATATTACTTTGATGGGGTGCTCCTCAAAGTAATGCTTTAACTTCTTGGCCGCCATATATACACCATATGCCACCTTTTGAAAGTGCGGGTAGTTCTGTTTTGAGGCGACAATACCTCTCTCAAGTAATATCTTGGCCTCTGACCGACTTACCCTCTTCATTGCGCTCCACTACAATCACTGCACTTACAACTCGGTTGGTTGCGGCTATGTAGAGCAACATTGGCTCCTTTGATAGTGGAGAGGCTAACACTGGTGCAGTGGCCAACATCTTTTTTAAGTGGGCAAAGGCTTCATCGGCCTATGGCATCCAAACGAATTTATCCGACTTTTTCATGAGTTGGTAGAGAGGCAGTGCCTTTTCTCCCAACCGACATACAAACCGACTCAACGATGCAGCATCCAAAGTGAACTTCGGACATCGTTAAGACACTTCGGCAGCTCCATTCGCTCGATGGCTCGGATCTTAGTTGGATTAACCCGATACCTCGGCCGAAACGAAATCGGTAATTTTCCAGCCGGGACACCGAAAGTACATTTTTCCGGGTTGAGCTTCATCCGGAACCTTCTCAAGTTCGCAAATGTTTGCCTTATGTCGTCAAGGAGCGTTGTGCTTTCCTTGGTCTTGATAACCACATCATCCACGTATACTTGTACGTTTTGACCTATTTGGTCGTGCAAACATTTTTGCATACATCTTTGGTACGTTGCACCTGCATTACGTAAACCAAACGGCATAGTGCGATAGCACTAAGCCCCGTACGGGGTAATAAACGCAGTCTTTATTTGATCATCCGGGTTCAGAGGTATCTCGTGGAAGCCAGAATATGCATCAATGAATGACAATAGTTCACATCCCGCGGTCGAGTCTATGACCTGATCTATCCTCGACAGTGGAAATAGATCTTTTGGACATGCCTTGTTCAGGTTCGTGTAATCGATACACATACGCCAAACCACTGCCATGTTCGGAACGTCCTTCTTCTTTTCTACCAGCACCGGATTAGAGAGCCAATCCAGATATAGTACCTCCATGATAAATCCTGCTGCCAGCAACCGAGCTATCTCGTCACCAATGACTTTTCTCCTATCCTCGGCGAAGCGGCGGAGAGGTTGCTTCACCGGCCTTGCTCTGGGTCTTACGTTCAAAGAGTGCTCGGCCAACTCCCTCGGAACACCTTGCAAGTCTTGTGTAGACCAAGCAAAAATATCCCGATTCTCACGGAGGAAGTTGACGAGCTCGCTTTCCTATTTGTCAGTTAACCCGGCACCAATTGTTACGGTGCGCTCCGGGAACATGTTATCAACTGGAACCTTCTTTGTGTCCTTTGCGGCTTGAAATGAAACGCTGCCATGCGGGTTACTTAACGCCGGCATATATTGCTGCGCGGACTGAGCTAATGCCGCCACCTCTTGGATTTTTCTTTTCTCTTGTGCAATCACGAGTGACTCGGCTAGGTTAGACCCGGCTAAAGCACACTCAATGGAACGTCAGAAATCTCCAGCAATGGTAATCACTCCATTTGGCCCGGGCAACTTCATCTTTAGATAACTAATGTGACAGCTTGCCATGAACTTGTTCAGTGCTGGTCTTCCGAGTAACGCGTGATATGCACTTTCCAAGTTCACCACCTCAAACTCCAGATTCTCAGTTCGGCAGTTATCCCTTGTGCCGAATAGCACGTCGACCCGGACTTTGCCTATGGGCTCACAAGAAATGCCTGGTACAATGCCATGGAAAGTTGTTCTCGTAGTCTAGAGCATGTTCTCCGAGATGCCCAACTTGCGTATCGTATCCGCATACATTATGTTAATGCTACTGCCATTATCAATCAGCACCTTGGAGAACCTCACATTGATGTTTGGTCCAATGAATGTCGGATCTAGCACTAGCACATACGAACCTGGGCTCGGCATGAGTTTAGGATGATCTTTGATGTTCCAGGTGATTTCCTGGTCCGACCAAGGCATGTACCTCGTCACTGCTGGCATGACCGCATTGACCTCCATATGTCGGTGCTGCAAGCTCTTTCTATCTGTTTCCTCAGTCGTGAACACACAATAACTCTGGTGATGTTCCCTGTACTCATTCTTTCCCTCGTTTCCGGGGTACCTCTAATCCGGTTGTTGCTGATTTTCCACCTGATGCACTGCATCCCTTCTCTCATTATTGTCATACCTCGGCGGACGGGGAGGCAACATTAGTTGTTGCGTGTTCGCCCCAGAGAGCAATTGCTGCCGAGGTAACTCCTGCCGAGGTTGATCATTCCGGGGTGCCTGAGCATTCCCCGAACCACCTTGTTCTATCTTACACATCCACTCACATTGCCTCGTTGTGTGACCCGTCGGGCTATTCAGATTTGGCGTGTGAAACTTACACGGCTGGTCCAACATCGACTCATAGGTATACCTCGGACGGTCTTTCTTTTCATGCCACTGTTTCTTTTGCTCTGGAGTCCATGTTTTCTTGCCATCATTTCTTGGAGTCCATTACCCTCCTGTTCTCTGGCGTTGGTTGCTCCCTGCAACGGGTTGATCTTGATTCACAACTGCAACTTGTTGCGAACCGTAGCGATGATCCGGTCTATCATCTCTCCTTTTTCCTCTGTAATCGTTCCTCCGGGATGACCCGGCCCATCCCTCTGATAGTATTCCTCGTTTGACTCATTTGACGCGAGCCTAGGTTGAGTCGGATCGCCCAAAGCATACGAATCAGCAATCCGGATCATCTCTGCCAGCGTAATTGGCATCTTCCTTTGCAACTTCATCCACAACTCGCTGCCATATCTGCACCCTTGCGCAAACCACGCTATGGCATGTGACTCTATGACACCCTCACACGAGTTCCTCACGGTAAACCACCTGGTCAAGAATTCACGATCCGTCTCGTTAGGTCTTTGCTTGCACATTGCTAGGGTCTGCGGTCTATTCGGCCTCTGATATGTACTTTGAGAAGTTGCTGATAAACATTTCTGCAAAATCTATCCAGCAGTTGATGCTTCCGGGTGGTAAATTATTTAGCCATACTCTGGCCGGACCTTCCAACATCTGGGGTACGTATCGTACAACCCATCTCAAGTTGCATGTGGCAATTTTCACAGCCGTAGCATAGTTTATCAGCCAATCCTCCGGCTTGGTACTGCCGTCATACGTCTTCGTGCCTCTGGGCAGCTGGAAGTTGGGTACCGGTGGCTCCTTCATGATCCGAGGTCCAAAGAACGCTGGACCCGGGGGACCTTGACATTCGATCTGTTCCGACCTATAGAGGCGATCCAGTTTTAACCTGGCGTCATCCGGCATCAAGTCCCTGCTTCCCAACCTTGACCCTATCACATGATAGTCCGGTCTTGGGTAACCCGTGTTCACCATTTCTGAATCACCGTCATTATATCGGTTTTGCTCTATTTGCGCACCTTTCTGCTGCATACCTCGACCGGCACTTTGCTCTTGCCTTGGTATATTCCGCTGCTGCGGTTGTCCTGCTCCTGTGGAGTTTCGCTGTCCGGCATGGCCGTTGGCAGCGTTCCCTTGACCGGCATTGCCTTGGTCATGATTACCTCGGCCAGCTTCACCTCGGCTCACACTCCGTCGATCATCATTTTTCCGCATTTCTTTTTCTTTTCCCGCACGCGTCGGGTCGTACGAGATGATCTGTTTGTTCCGTCTGGCCGAGGTTACTACCTATTCTCTCCTTGGACCACCATGAGGCGATGATGCGGCTCCAGCGGATTTCTCTGGGTTACCCATCACCGAATGGACGATTTTGGAAGATCCAGCTCTCTCTAGGTTAGCTCTCAGCAGCTCTTCCTTCTGTCTGTTCGCGATCCGAACCAGCTCGTTAACCCTATCTTGCTGTCTTTGACGGGCCTCACTCGTCAGTCCCTCTAACTCGGACGCAGCCGCATCTGCTGCTCTGAGGTTCTTCGCCGGGGTACTATACCTCGGCAGCCCCACAGACAAACAGTTCTCCGACCCCTCGGCTCCATCATCACCTTCTCTGTTCATCTTGCTTATGAGATTTCTCCCTTTTACTTTTACCATATCAACTTTGTAGGGGTTCGTAGCATGGAAAACAAAAAATTTCTAACGCATGAACACACAATCAAGATCTAATCTATGATCAAGCCAAGATCTATCTACTAGATTGTAGCAACGAGTCGATAGAGGAACTCACCCTCGAAGATTCCAAAACGGTTAACGAGAGCAGATTCTCGTGGGTGATGTAGTCGTACACTTGCCGATCTCAAGATCGCGTAGACGATCCTTCCGGGCGCGTTCCGCAGCGCTTCCTGCAATCGGTCACACGTTCGGTTTTCGATGAAGACCTTCCTCTCCTTGTTCCAAAGAAAAGCGGAGGTTGTAGCACTCTCCTCGCGATTCCGGCAGCACAACGGCGTGGTACCGGAAGTAGAGGGGAGATCTCGCAGGGCTTCGCCTTAAGCCGGAGCGAGTATGGTGGAGTATGAGAGAGCTTTGGTGATCTAGGGTTTAGACACACCAATTAGAAGGCTCTAAACCGGAGGCTAGGGCAATTAGAAGCTCTAACTTGACGGCTTGGGAGAAATCCCTAGGCTGTGGCTAGGGTTTAGGTTTAGAGGAGAGGGACTTGTGTGCTAGGAGGGGCAGCCCGCCTCCCTTTATAGGTGGGAGGCGCGCCAAGGGAGGAGTCCTCCCCAACTCGGCTTGGAGGTGGGCGGCGGTTGGAGGAGGAATCCTCCCAACTCGGGTTTCCCACCTCCTCCTCTTTCCAAAACTTGCCGTTTGACTTTCAAACTAGCCGTTTGACTTTTCAAATTAGGATTTGAATAAACCCTTTATTTTGGACAGCAATGACACCTAGTACATGATGCAATCATTCCAACTTACAATGACACATTCATGTACCCTTCCCCGAGAGTTACATTCCGGAACCTTCTAGAATGTTCCCGATGAAAACACCGGAGTCATTCCCCAACTCCGAAACGGGACTTTCCTTATATGAATCTTATTCTCCGGACCATTCCGGATCTCCTCGTGATATCCCGGATCCCATCCGAGACTCCGAACAACATTCGGTCTCTTACTCATCATTCCATAACTACTCAACAACATCGAATCCTTAAGTGTGTCTCCCTACGGTTCGTGAATTATGCGGACATGATCGAGACACTTCTCCGATCAATAACCAATAGAGGAATCTGGAAATTCATATGGCTCCCACATATTTCTACGATTACTTTGCGATCGAATGAACCACTTACATACGATACCAATTTCCCTTTGTCTCACGATATTTTACTTATCCGAGGTTATGATCGTCAGATCTCCGCATACCTAGTTCAACCTCATCGATAAGTACTCTTTTCTCGTTCCCGTGGTATGTGATCCCTTGTGAGCCAGTCACATGCTTGCAAGCTAATTGGATGACATTCCACCGAGAGGGCCCAGAGTATATCTATCCGTCATATGGATGGACAAATCCCACTCTTGATCCATGTGTCTCAACCAATACTTTCTGAACACTCAATGCCACCTTTATAGCCACCCTGTTACGGTGTGGTGTTTGATGTCATCAAAGCATCCTTCCGTAAAGGTGATATGCATGATCTCATGGTCAAGGAATTAGGTTACTATGTATCAGAAAGCTTATAGCAAATGAACTATATTAAATGACTTGATCTTTATGCTACGCTTAACTATAGGAGTATGTCCATCACATCATTCTCCTAATGATATGACCCTGTTGTTAATAACATCTCTATGTTCATGATCAGGAAACCATGATCATATATTAACCAACAAGCTAGTTTAACAAGAGGCTTTACTAGGACTCTTTTATGTTTACAAATCACACAAGTATTAATGTTTCCGGTTAATACAATTATAGCATGGTATGTAAACATTTATCATAAGTATGAAGATATGATAATAACCACTTTATTATTGCCTCTTGGGCATATCTCCAACAGTCTCCCACTTGCACTAGAGTCAATAATCTAGTTTCAAACCTTTGTGTATTCAACACCTATGGCTTTCCGGTGTTGTATGTACACGATTGCTAGTGGTCAACTGATCTCCGGATCTGACACTTCCAGGTCCGTGTGTAATTGCATGTCTTTGCGTCTCTACGCATCACTCATTCTCTAATGAGATGGCTTTGTATAAATTTGGTCCTTTGGTGAGACCTTTAGTTCTTCGGGTTAAAACATGTTGATAATATTGTCGCAATATATCTTCATAGTATTATCCTCAGTGAACTACACCTAGTTTGTCAACAAACTACTTGACACAAATGCCTCTTTAGCTGCTATTATAGCAGTCATATACTTAGCCTTTTGTTGTAGTATCTGTCACAATGTCTTAACTTTGGAACTCATCCAAATCCAAGATGGAACTTACTTTCCATTATATTGTGCCACCCTTAGTTTAGATTGAGATAAACTTAATTTGTACTGTGACAAAACTAGTATCAATGTAGTACTTTTACAATGAACTAACCATCTATTTGTCACTTCTACAAATAATATACTCTTAGTTCTTCCAAAAGATCATAAGAATATCCTTACTATCGTCCAATGATCATCTTATGAATCATTCTGGTATATGCTCATAACATTTAGAGCATAGGACATATCTGGATTTGTACATATCACAGTATGATTGATATAAATACTCTTTGTGATTTCATACATCAAGTATCAATCTATACTTGAATCTTTGTTTCACTTACCAAGTGTCAATACACTTGAATATATCATCAATGTTGAACTCATTCAATCCTTTCTGTGTGACAAGAACCTTTCTTGTAGTTTCTATATTGAACTCATTCAATACATCATCTATGTACTTTCGGCACAACCATATTAGCGTCTATTGATGCCAAATATTTGGGTTTTGCCTAAGTCTTTCATCAGGATGAAATTCTTAATATGTGTTAATAAAATATACATCTTTTCCAATCAACAATATGTCCTCCACATAATGTATTAGAAACATATCTTAGCGCTCCCACTTAATTTCTTGCAAATGCAAGCATCTTCATTGTCTCTGATGAATTTAAACTCTTTTAACAGTTTCATCATAGTGAAGATTCCAACTCCGCGATGCTTACTTCAACCATTGAAGTTTGCATATGCTTTTAGCATCCTTTGAATTAACAAAACCCTATGGACCGTGTCATGCACACGTCCTAGGTAACCCTTCTATTAGAAGAACTTTGTTTTGTTTATTCAACTACCACATAACAAAATTATATGTAGTGGTTGCTACATTAATCCGTCTAGACTAAATATCGCTATGAAAGATCAAATCTTGTCATAGTCAACCTTTGAACATTTTTGTGAACTCTTTCCCAACATGTCGACTATTTCATAGATGTGAAACATCCATGTCTACTTCTTTATAGATCCAAACACAATTGTAAGGTCTTACACCTTTCTCGAGGGTCCTTCAAGTTCAAAACTTGATTTCTTCTCGTATGGAACTATCACGGATTTTATGGCTTCAAGCCATTTGACGAGTCGAGGCCCATCGTCGCTTCTTTGCATGTAGTCAGATCATTATTGTCAAATAATGATTTAACTCTCAAATCTTGGTATTTGATTGTTTACCCGACCTACTTGTTTTAATAGGAACTTAGATCTCCGTGACCACAACCTTTGAGGCACGTGAGCCATGAGCATTATTGCTGCCTCCGGAACATTTTTTTGGCGCTGCGCAACTCTGCACGTATAGCTAAGGTTCCTTTAACCTTATCAAAGTTCTATTGTCCTCCCACTTAACTTTTCATGAAAAAATTCCTTCTCAAAGAAACTTGACGTTCTAAGCGACAAACACTTTTGTCTCCGGTGTTTATGGAGGAATACTTAACAGTAATACAAAGATAGGTTTATCCGACTTTGGTTGCAAACATCTTTCTTATGCATAGCATACCAATGTTTAAGAAAGGACTACTTGGGTTTTATCCCAAACCATAACTTCATATGGTGTCATTTCAGCGGATTATGATGGAGCTCTTTTCAGTGGAAAACGGTAGTCTCTAAAGCTTTTAATCTTTAAAATATAATGGCAGTTTTATGAATTACACCTTTGATCTTGCCATGTCAAACAAGGTTTTAATTACATATCTCGAACGCTCCATACTCTTATGGTGTTTCGGGAAATGCAAATCCACAGAACGATTCCTTAAATCTTAGGTATTATGCTAAACTTGTAACTCAAATATCTTCCTTTATGATCTTTATCATAAACTATTTATATTCTTATTACAATGATTTTGCACTTCATCTTGAAAGACTTTGAACTTTTTCAAATGTTTCATACTTCATCCTTATTAAGTAAATATTCATATATTCACTCAAATTTTGGAGAAAGCATATGAAGTTGAAATCCATCGCTCTTGACTACATATAATGGATTTCATACAACAATATGTACAAGTTCCAATAAGCTAGTCATTCGCTCCTTTGGCCTATGAACGAAGTTTTAATTATCTCTAGGAAAGTTTCACAAGCGTCATGTGATCAAAAATCAAAAGACTCCAAAATTCCATCCACATGGAGTTTCTTCATGTTTTCTTTCCAATATAATTTAAACGGCGATGTCACTTCCTAAGTGATCTTTCAATCAATTTGTCTTTCAACATTTTTAGCACTAGTTTTATGGATGTGATTTCTCCAACGAGATTTGTGAATCATCCATCTTTTATGGATTACGGCAATTATTTGAACAACCCTTTTGTTCTCATAATACCTGATAAAACAAATCTTGAAGGCAAGCTTTGATGTTTAACGAGCAACATAATAACCCTTTATTTGTTCTCGATGAACATCATCACATATTCTTTTGCTAGTTACTTAGGCCATTGTAGTTCATGAATTGTGTTGTTTTGTATGACGATTCACACCAACAAATTCAGTATCAAATACTTAAGAACCACATTGTTTAATAAGCAAAGAATATAGCCATAACATGTATATCTTCTATATACTTAAACTGAACAATTCTAGTCTTTTTCTTTTCTGCCATATACTTATGAGATTCTCTTTCAGTATTTCCTTTTCTATTTGAAAGAGTCTATCAACATCAACAGTGGAGTCATACATATGACACATAGTCCAAAGCGTGTATAATCAAATACCAATGTCTTTGGACTTGCACTTTGAAGTAGATCACCATCATCAAATGTTTGGTGTTCTTTCAAATTCCTTTCTTTAGTAATCTATTGGTGTAGTAAACACTTTACCTACATCAAATATTCACCCTTATCATGGAATTATCCATGATCAAGCTACTTTTAGCTTATAACGGTGAACTGCGAGTATAATGTTGCTCTCCAAAACATTTTGGACGATTAGGACAACTAGTGTCTTCAACCTTTTGCAAATTCTCATCAAATACGAGAACATGACTTTTGCCATATTATACTCTATCATGTTGCAACCAAAACTTTGTTTCAGATATCACAATATCTTACACACATCATGGTTTCTGAAACAACTCTTTCAGATCCTAGATAACCTTGATATTAAGACAATCCTTTGAATATCAAGAATCATGGAGACAAACATGATACTCATACACTAACACTTGGAATTGTCACTCTTGATTTAATACTAATTATTAAACTTCATGGAGTAACCGGAACTTACTGAAAGTTTGCAATAGGACTTTTAAACTTTAGATTAACACTTCAAAACAATACGATACCAGTCAGAAAGTAACTAACCAGAATTCTATAGTTCTATCATCTCAATTATAACTAAGCGCAAGGTGGTAAACGGATGCCAATGACTACAACAACTATGCAAATTCACTTTGATTTAATTTATGATAAATTGAGTTCTAATTAATAATTAAATTAATCTAGGTGAACTCCCACTCAAAACAACATCCCTCACATTGTTTTAGTGATCACACGAACCAAATCCACCACATCAAAACCGATCATCACGAGAGTTGATGTAGCTTCAATGGCGAACAATCAACATGTTCATCATATCTACTATATGACTCATGCTTTACCTTTCGGTGATCCGTGTTCCTGAGACCATGTCTGTACATGCTAGGCTCGTCAAGATCAAACCTTAGCTTCCGCATAAGCAAATCTGGCTTGCTTACGTTGTATACACTTGCGGAATCTAACACACCCGATCATCACGTGGTGCTTCGAAACAACAAGCTTTAGCAACGGTGCATACTAAGGGTGAACACTTTAGAACTTGAAATTTATGTGCATGAGGGATCATCTTATAATGCTACCGTTGTCTACTAAGCAATACAAGATGCATAAAGGATTAACATCACATGCAATTCATAATATGTGATATGATATGGCCTTTCTTCTTTGTGCTTCCGATCTCCATCTTCAAGCACGAACATGATCTCCATCATCACCGGCATTGCATCAAGGTCAATGACGCTTCTCCATGGTTGTCGCCCACCGCTTCAACTATTACAACTACTTTGAATAGATACGGATCTTAACATAAATTAAAGACAACCATATGGTTCTCCGGTTGCCAACTTACAATAAGGAACATTGCATACATCAAATATAATCACAATCATGGCCATATCACATCACTGCACACCCCTGCAAAACAAAGTTAGACGCCTCTACTTTCTTTGCATATTTTACGTGGTTTGGGGCTTTCAATAAGTGTCGTTCTAACTTACGAACAAGAACCACAACATTGATACTAGTATTGTTAATCACCCGTTGTAAATTGGATCTCCACTATGCTGGGAGAAACAGGCACCCGCAAAGCCACTTATGCAATACAAGTTGCATGTCAAGCGTAGAGCAAGTCTCATGAACGATGTCATGTAAGGTTAGCCCGGGCCGCTTCATCCCAACATCCCGCAAGATGCAAAGTACACAAGAAGCAATCGACAATAAAAGCATCAACGCCCACAATGACCATTGTGTTCTACTCGTGCAACAGATCTACATATAGACACGACTTTGATACCACTGTAGGGGTTCGTAGCATGGAAAACAAAAATTTTCTACCGCATGAACACACAATCAAGATCTAATCTATGATCAAGCCAAGATCTATCTACTAGATTGTAGCAACGAGTCGATAGAGGAACTCACCCTCGAAGATTCCAAAACGGTTAACGAGAGCAGATTCTCGTGGGTGATGTAGTCGTACACTTGCCGATCTCAAGATCGCGTAGACGATCCTTCCGGCGCTTAAAGAGTTCGGTCACATCGCTCAGTTAATTTCGATGAATACCTTCCTCTCCTTGTTCCAAAGAAAATGGAGGTTGTAGCACTCTCCTCGCGATTCCGGCAGCACAACGGCGTGGTACCGGAAGTAGAGGGGGGATCTCGCAGGGCTTCGCCTTAAGCCGGAGCGAGTATGGTGGAGTATGAGAGAGCTTTGGTGATATAGGGTTTATACACACCAATTAGAAGGCTCTAAACCGGAGGCTAGGGCAATTAGAAGCTCTAACTTGACGGCTTGGGAGAAATCCCTAGGCTGTGGCTAGGGTTTAGGTTTAGAGGAGAGGGACTTGTGTGCTAGGAGGGGCAGCCCTGCCCCTCCCTTTATAGGTGGGAGGCGCGGCCAAGGGGAGGGGATTCCCTCCCCAACTCGGCTTGGAGGTGGGCCGGCGGTTGGAGGAGGGAATCCCTCCCCAACTCGGTTTCCCACTCCTCATCTTTCCAAAACTTGCCGTTTGACTTTCAAACTAGCCGTTTGACTTTTCAAATTAGGATTTGAATAAACCCTTTATTTTGGACAGCAAAGACACCTAGTACATGATGCAATCATTCCAACTTACAATGACACATTCATGTACCCTTCCCCCCCGGAGTGCCGGACATTCCGGAACCTTCTAGAATGTTCCCGATGAAAACACCGGAATCATTCCCCAACTCCGAAACGGGACTTTCCTTATATGAATCTTATTCTCCGGACCATTCCGGATCTCCTCGTGATATCCCGGATCCCATCCGAGACTCCGAACAACATTCGGTCTCTTACTCATCATTCCATAACTACTCAACAACATCGAATCCTTAAGTGTGTCTCCCTACGGTTCGTGAATTATGCGGACATGATCGAGACACAGGAATCTGGAAATTCATATGGCTCCCACATATTTCTACGATTACTTTGCGATCGAATGAACCACTTACATACGATACCAATTTCCCTTTGTCTCACGATATTTTACTTATCCGAGGTTATGATCGCTTTATGATCTCTGCATACCTAGTTCAACCTCACATCGATAAGTACTCTTTTCTCGTTCCCGTGGTATGTGATCCCTTGTGAGCCAGTCACATGCTTGCAAGCTAATTGGATGACATTCCACCGAGAGGGCCCAGAGTATATCTATCCGTCATATGGATGGACAAATCCCACTCTTGATCCATGTGTCTCAACCAATACTTTTCGAACACTCAATGCCACCTTTATAGCCACCCTGTTACGGTGTGGTGTTTGATGTCATCAAAGCATCCTTCCGTAAAGGTGATATGCATGATCTCATGGTCGAAGGAATTAGGTTACTATGTATCGAAGCTTATAGCAAATGAACTATATTAAATGACTTGATCTTTATGCTACGCTTAACTATAGGAGTATGTCCATCACATCATTCTCCTAATGATATGACCTGTTGTTAATAACATCTCTATGTTCATGATCGAAACCATGATCATATATTAACCAACAAGCTAGTTTAACAAGAGGCTTTACTAGGGACTCTTTATGTTTACAAATCACACAAGTATTAATGTTTCCGGTTAATACAATTATAGCATGGTATGTAAACATTTATCATAAGTATGAAGATATGATAATAACCACTTTATTATTGCCTCTTGGGCATATCTCCAACAAACTTTGTTTGCCTTTGCATACTCACGCAGCGTCATGTTCAACGACTGCTGAGCCGCGGCTATTTTCTTTGCGCCCTCTAGTATCTTTTGCCTAGTTTCCTCTAGCTCGGCATGTGCCTGAGCCGGATCTACCACTGCTGCTACCGGGTTAGCCAAGCTATCCATAGCTTCTCTCAGTACGTTCTCAGGCCTCTCTAGTGGAGGTCCTCTACCTTTCCTCGGTGCCTTAGGTGTTACCTCCGGGTCCGGTGCCGGATCCTTGCTCGCGCCTGCACCTGGCGCAGTCATCATCACCTCCGCATGGTCCGGGGAGCGAGCGATACACGCCCCGCGAGCCACAGTGAGGGGTGGTTCTCCCGCGTCGACGATGCGGCGCGGATGAACGCCTGATACGTCCACCGCAACGTAGACCTTGTGCGCACCGAGCTTGATGAAGAGGCCGTTGCGTGGAAGTGGGCGCGTGCCGAAGCAGCTAGCGTTGTCGCTGACGAAGTCCATCGCTCCAAAGCGCTGAACGAGCCCGGAGACGACGCGCTCGCCGGTGCCGATGAGGTTTCCCGTCCGGATCTTCACCCCTGCTAGCGCCGCTAGCCCCACGGTGGGCGCCAACTGTCGTGGTGGTGTCACGGCAGATGCCATGGATAGGCTAAAGGTGGGGACTAATACACACTAGGGGAATCCAGGGAGGGATAGTGGAGTGATTCTTCACACAGAAGTTTGTATTGATTTCCTTCAAGATTACAAGTGCTCCTTGAGCTGTATTGGCAAGAGGAGGAAGAAGGAGCTCTCTTACTCTTGCCTACTATTTTTCCCTAGAACCCTAGATCAACTGGCATATGGCCTCCAAGAACTCAACCAGTGACTATGGAATCACCAAACCAACTAGAGCTCAACCAACCCCCTCTACCAGAAACCTACCCCCTCCTTATATAGAGGAAGTTCGGTCCCTGCCTAGGGCATACGTGGAGGCATATTCCTAAGAATATGCCCCCTCCCAAAGTGGTAACCCGACCGGGGTGCTTTTCCCCCGCGTCACACATGCTTTAGCAACGTAAGCCTCTGCGGCGCCCGCGTCAACCGACATGGGCGTCGTCACCCTTGTCGGCCATGACCCGGTGGTCCTGCCCTTGCTTTCTCCGCTCATGCAGTGCGTACCAGACCTTCTTTTTGACCAGAGAGATTCCTTCCTTCTCTCAGAAGCTAAGCAAGGACCCGGATCATAGTAGATCCGGCCACACCTGTTCCTGCATATAAGTTAGACAAGCACTTCCGACTTACTCCTTAAGTCGGATGAGACAATGTTAGGCGACCCCCCTGGTCCGGGTTACTCCGTGATCCAGCCTGCCTTGAGGTGACTCGGCCAGCATCCGCTTTGACCTTGCTGAACCTCGGCTAACTCGGCCCTTATACCCCGGAGTGACCCTACCCGAGGGTATCCCCCCAACAGTACTTTCTCTTGTTTGTAACCACAATACCATTTCTTTTATATTGAGTGTGATTTCTTCAGAAAGTTTTATGAAGAAAATGACATCGCTCATTGCAGTCACACGTTGTTGGTTTACTTTGACACTGATGCTGGAATCTAAATGCCCAAGGAAGAAGTGGGTAGTGCTAGGAACGCCCTGGCGGCGTACGAGGGGCCGCCACCGGCTCCAGCGCGAAACAACACCGTCAGCCACCGATTTTGGTAGAGTGCGCCAGGATGCACTCTCACCGCCCTCCTCGAGCACATCGAGGGCGACAACTACTCGCGCCTCCAGTACCCGACGGCAAGGCCGGCCTCCCTCTCCCGCCGCTGTGGCAGCTCGTTGCTGCTGATGAGGATGGCGGGATTTTGTCTTCTTTGTCGGCACCGGCCTCATGCTCCACCGACTCGGCGATCACCTCCACCCCGCCGCGCTTCACCTCACGGCCACTCCTCCCAGTGAAGCCCGAACCAACGTTGCCTTCGCGCACACATTCACGCGACAGTGTCGCCATCTGCGTGTCGTCGCCACCATGCGGCCACCGTCGCATGGTCTGGTCGAAAAAGGAACCCGTGCCGCCACCACACGACTACGTCGATACAACCCTCAAGTTGTAGGTGCAGGACGACTCCGACGGCTGCTATGGCCTCAAGATGGTGCTCGCAGCGTTGCTCGACGACGTACCGCCGATGTCCCTCCCCGGTGCGCTCGCTTAGTCGCGGGCGGAGTTCAAGAGGGAGGAGGCCGAGCACCTGCGCCGTCTTCTGGAGCGCGTCGTGCGCCGGTGTCGTGCACGCAGCGTCGTCATCCTCGACGACAACAACGAGGACGAGGCCGGGCCGAGCCAGTTACAACCTCGGCGATGCCAGGAAGGGTTACAGGAGCCGCGCCCCAAAGAATGAGCCGCTGAGCGACAACGACGGCGACGACTACCAGCAAGAGTTCTACCGCCGCCTAGGCATGATCTAGATCGTTTCTACTATTTTTATATGTTTTTAGTTAAATATCGCTGAACTTACTAATGTATGCCGAATTCTCCTCTAATATATGTAAATTTTGACTAAATTTCACCATTTGGTGTATTTTGACGTGTTCAAATTATTTCGAATCGCGACTGGAACTCGACGCATCCCAGGCCGAATTCCCCCATCTGGCACCAAATAGCATTGGAAAGTGGGCTGGGGACACCAACGAGTGGAGATGCTCTTAGATCTTCCACATTTATCAATTGGCATATCCTCTCAATCAAGTTGAAGACGGTCACCACGATATGCGAATTGATCTGATCAAACCATGTCAGCCAAACGAACTAGGTCTCTAGCCCGACCATTGCCGGAAAATGGCCTAGGGCACCAATGAGTGGAGAGGCTCTTAGATGCTTCCACATTTATCAACTGGCATATCCTCTCATGAGCTGCAATTAGTAGTGAGGAACCGTGACGCTCCAGTCTGTTCGCTCCCGAGAGATCGCATCTCGAGGATGAACCCCTTCCGCCCCTAACTCCAGCTTTCTCCTCTGTCGGCCTCCCCGGCGACGCGAGGGGGTGGGGACCCCGGTGCTTCAGCTCCAGCTGTAGTTAGGATTGGCCCAGTGTTTCCTTGGGGCGCTGCTTCCATGGAGGAGACTGTGCCACGTCGGAATAATGTGCCCCTGCTACTCTTCCATCCTGCCATCGCTTCAACCGGTGGCGTTGAGGGCAGGTAGCCCAGTCTTCTCGCCGGTCTCTGGATCTAGTGAGACTTGTGTCTAGGTTTGTTTTGACGTTTCGTCCCCCGCGGGCGACAGCGGGGCGACGTCTGAACCTAGCCTAGCCCCTCCTCCCCTCCTCCCCGCCGCCGCCCGGCGGGCCTTCCACTACCCGCACGCTAGAAGGGAGGCGCGAGGTCTCCCGACCGGTGGCGGTGCACATCGGAGGAGAGCTCGGCCTGGGTGGCGATGGGCGGCGCCGTGGCTTGGTGGCTTGGACGGCAGGGTGGTGCGGCGGGGCGGCAGGCGACAGTGGCGTCGTGGTCTCCGGCGGCGGGGTCGCGATCTCAACAGCGGGAGCCTACAGATTGGTCCCTCGACCTCGCGTCCCCCGACCTTGAGCAGGACGGATCTAGTCCTCTTAGGGCCCGAACTGGGCCCTTCGGGCCTGATCTGGGTTCGTACAACCCTATGCTAGAGCTCGAGCCGGCGCGCACTTGTCGGAGGGAAATTGTGGACATACGTTGCAGCACGACGGCAAGGGCTAGTCGGGCCTGCAAGGCCTGACAAGCCCTAACTGTTGTACCCAGTCGGCGACCGCCTTTGGCGGTGGAGGATGGATCTCCTCCTAATGGCTGCATTCCCTCATCCGTTGCCGGCTTATCTTGTCCGATCCAATGGTCTGATGGTGCGTTGTTGATTGTCCCTATCCTCGAGTTCGTGGACGCTAGGGCGGCGGCCCCAGAAGGTGGACTGCGTGGGTGGCTCTATCGCGGGCGATGTGGCGGCGGTGATGGTCCTACCCCTTGGTCACTTGGGTGGTAGGGAGTGGACGCTGGGAGTTCCTGGTGGTGGCGGCGCTTCGGCAATGACATCTCCCAGATCCGATTGGGAAGACACGACGCGGTGACATGGGACAGTCCGACGAAGGTGTGGGTGCAGGTTTTCCGGGTGAAAGCTCTGCGTTTTGGCGCCAACGTCGGCGATGCCTGCGGGCACCGTTACTCTCTTGGGGGTGCTGTTGTGGGTACCTGCTCCATGTTAGGGCTCCGGGTGAAAACCCTTGACCGTTGGTCTGGTTAACGGCGGCGTGGCGCGTCGTTACCCTCTCGGGGGCGTCTTCGTGGAGCTCTACTCCCTCAGGTCTCGTTCTTGCGTTGTCGGTGGCAAGTCGTGCCTTTTCTTGTACCTTGTTGTTTATCTTTGATCTGCTTGTATAAGAGGTTCTCCTCTTAACCTTTTATCGGTTTGGCCGTATGTGACTATTTATAAAGCAAGGCGAAAGCCTAGTTCGAGAGACTCGTGTCTAGTGGTCGACGTTTATCACTCTCGCATGTGGCAGTCGTGTCGGCTACTATAGTAGTGTTTGATGTCTTGCAGTTGTGCGCGTGGAATCTGGCGGGCGGCGGCGTTTCTATTCTTCGACTACGTCGGATGAAGACGACGGTGTCGGGATATGGTGACCACGGGGAAGATCCCGGCTGACGTGCCACAAAATCTCGGCCTCGTCTCTTGCGATGACTTGGTACATCGGCTCGAAAAGGATTCTCGTATGCGATGGTGCTTTCCCAGATCTAGGTATGGTGATTGTTCACCTTTTTTCGGTGCTACCATGGTGACGTCGGAGGACGATGGATGATGGTTTTGTCGAGGCACAAATTTCTCCAATGATGAAATTGTAATGGTTTTTTTTATGCAAAATTGCTTGACAAGCATTTTGTTTTAAGTGTTATTACTAAAAAACTGACATATCCTCTCAGTTGAAAACAGTCACTACGGTCTGCGAATTGATGTGATCAAACGTGTCAGAGCATGAGTAACGGAGCCTGTAAACATGCCAAATTCGTATTTTTCTGGCGAGTATACGGGCTCTAGTCCGCGTGGACGAGCGAACAGAGCCCGTATATGGCCCATCCCGTAAACGAAATTCACGAGGCCATGTTAACGGCCCGTGCCAACCCCTACTAATACCGTTCCAGGCCGTCGACACGGGTCAGACTCCATATCCCTCCACCACTTCCAAACCCTACCCTCTTGCCGCTGCCGCTCACATCCATCTCCTCCGGCGAGCGATTCCAGCTGCTCCGCCGCCATATCGGCACGGTCGACGAGCGGATGTCTTCCCTGCGCCATGAATGCGGCCTTGGGGATGGCCGTAGCGGCGGGGGAGGAGGTGACCGTCGGCCGCCTGGGAGGGCCTCGCCGCATCCGTGCGGCGACAAGATGGCGAAGGCGCTGGTCCGTTCCATCGGGGCCAAGCGGCACGCGGCTCGGCGCTTGACCAACTGGGGCCACCGTCCCCCGCCGTCGCTCGCCCCCTTCGTGGATGGAGCCCACACTAAACCGGCGCCACGAGCTCCTAGTCCGCCACATGAGTTCGGCGAGGCTTCGGCCTCGTCCTCTTCCTCACGCCGACGCCGCGACGACGACAAGGAGATGGAGGAGCTCCGCAAGGCGCTCGCCGCTTCCGCGGCCCACGCCGAGGAGAAGAGGCGCCGCGAGGAGTTGGAGATAGCGGCCACCGTCGCCGCGGTGGAGATGGCCAAGCGGCAGGAGGAGCTGGAGGAGTCCATGGCGGCGATTCGCGTCGCGGAGGAGGAGGCGGATGGACCCTGCGCCATGGAGATGGACATCGTCGTCCTCGACGACTAGGTCAACGACAAGGCGCTCCGACGAGGCGCTAAAGAGATCGGATTTTGGCCATTTGAGGACACGGCGGCGTCCTCCGGCGAGCTCCCCCTTCTATTTTCGTTTTTAGTGTAATTTTGCTATGTATTGTATGTATGAACGATGATCAACGAACGCGAGTCCGATCTTCCTGGGGATTTTGAATTTCGGTTTTTATGGATCGATTTAAGGGCGGGTCGGGCGTTTAAGGGCTGTGTTAAGCTATCAGCCAAACGAACCAGGTCTCCTGTCTCCAGCCCGACCCTGAACGTGACAGCCACGGCGTCACCGCTGCACCGCCAAGACTCGCCTTAAAACCCTAAACCCAGCGTCCCCATTACCACGCAGCCGAAAACTTCCCTCCCCAAACCGCCATTGCCGGTGTCGCTGCCGCCAGCCATGTCGCTCGACCGGAGCTTCTCCACCTCCGCCGCGCTCTCGCGCCTCCTAGCTCGCTGTCCCGCGCTCGGCGCCGACCCCCGCATTCTCGCCCTCGCGTCCGCGTCCGCCGCGCCCTCCGCCGAAGACGTCGTCGCCGCGCTTGCTGAACCGCTCCTCCACCCACACTACACCCTCCCCATCGTCGGCTGCTTCCTCCCGCTCGCGCCCGTACTCCTCGAACGCGCCTCCGCGCTCCTCCGCACCGCTGCGCCCGCCCTCCTTGTCGACAGCGCCTCCAGCCGGGAGGAGGAGGCCGGGGAGGGGGATACCCGCGTCGTTGAGTTCTACCTCTCCAGGGGCAGGGGCTTGCGGCTGCACGAGCTCGCGTGCCTCGCGCTCTCCCGCGCCCTCGACCTCGCCCCCTACTTGCTCCGGTAAAAATGATCGCCATTCCCTACCCCGCTGTTGTGAGTTTGGACTGCTACAAGCAATTGTTTGTACGTGCAAAAATTGACTCGCCATCTAGTTCCTTACTCAATTCGCTGCTACATTTATCCTTCGACTAGGCACCCAAAACATGAAAACACCGACTATCGCATATTGCTGCAATTGTTTCCATTGGCTTAATTGATCAGTCACGCAGAAGATTAAGTGTCCTTCCCTTGTACTCAATCTAAACTGATTTCTGTAGTTCAGACTTTTGACAATGTGTGAATCCTGGCAAATTGTTTTGAATACTGTATACACCTGAGCTAGGTTCTATATCAAAGTTCCTTTCAGTTTTGAGGACATCTTAATTTAGGTTCTGTATCCATTTGCACATTTTATCTCATATGTTAAAGAATTGTTAATTCTAGGACATCGTCTTGTATACTACAACACAAAAAAAACCCAATAACCTCCCATGTTCCTGGCTATCTGTATTGCTACTCCACTCTTTGTTCAGACTGTTGCCTGCTGTAAAAGTTAGGTGATGCCATCATCAGGGGTAGTGATAAATTATTTAGGATAAAAAATAGGGTGCAATGATTTCCTGTTTCTATTGCTCAACAGAATCACATGTGCTCATCAGAACTAATGGACCAAAAATACACAACAATACAACACACATTTGGTTTTGTGTTATTAACTTTTAGATAAACTGTTCTTCATTCTCGATACTATCGTAAATTTCATCTTTCTACAGTCACAGTGATGATTCTTCGAAATCACCGCATGCAAATGCTGATAAGATGCTACATGTCGTATAACTAGCTGAAAACTGTTACTCGTTGCAGATATGTATTAAACTAGTTCAAGTTTTCTCCACCACCATTCCAAAGGCTTCTATGTGAAGATGTTCCATCAACAATTCCTACCAAGGTATTAGTTTTTCATGTGGAAAATTATAAATACATGGTTGCTACTTGTTCCAAATGTGATAGTTTTGCGACTTATCCAATACTGACTTGTCAATATTTTCACAATGCACCGAGATTTTAGTTTCTTAATGCATGTATCATCCTAACCACCCCATAGCTTGCATACTATCCATCATCTCATCGACCTGATCTCAATTCATATGGTAATCACTTCTCGTATACCTCGTTACAATTTTTGTGTGGTCTTTCATCACCATTGTAGACATTAGATTAACATTGCATAAGGTGAGTTTAACAACTAAGAAGCTTTGCTATATTTTTCTACAATCTTGACATCAAAATTGGAAATCCTTGTTCCATTTCTTTCAATTTCATTTATTTGTGGCATTGCTGGCCTTGTTCCTCTAGGTGCATCTTGCACACAGTGCATGCCAATAGCCTAATATATGAAACTTTGTCATTTTACCATTGCAGTGACATGGTTAATGTCGTTTTCTTTCAGGGAGTACATCTGTTCCTTGATGCCACACAAGTATCATATCGGTTTCTAGAACTGGAACCCAGGGTATTTTGTGAGCAATGGGACTGGTCTTGCTTCTTAGACCTTGTAGATAGTACAGCTGATCATGTTTTAGCTGATGACCCACTTTATAGCGCTGGGTTATACTTCAGATGGTGTTCAATACAAATACTCATGGTGGTACTGAAAGCAAGTGATAGGGGTATTGGAAGTTTTGGTATTGGGGCAGATGTTGCATTTACATGTCTACTGAGGTTCCTTCTTATTCTCTGTTCTTTGTTATTGTTTTCTCTGGATGTTGACTTACATGACTTTATGGTAAATAACAAAGTTATTAATCTTCTAGATGGAAGGATTATTGCATGGATACTTCCTTAGAGAAAGCGTCTTTATATCTGCAAGCCGAAGAGAGCAATTTTGACATTGATGTGACTTCTTTGGCTGATACCTTGTCGGATTGGCCAGCGGTTACAATAGGGAAGGAGCATAGCACTGGAAGGTATGTTCATTTTTTTGTACTCACATTAGCTATGTTTCTCGCTGCATTCATCTTGTTTATAGTAATTCTAATTTTTTTTTCTCTGTTAGTCCGTTTGTGCTCACAGTCACAATGAGGAAGAGTTATGAGGTAGCTCTGGTGGCAGTTAGCCAGAGGTGGCCCGTGCTTCTCTATGGTCCTGTTGGAGCGGGAAAAACTGCACTGATTAACAAATTGGCACAGAATCGTGGAAACCGAGGTATGTGTTTTCAATCTGTGACTGATCACTGATGTCGATGATGTTTAGGAACTTCCCTAGAAGATCTTATGCAATTCAAAACAAATCTGGAGGTCCAGTCAACTAGATATTTTATGGGCTTATACAATTGCATGCATAGAAGGGATATGCTTATGTAAACTATTGCATACCAGCTATATATACCATTACAGTTTTTAGCGAAGCATTCTGTTCTCTGCTAATTGCGGAGTTGCTTCATGTAGTTTTGCTAATGTGTTGACACTTGCACTAGGCAATCAGAAATAGACAGCCACATTAGAAGAGAAGGTTGGTTGAAGTGTTACGAGTTCGGATATGTTTTCTCACAATTCGGTTGGTTGCTGTGTGCCAGTTGTTGGTCCACCAGTTTCCAAACTAACCCCATGGAAATGACGTGTTCCAGTGATGGACTGTTGAGAACTCCCTGTCAGAGTTTTGTCATTACTCGAGTAGTTTAGCCAAATCCATGGTTGACACCTTTCATACTACTGTTTGAACGGAAGTGTCCATACGTTGTCATTTTGTCTAACCAAAAGAATTTCTTCTCAACACTTGTGGAAAGGATCACTTCATCTCTGAGAACACTGCTAGTTCTCAATGCATTTCATTACTTAGTGCTAACTACTAATTATATTTGCAGTACTTTTTATCCACATGGACGAGCAAATGGATGGCAAGACCTTAATAGGAAGTTACATTTGCACGGAAGTACCTGGTGAATTCAAGTGGGCTCCTGGTTCTCTCACTCAGGTACTGTTCCTTCTGTAAACCCTCTGGAGGTTCTTGCTATAAATTTATATTTACCATCTTACTGCTGACAGGCCATTGTGAAAGGATTTTGGATTGTGTTTGAAGACATCGACAAGGCACCCACTGATGTGCAGTCAATCTTACTACCTTTATTGGAAGGTTCAAGCTCCTTCTCAATTGGGCACGCAGAGGTGAAATTGGCTTTTGCCTTTTGATTGCTTGACATCATTATAATGCAATTGCAAGTGCATGTTAGAAGAGAAGAATACCTATGTAACTTCCGATGGTTGTCACTACTGGCAGATGCTTACTAATTCTGGAATTTCTAACACAGGCAGTTGAAGTTGCTGAGAGTTTCCGTTTATTTGCTACGGTCACCACATCAAAGCATGATGTTTCACATGCCCTGGAAGGTTTGTTTGTTTGGTTAAATTACTGTGTAATTCCGTCTGCTTTACTAGGCTCTAGCAATTTATGTGCTCAGAACTGTTTAGCTGAAAATTACATAAACCAAATTCATGACACAACTTTTCATTGAACCCCACAGTGATAGTTTTACATTTCTACAACCACACGACTTTGTATATTTAATGAGTACAGTAGTGAGTGTTAAACTGTTATTTAACTGTCATCATTTTTTTACATCTTTTCATCAGGAAGATTAACCTATAGTGCGCTGTGGAGAAAAGTGATGTTGGGAGAACCTAATCGGGAAGACATGGTTAATATAGTTAACGGTTGCTACCCAAGCTTGGAGCCCATCTCCTCTAAGCTCATAGGTAGATGAAATCATCTTCCATCACTTTTTTTGCTGGGTTCTGAACCGCGTAATTAATGCATCAACTCTCCTGTAGATACCTTTGAAAAGGCCAACTCTCTGGTTTCTTATCAGTTTGGTGGGCTCAACTTAGCTGGAGGAGCTGGAGGATTATCTGATGGCATTCTGCACAGATTTTCATTAAGGTGCATATTTCTTGCAGCATTGCTTATTATTCCATCGTTAAGAATGAACTTCATAATCTTCATTTATAGGGACCTGCTCAAATGGTGCAAGAGAATAGTGGGTGTTGATCTCAACTTTGAGGGTCTGGGATTTGCATCTAGTGACTGTCAATTCATATATCACGAGGTTTTTTGCTCCCTTGATATTCTACTATGTCTAGTCTAATGTTCTCCCTATGGTCATCAAAACATGTCATAGTGGGAGCGTGCAGTTGAATGTTTTTGAATTTTGTGTTAGCCAGATTAGCCACTTGAAAATGTGTGTTGGTTGTAATAATTTATACGTCATATTATGGTTGTAATAATTTATACGTCATATTATGAACTAAGAATTACATTGTTACGGTGATGAAAATTAGCTGGTTTAAGTTGTCTCTTGGACTTGATTCAAGAGTAAAACAACACATTTTCTGATGGGCGTATTTTAAAGCATGCTTCCACAAATGATTATTTCAGGAATATGCGACTTTGAGATGTGAAGTGTTCTTGTAGTTTATCATTTTCATGTCTGGATCTAATGACCACTTCCGACACACTGCAAAACATTATTAATAACTTTTGATTAGCGCTGCCTGGTCAAAGGCACTTGCATGGAAGGACACATGGAAAAAATACCATGCATTCATGTTGTCATGTTATAGTCCTAATGAGAAAGAATGATTCATAATAAACAACTCTAATTGTACAGTTTGTTTTCCCAGTTAACTAAATGACCCTCTGTCTTCTTTATCCAGTCTGTTGATATTTTTGCTGCTTCTCTATCATCTCCGGAGAAAAGGCTATACGTAGCAAGAGAAATTGCTAGAATTTTGGGTGTTCCACATCTACCAGAAACCATGCAACCTACAGACAAGCCCATTATCCAGGCATGTTTACTGAGTTCCTATATATAACACCTGTTCTGTTTTTAGTTTTAGTGAAATTAATCATTCCTAATGCACAGGCTCGACACACTGGCTTGCAAGTTGGCAGAGTTACGCTGCAGTGCAGTGAAAAACCGGTAATGAACATTGCTTTTTTCAATATGCATTTCTTAAACTTCTGTTTGTTTGCTAATTCTGGGTTTCAAATATGCAGTCGTTGATTCAAAAGGGGCCTTTTGCTGGTATTCGCCATGCATTAGAAGTTCTTGAGAGGGTTGCATGTTCGATTAAGTTTAATGAGCCTGTTCTTCTTGTTGGCGAAACTGGCACGGGGAAGACTACACTTGTGCAAAATCTTGCAACCTGGCTTAAACGGCCATTGACTGTGGTGGTAGGGACAAATAGTATCATAATTATCTTATAATAATATTTGAATTTCTTGTTTACCGTTTTAAAACTGGTGATCATCAAAATTCGTTAGTTTTATAATTATCTTATATACCAAATGAATTAATTATTTAGGTGTTGCAAAACCGGAGATTATCAAATTCGTTACCCTAAAATTGATTCTATCTACCATGCAATTGCAAAGAATCGAAATCACAAAGCCATGAATCTCATGAACTATCAATCTATCATTCCATTCACCAGTGCCACGTGGAACTCGGGCACAGTATGTTCCATACAATGCTTAAGTGGGAACATTTTTGAGCGTTCTGCATATGTTTTTGAGGATAAATTTCTTTGGAAAATGGCATAAAAACTGCATTTGCTGCCTCTGCTGTGACATAGTAAGTCTAAAACGTGTGCTGGAAAAACTGCAGACCATACTTTCTATCTTCTAGTCATACACTTTTCAAGATTTCTGCGGTGTGGCTATAAATTTCTATCTTATTATTTCAGAACTTAAGCCAGCAAAGTGATATATCGGATCTCCTTGGTGGATTTAAGCCGTCAGATGCTCGGTCAATATGCCTTCCTCTTTATACGGAGTTCAAGGATCTTTTTTGTCGAAGTTTTTCTGCGAAGGTGCGGCCATCGCTGGTTCTCATGGTGTCGCCCCATAATTAAAATTGTTTGATCTATCTTACTGTTAGTTTGGTAGCTTGGTTATTCTTTCTAATACACTGATAGTTCGATTGTTTGACATGCTAGCTTATTAGATAAACTTGAAAATGTTATTTTATGTGGCTTGTAAGTTAATGAACTACTTTCATGACTTATGTTTTATGGAAGGTTGGCTTAAGATGGATCATTGGCCCACAATTCGCTTGTGCTTGATCCTACAATTTAGATACATCAACCATGCCATTGTTAATCATTGACATTTATCAATTGAGTTGTTTGTTTGTTCAGGCAAATGAAGCTAGATTACATAATTATGATTTGTGTGTAATGGAGAAGAATTGGATAAAGTTACTACGACGTTTGGCAAAATGTGCTGACAGAGCTCAGCAGCTACTTGAAGGAAGTTCCGAGGTCATCGTTGGTTTAAAGAGAAAAAGAACGCTGCCTTCCCATGACAAAGTTCAGCAGCTACTTGAAGAAAGTTACAAGGTCAGAGTTGGTTCAAAGAGGAAAAGGCAGCTGCCTTCCCAAGTTTTATCTGACTGGAGCTCCCTTTCTTCCAGGCTAAATGCTGCCTGTAGTCAAATTGGTTCAACCGCTGGCATGTCGTTTCGATTTGTGGAGGGTGCTTTTGTTTCAGCTATAAGAAATGGGCATTGGATTTTGCTTGATGAAGTAAACCTTGCACCTCCGGAGACTCTCCAGAGAATCGGTGCTGTACTGGATGGAGAGATGGGCACACTGTGCCTGGCTGAAAGGGGTGACGTGGATTATATTGAACGCCATCCTTGCTTCCGTATGTTTGCCTGTATGAATCCAGCAACTGATGCTGGGAAAAGAGAGTTGCCGTACACTTTCAGGAGCAGATTTACAGAATGCTTTGTTGATGATCTTATGGATGATGCCGATCTCCGTCTTTTTGTCAGTAAATATCTGGATGGTCTGCATTCTGCTAAAGGAGTTATTGATAACATTGTTGGTTTTTATAAAACAGCAAAAAAGGAATCTGAAGAGAAGCTGCAGGATGGAGCTAATCAGAAACCCCAATTTACTCTGAGATCTATTTCTCGTGCACTAGGTTATGTAAAAACTGCAGAGAAAGTTTTTGGCTTCAGGAAATCTCTTTATGATGGCTTCTGTATGTTCTTTCTTACAATGCTCGATGTCCCTAGTGCAAAAATCATTAAGAACTTAATAGTATCTCTTTTGTTGAATGGAAGAGTGCCACCAAGCATTTCTTTTGCTGATTACTTTGTGGACAAATCTAAGGAACTGGATGTTTCGGAATCAGATGAATTTTTGTGCAGCTATGTCTTAACCAGCAGTGTTACTGGGCACATAGTTAACCTTGCCCGTGCTGTTTACATAAAAAAATATCCTGTACTCCTGCAAGGTCCAACGTCAAGCGGCAAAACTAGCCTAGTGAGGTATCTTGCTGCAAAAACTGGCCATGAATTTGTCCGCATCAACAATCATGAGCATACTGATCTTCAAGAATATCTTGGTACGTATGTCCCCGACAGTCATGGGAAGCTTAAGTTTCAGGAGGGTGCTTTGGTGAAGGCTGTTCGTGAGGGGCACTGGATTGTGTTGGATGAGCTAAATCTTGCACCTTCGGATGTCTTGGAAGCTTTAAATCGGTTGTTAGATGACAACAGGGAGCTGTTTGTTCCAGAGCTTCAAGAGACTATTCCTGCTCATCCTGACTTCATGCTTTTTGCTACTCAAAATCCACCTATGCTTTATGGGGGACGTAAAATGCTGTCTAGAGCATTCCGCAACCGTTTCATTGAAGTGCATGTTGATGAAATCCCAGAAGATGAGCTAATCACAATTTTGGAGCAGCGGTGTACAGTTGCTCGCAGTTATGCCACAAAAATGGTTCAAGTTATGAAAGACTTGCAAACACATAGACAAAATAGTTGAGTGTTTGCTGGCAGACATGGTTTCATTATGGCGCGAGATTTGTTCCGTTGGGCCAGTCGGTACCGAACATTCGAGGGGAAGTCATATGAAGATCTGGCTAAGGATGGCTATTTACTTCTTGCGGAGAGATTAAGGGATGACAATGAGAAAGCTGTTGTTCAGGAAGCATTGGAACGTCAACTATGTGTTAAACTCAACATCCCGGATCTATATAACTCGGTAGGTTTAATCTTTTGGTACATTGCTAACACTTCATTTCTCCAACATCCTTGCTTATTCTATGTCATCGGTGGGAAACCCACTTAATAAAGAACATTACTTATAAATCATACTCTTGGTCTGAATACTGAAATGGTACTCCCTCTGTCCCAAAATAAGTGATCACTTATTTTAGGACAGAAGAGGGAATACTATTTTGTTATGGTCTATAATCACACAATTCCTTAAATTGCATGCATGTCATGTAGTAGGTACTCAATTGCGGTACACCTCATTCAACTGGATATATTTTAATTTTTAGACGTGCTGCACTAGAAGGCTTTGGATTTATAGTTGCCAACATTGATATACATGTATGGAAATTTGTAGTACATTGGAAGCTATTTTCTGGCATACTACTAGAAGCAGAATGACTGTACTATGGAAGTTGTTTGACTTGGCTTACATTCTCAGTCTACCAAATATCTCATTAATTCTTTGGGCATTGTTTGCATCTGCAGTAACCTGTCTCTGTTATTTAGTGTGAAAAATCTAGTACGTAGATTTTCTTGCCTGGCATATTTATAGTCTTGTATCGCTGCTTGCTTTTGAGTCTGTTTACTAATTTAGGGATTTTGCAGGAGGGCATCTATGGCGATAACATATCTCCTCATGCTATTAGAAAGAGAGTACAAGAAAACTTTGGAAAGTGAGTCTTGTTTACTTTATACTACTTCAGTGTGTATTTTGCCTTCTCCTGATCTGATGAAATATCTTTTTGAGCTCTTGCAGTATCACTTGGACAAAAAGTATGTGGAGGCTGTACTTCCTTATCGAGCGCTGTTACAGGTCACGGGAACCTGTCCTCCTTGTCGGTGAAACTGACGGTGGGAAGACAACAGTTTGCCAGGTCCTGAGTGCTGTTCTTGGAGTGAAGTTACATATTTTGAACTGCCATCAGTATACTGAGACATCAGACTTCATTGGGGTCAGTTTTGTGTATATTTTTGTATTACACTTCAAAGATTTGGTTCACTAGCATAATTGCATGACTGTTACTTGCAGGGATTTTGTCCTATACGTGATAGGTCGAGAATAGCCCTGGAGTTTAAACATCTTATTTCAACAATGAAGGAAATGAAAATTTTCATTCACGTTGCAGGAGATGTGGTATGTTTTTTGGTTTTAGCATCTGGTATTTCAGTGATTGGTAATGGAAAATTTCCAGAGTAGGGCAACTGATTTTTCTATCGTTGACAGCCATTTCCCTCTGATATATCTGGAGCTGTTAACGTCATAAATCATATAAATGGAATACTTGATAAATACAGAAAGGGAAAGGAACTGTTTCCGGAGGTGCAACCTCAAGAGCTTGATGACATGGAGCAAATTAAGTTGAAGTTGACACATCTCCACCAGAATTGGCAGGCAATTTTTCTTTGGCAGGATGGGCCACTTGTGCAAGCAATGAAGAGTGGAGATCTTTTCCTTATTGACGAAATTTCTTTGGCTGATGACAGCGTACTTGAACGGTTGAACAGTGTCCTGGAACCTGAAAGAAAATTGGTATGCCTTCTCAATTTGGAACTTTCTGCTGGAACTGCATGCTACACATGGATAATGAGTGGAGTAGAAGTACAAGTTTAGGGTCCTAGTGGATCAAGTCGCGATGTTATGTACCCAAGTGACACAACCTTGAAAACTTGGGCATCTAATAGATAATAGACTTGAAAACTTAGGGCCTAAGTAACTCAGCTTATAGGAACCTAGAATACAATATATTCTAAATGTTATTTGTGCATATGAACTTCTGGTATTCGTAAGTTCTGTTTTCGATGTGTAGTACTCCTGTACAATTTTTTTAAGTAGTCACATGAGTTTTTTTTGTTGATTTAGCTAATGTATAGTTCTTTTTAGCTGAAAATAGGCACATTTATTTGTTTAAAATCCTTATATTGATTTCTCTTGACATGGTGGAAAGGCAGATCTTACACCTTGTTGCGAGTGCAGAGGATGGTTAGATGCATGACTTGGAAGAGGATTTTGGTTTTAGAATGGAACGATAGAAATACATTTGGGTGAGAAAGCTAAAGTAGAGGGGGTTGAGAGATGGAAATCGAGTGCAGGGATATTTTCTTCTTGCTTGCTCTCATAAATTACATTTCCTTCTATAGGCCTGACTAACTTGTCCTGCTAAGACTCAACTCTTATTGTAGCAATCCAATGTAGCCGAAATTCGGTCTTTAGCGATCCTTAAAATTCTATATCTACCAGGTCTTTCTTAGGCTGCTGCTGCTGCTGTTAACAACAGAATGACTGTTAGCGACTATTTCCATATTTCCTTAGTTACTGGTTTTCACCAATTGAGCAAAGGGAGATTGATTGTACATTTGGGATTGATGGATCTTACTGACTGTAAACTTGAAATTGCTTGCGAGTGTCTGTTCTATAAGTAGACTGCCCTCTGATATCTGCCATCGTGCTTGCACTTGTTTATCCAGTTAATGCAAATATGCAATGAGATGTCTTTGATTCGTAAATTGTGTTGAATATTCTACTACTCTCTCTCGTTTTTGAGTTTTTTTACGTATGTTCAATCGTGTCTTGTGTCTTCCTTTTGTTTTTGTAGTCACTGGCTGAGAAAGGTGGTTCTGTTCTAGAGAAGATTGTGGCACATCCAAACTTTTTTATCCTTGCAACAATGAATCCAGGTGGTGACTATGGGAAAAAAGAACTTTCTCCAGCACTAAGAAATCGATTCACAGAACTCTGGGTTCCTGCTGTAACGGATGTTGATGAACTTAAGAGCTTAGCTATTGATAAGTTCAGCAAAGCTGAGCTCTCTTGCTTTGGAGATTGCATCGTTAATTTCTGGAAGCGGTTCAATCAATTGTGGACTGGAAGAATGCTCACCATACGAGATCTTTTATCCTGGATTTCATTTATCAACGTGACAGAGACAATTCTTGGACCAGAACAAGCTTTAATACATGGTCTGTTCCTTATATTGCTTGATGGGCTTGCATTGGGAATGAATTTTTCTGAATCTGAAGCTACTGAGTTGAGAAGGACTTATCTGTCCTTACTTCTAGAAGAGCTACAGAAGGTTGAGGGGAAACCATTGAGCTCGGACTTGAATGATCTAAAGAATTATGGTTGGGGCGATGATATAAGAAAAGCTTGTATTGATTATAATGATAGAGATCATTTTGGCATTGCACCGTTCTATATTCCTAAAGGTCATTTGGCGTGTAAGCAGCAGGGATTTGATTTCACGGCACCTACTACCAGTAAGAATGTTATGCGAGTATTGCGTGGCATGCAACTACGAAAACCTCTTCTATTAGAGGGTAGCCCTGGAGTTGGAAAAACAAGCTTAATTGTGGAATTAGGTGAATTTTCTGGCCATAAAGTTGTACGAATAAACCTATCGGAGCAGACAGATATGATGGATCTTTTAGGTTCAGACTTGCCAGCTGAAGGGGAGAATGGAATAGAATTTGCCTGGTCTGATGGTATTCTTCTTCAGGCTTTAAAGAATGGAAGTTGGGTTTTGTTGGATGAAATTAATCTGGCTCCCCAATCTGTTCTAGAGGGTCTGAATGCCATTTTGGACCGCCGTGCAGAGGTCTATATACCTGAGCTTGGTCAAACTTTCAAATGTCCACCATCATTTCGTGTCTTTGCTTGCCAGAATCCTTCGTCGCAGGGTGGTGGGCGGAAAGGCCTTCCCAAGTCCTTCCTTAACCGCTTCACAAAGGTTTATGTTAACGAATTAAAAGAAGGAGATTACCTTTCCATATGTAAATCACGATATCCGTTACTCAGTGAAGATCTCCTCAGAAATCTGATTCACTTTAACAATAAGCTCTTCATGGACACCATGATACATAGGAAGTATGGCCAAGAAGGTTCTCCTTGGGAGTTTAATCTTCGCGATATTATGAGGTCCTGTGAGATAATAGCAGGTTCGCCAGATACTTCGAAGAATGACTGCTTTTTAAATACCGTCTACCTTCAACGAATGCGAACTGCCACTGACCGGGAAGAAGTTCTCAAGCTCTTTGAAGAAGTGTTTCAAATAAAGCCCAGCATTTATCAGTCGAAAATGCTTTATGTCAATGAGCAATGCTTAGCTGTTGGAAGTGCGTCTATTAGAAGAAATAACTTCCGGTCATATGAAGTTCGCAGTAACCAAATTAACATACTTCCTAGTATTCTTCATAGCCTTGAAGCTGCTATCCACTGTATCAATCAAGGTTGGTTGTGCATTCTTGTTGGACAACACTCATCTGGGAAAACTTCACTGATCCGCTTGCTTGCTCAGCTGTCTGGCAATACATTGCATGAGATGAATCTGTCATCTGCAACTGATGTGTCGGAATTGCTCGGATGTTTTGAACAGTATAACTCCTTTAGGCATTATAAAGAGGTAATATCACAAGTTGAGCGTTATGTTGACGCATATTTCAGCTTGAGTATGGATATACATTGGAAGGATGTGATTATGAACAGGAAAGCTTTGTTCGTGAAATGGTTTGGATTTGTGGTTGCAAAGAAGTGCTCTTCAATTCATACTTCCACATTTATTGAGATGAGCAAGAGTGCATCGTTGCCACCATTGAGCTTGGTCACTGACATAGTTGAGCAAATGAAGTGTGATCTGGAAATTCTTGACTTGCCTATATCATTGACCAAAGATGAGCTGACTAAAACACTGAAGTCCATCTACAGCTTGCAGCAGAAAGAAAACATACACCGGCCAGTTAAATTTGAATGGGTTGCTGGGGATTTGATCAGGGCCATTGAATGCGGTGAATGGATTGTTCTGGACAATGCAAATTTGTGTAACCCTACTGTATGTTTACTAGTCTCTTGTACTTTGTAATTTATCTTGCAATTTTATTTTGCTGATTCTTCTATTTTATTTCCTTTGATCTGTCAGGTGCTTGATAGGATAAATTCTTTGGTTGAGAAAGAAAGGTCCATTGTAGTCAATGAATGTGGTCTTGTAGATGGGAATCCTGTAGTTCTTGAGGCCCATCCTAAGTTCCGAATGTTTATGACAGTTAATGCAAAGTATGGCGAAGTTTCAAGAGCCATGAGAAACAGAGGAGTTGAGATCTTTCTGATGGAGCAAAGTTGGTGCTTGGAGAGATGCACTTATGTGCCTGAGGATAGTGAGAGGAAGGACGTGACAAGGTTCTTAATTTCTTGTGGTATACCAAGAATGGAGTTGATTTCAGCAATGACTGAAGCACACTTATATGCAAAAGCTGATGGCTTGCGTCTTGGTATAAGTATCACCCTTCTTGAGATCACACGATGGTTTCAACTGTTCCAACAGCTTCTCATTAAAGGAAATCAGCTCCTTTGGAGCCTCCATCTAAGTTGGGAACACACTTACCTACCATCGTTGGGTCAAGTTAATGGATCTGATATTATCAAGGAGGGAAAACTAAGGTTTTTGAGTAAGTTTAATGGTTGTTCAGCTGGTTTGCATAATAGGTTTTCATTGTCCTTGCCTGGTGGTTGGCCGATTGAACACAAACTAAGGGACTTCATTTGGTACTCAAAAGAATCCTGCGTCCAAAGAAATTGCATGTATCTACAATCATTGGGTGCACAGTATGCTGCTTATCAAATAAGCAATTTGGAAGGTAGTTCATCTTTATTGGGTCCTACTAGTAACACCCACCCATTTGTTCTTCCTGCCTCGAGCTTATCTGCACTGCAATTTCCAACCTTGTCCACTCAACATTTTGTCAAGGCTCGTGTACCTGGGGTATTCAATTCAGAATTAGCTGATCAGATGCTTTTCATTGCTGCAAATTGGGTAATAGCGCAATCTACGAAAAGCGACCTTGAATTGTATGGCATATGGTTTAAGTGGTATAATTGCCAGCTCCAGCCGTACTGCAGCTTCTTTGGAGACTATGCTAATATTCTTAAGCAATCAAGCGAGCATCCTATTTGGCAGAGCATCCTCGAATGCTACAGCGAAATAACTGCATATCACAAGGTTGATGTGGTTGCTCATCCTATTGCGTTGCTGTCGGTGAAATTGTTAGATATGGCAGGTTGTGACACACTTAAAGCTTGCCAAAAGCGGCTTCATAGCGCTCTTAATGGTTTGAGCTTGCTGTGGCTTACATTGCAGCAATGGCAATCTGAGACAACTTTTCCTGATTATGGTGTTCTAAAAGCCACTCTGTTGTCGGCATTGAAGTCCCTCAGATGCTTGGAGGATGAGGTACTCAAGATGATTGTGAAATCTCGGAAGGTGCTGCAGATATACACTCGTCTCCTGGATTATCACAGGTCTATATGGAAGATGATAGTTTCATCTCAATTTGAGGGCCTTCCAGTTGTTTGGAATCTTTTGAGGAAAGAAATACTTAAGCTACAGCCAAAGTTCCCAATAGAAGTTGGTGTCTTTTTGGTAAGTTATCCTTTGCTTTTCCTAGTGATACTACTAACTGTTTGCAAACTGACATTACAATCATACAGATGGAAAGTGTCAATCTAAACAATGTCCAAGATTTCAATTTACAATATAGCAAACCAAGTTTGTGGGCACATGGTGGTCATCCTCTTGTACCATCATCTGACAGCATCTTCTACAAAATTCAAGAAATTGTAGCATTTTGTGCAGCTGTTTGGCCAAGGAAGAATCTTTCAAAGAAATGTCTTGATGGTAATATACTGTGGATTTGGCAGTTAAAACATCACCGATGTTTATGTAGGCACCATCTAAATTTGATTACCTTTTGTTGGTTGCAGATAAAGAACACATTATTGATGTCATGTTGTCAGCCAATCAGGATCTTAGACGCCTTGCATTGCAAGGTACTCATACATTATTTGAAGAGATCTTTTTGAGTCTCATACTTTTTCCTAGAATACATTGATACAAAATGAAGGACGATTCCTCTTTCATATTTTATTTTCAGAGGCAGTCCACTCGTATCCTATATTATTTTCTGTGATGCTGATTGCTCTTTTAGATGTATTGAAGCACAATTTTGTTAAAAAATCAAAGTCTATTTTGCTGTCTTACATTTTTTTCACTTCATCTGCTTAGTAGATTATTATTTCCAGATCAAAGCACTTTGATCCATCAACGGTGATTTTTTTAATGAATATCGTCTGTCTCTGTCTAGGTCTAGCTAACACTTTTCACCCTGCAATTGATTCCGAGGAAGAGGACTGTACAGTTGTGGCCCGGTTGGATGAAATTCATAAGGTTTTTTTGGTTCTTTGTCATTTTCTTAAGACTTAAGATGGATTTTGTCACATTTTTTTTTCTTACTGCATTTTCTTGATATAGATGCTCATTGAAAAGGTTGATTGTGAAAGGAACAATCTTGGATTAATGTCAAAGACTTCAACTGCTGAAACAAAAAATTGTTGCTCAGTCTCATCCAGTATTTTATGTAACACTAATGGTTTCAGCGGTTGGTTAACGAGTCTTCCTTTGCTCAACTTGAAGAGCTTGAACTTGGATACTGCTTTACTTCAATGCCTATCCACATGCACACAACTAGATTGTTCTGACATGCATCAGGTCTCTGTCTCTCCCTCCCACCAACTTTTGGATGATTTTGTCCCATCCATTGACATTCTTGAGTATAACATTTGCTGCCTTCTGAAACCAATTTATGTGTATTTTCCAAATTTTTCCATGGCAACTGAGTATTTTATCTGAAGAATCAGTAGGGTACAGAGACATTTGTAATATTGTGCAGTTTTTTCTTTCACTCTACAGATCATTGCAGATTCAGAAGCCCTGCTTATGTATGCTATGGACTACTCGTTGGAGTTATCATCTAGATCTCCTTTGGACTTTGTTCAACATCAGATTGTTTGGTGGATTTATCATGCCTGGGCGGGCCACAGTTGATAATGGTAAAACAATATCCTTACTTTGGACATAGCTCATCACAGTTGTGTGGTTATTTTTGTTATAACTTAAAAGCTGACACTTGAATGTTGTGCAGTCCAAGTAAAAGTTGCTAGTTCGCTTCTTGAAATGTGGTACAACTATCACACGTCTTTGTGGACTTACTGCTCTGGAATTCAAAAGGTTTTTCTCCTTGACTTTACATAGAGCTCCAAAAATATTTTAATACAACCATGATTCTGTCCTACTGATTTGATTAATTTTCAGGCCCTGCTCCCTATTACACATGATGAAACCTGTGATCTAGCACACCTGACAAAAATGGATGCCATAAATACTATTATGTACGATGCTATTTTCATTTATCTCTTATCTCTTTCCTTTTTCTTCTGCTAGTAGTAATTTAGTGCATAGTGCTTGTGCCCTGTTTCTCACGTATGCATTACTGCTGGCAATTAACTACGATGATGTTTGGGTCTTAAGACATGTCTATATTCGTACTGTTGTCTGTGTCCGCAGCCAAGGGGATTTATGTGTGATGGATTATCAGAAGAATTGCTTGATGCTCAGAATGTCATCTAGAAACCTTTGGGAAGGTATCTCTAATGCAGGAAACTTAGTTAGCAGTTTCTGTTCGTCTGCTGATTCTCTCTTTAAACAGGTAATGGTATATCTATCTGTGTTTTGTGTCCAGCCACCCTCTTCAGTTTTGTGTGCTGATAATCTGTTCCAGATCATATTTGCCCATAAGAAGCATTTCAAGCCAGAAGAGTACAAGCAGTTAGAGTACATCCTCTTCGAAAAGTTGGCACAACATCTAGAGGTTCCTTATGACGTTTTCATCCTAGTTATGTTGTTTAGAGTCTCATGTACCACTGCAAGTTTCATTTCATTTTCTATGACACATGAACTGAAGTGTATATTGAAAAATGTCCCATCTAGTTTATCTGTTGCATGTTCATGACTTGAAACGTGAACCTTTAATTCTGTTTAGTTGTTTTTTAGATAACCAGGCCATCGCCCTGCTTTATATAGAAAGCATAAGAGTTTTTACAGAACCAACACTGGGGTTACCAGTTTACAAACTCAGCTTAGAGCATCTCTAGCAGACCCCGTAAACGCATGGCCTGAAAATGATGTTTACAGGCCACGCAAAACCTGTTTTCTGGGAAAATTTTGTGGGGTCTGTTCCGCGGGAGGCAAACTGAGACTGCAAACCATGAATCAGATTTCAACAATTTCTTCACACAAAGCTCATATCACAGCAACATAGATCAAATTAATGAATGTTTGAACGTCGCATAACACAACTAATCATCCAATAACCAAATTACAACAACAATAGGTCAAATCAAATTACAACACTTGTTCAAATGAAATAATTAAACAAATAACCAATGTTTCTGAGGTCAAATAAATAGTTCAACTCAATGAATAAAAGAGGGGGACTTCATGGTCCATGCCGCAGCCAATGCTGCTGGATGAGGTCTTGTTGAAGCTGGGTATGCATGGAGGAGTTTTCAATCTCCTGATATGTCTCAAGAAATGCTTGAATGCGACCGGGGTTGCATTCTGGTCTCACTCGGCTACCAACATTGTCATAGAAGAACTCCAAGTTCTTGTCCTTCTCATCTTCTATAATCATGTTGTGGAGAATCAAGAATGACACAACATGTCATGATGTTGTTCAAGGTTTTCTTATCCCACAAACGAGAAGGACTGATGCAGCACAAGGTTGTGGAGGAACAACTCCACCTTGCTGCTGTAATATGAACAGCACAAATGTTGAAGGAACCACTCCAACGTGCTGGGCTAGATATTGCTCTAGAGGCGTGGGCTAGATAACGCTCTAGGGGCAGGGGCTGTCAAGAGTTTAATCCAAAACTCTCAACATACTAGATCTAATCCAAGATCTAAAACAAGAACACAAGGTTCCATTTATTTGGTAGGTAGTGGGTTCCATAGCTAGAGGTGAGGACCTCTATTTATAGGCCTCATGAGCCTCCACTAGCAAACACAAACAACATGGTTGAAACTCACACTAAAACACTCTAGAAACTACTACAACACATATGACTAAAGGACCAAATTACCTAGAATATAGTAGAAGTGTATAGAAGCTAGTATTGGATTTTATTTCTGTTTTGTTCTCACTACTGTCCCTCATCAAGGACTCCGAACAATAGCAAACCTAGCTTGCAACACCCCCAAAGCCCTCTCGATGTCCTTGCGGCATGCTTCTTGAGCTTATGCAAAAACAGCCTCGGCTCTAGTTTTTAGCGTTTGAATGGTCTTCACAAATGTTGCCCATGTTGGATATATGCCGTCGGCAAGATAGTAGCCTAATGTGTAGTCATTGTTCATGACTTTGTAGTTGCAAGCTGGTTGTTCTCCTTTTGCCGAACTAGCAAAAAGCCACCTATGCAACACACTGATACCATTTAGTGATCTCGACACCCAAAGAAACAATGCGAAATCCACAAGTCCTGAGACACCATGGCCTCGAGCACAATGGTTGGATCACGGCTTTTTCCACAATATTGCCCATGCCATGCCTTCAGGCAATTCTTCCACCTCGAATGCATACAATCAATACTACCTAGCATGCCTGGCCAACCCCTCTTTTCATTCATAACAATGAGCCTCTTTGTGTCTTCTTTGTTGTGAGCTCGGAGATAAACATCACCAAAGAGACAAATCATGACCTTTGCAAATCTACGCACACTCAAGTATTGTGTTCTCGCCAATGTGAAGATATTCATCGGTATAATCTGCGGGAATGCCATATGCAATCACTCGCATAGCTGTCGAATTTTTTGGATACACGCTAAATCCAATTAGCCCCGCAGCATTTCTACAACGAGTGAAAAAACGTGAATTGGCCTCGCACGCTTCTACAATTTTCACAAACAATTCTCTGCGCATAGGTAGCGCCTACGGAAGAGATGGGTCGGATATGTGGGTACCTCGGCGAAGTAGTCCCGCATGAGCATTTCGTGGCTGAGCTAGTGGTTCCGCGGAATGCATAGTCTGCCGACCGTCGAGCCTTGCCGCCGCGACTTCTTCCGGTCCTCGAGCTCTTTCACAGCGAGGAGTATGGCCATTTGCTCGTAATCGTCGTCGAAGAGCAAGTCTTCAATATCCGAATCATCGGAGGTCGACGAATCCTCAAAGAGAAACTTCTCGCTCGGTGTCTGCTAGAGATGCTCTTAGCTAACACAAATATCTAGACCCATGCTCCATGTTTAGTTGTTTTTCATATAAACTTGATGAATATAAAGCTAAGTCATTCCAAATACATGTCATCTTTGTAATTATTATTTTTTCAAATATTTGTCGGCTTTCCTCTTAGCCTTTTTCTGGTGCTTTGTATGTTCATGCATATCGTGCTCCATCGCAGGAAGAAGGCCGACATACTGCTTGTGCACTGCTATCTTCTTCAAGTCATGGAGTACTGGCTTCACTCTCAGGGCCAGATAAACTCGTAGGGTCATTGCTTCTGGAGTTGTACTCATTGCACTCAAATGGTATGTTCATTTTGGATTTTTGGTAGTCAATGAAAGATTTGTCGTACCTGTAATTTTCAGTTCAGCTCAACCAGTATCTGAACTTCTTGGTATGATGTATGGATTTATATATTTTTGACGGAAAAATACGAACTTTGTTTGATAGCTCATTACGTGCGGCTTTCTGTGCCCAATGTAGTTTATTGGTTCAGTTGTATATAACTCTAGATAGTAGCTTGCGTAACACAGATATACAGACTGACTAGAGAACAGTTAGGGACAGGTGCATCAGCAACAACTACAGTTTTCAAATCCTTTTTACCACCTTTTCCATAATATATGCAGTTGCACTCTGAATGGCTTACTACATGACTTTTACTTCTGCTCTCTTTGTTGGTTTGGATGTCCTATTCATTTGAGCAGATGCTGTACCTTTTGTTTCTAAATATCTTTTGTGTCTTGCAGACTCTTTATTGCATCTTGGGGCTGCCTGGGTTTATATTGGCCAGTTGCGGTTCCAGTTATTGTTGAGTTCATACAATCCAGATCCTACATTCGTATCTGCTTTTATGCATTCTCAGATTCTGGAACAGATTTCGCTCCTGGATCTCAAGGAAAAGGTAAAACATCTTTTGTTGCTTGAAATGTGTGTAGAATAGGCTGTTTTGTGCAATAGTAAGCTGTTTTGTTTAGAACATGGATTCACCATAGCAAGTATCACTGAGCTCATACAATCAACTTTTTTTATGTTTCATTTATTCCTAGAAGATCCTGCTATATTGTAACGGTGAAACTGTTTTGATTTTTTATATTTTCTAAAAATATACACACCTACAGAGTGGTTGTATGAGAGTCCTTTTGTCAACAAAAAGTCTAGCGAATTTATGGCGTCTGCTTTTCTAATAGGTACACCATGAGTGTGAAGAATTGGCTGGCTCAAGCTCAGCAGAAGATGGCCATGCTCAACAGTTAATACAAGAGCTGAAAACTAAAGGGAAGAAAATCCAGGCAAAGGTTCTGTTCTCATAATTGCATGGCATCCAGTGTTGTTGTTCAATTCTAAGTTCTGGTTGTTCCATACTTATGAATCCTGTTGTATCTACAAAATGTGCGATTCAACCCAGCTGCTAGTGTTTTTCCTCCTTTTAATCTCTTTGGTTGTCATGGACTGGATGACACTAATTCAGCTATATAGATGTCCTGTCTCCTAGATTAGCAGGCACAATGTATGTTTTTCTCTGCGATTTGCTTGCCCCTGGCTTTCTCTGCCATGGTAGTGAATTGGTGATGCTACAAGTCGGAGCTGGTTAATTTGAATTTATCTCTAAATGTTCCGATGAATTGCCATATTCAGATATTCTATAAGATGGAAGCTGGCCAGACCTCAATATGAATATGCAATCTTTCATTACACCTGATACTTATTTTATTGATGTGATCTATCCATGCGTGCAGTGGGATGGACAACAGTTGTACTTATTCTCGTACACTATTCTGCAGGTCGTATTTCGACCTCGACAGTCTAAGCACAAGAGTTTGATTGCAGCATGCTCTGAGTTTGAGGAGCGGTTGTCTGACTGCAAGGATCTGCTAATTCATTTAAACTGCAAAGAAGCTGGGCAATTGGAGTTTGGTAGAATCTTCAATTGGCAGGTGAGATTTGTTGGGACTGATTTTAATGTCTTCTATCTATAGTGTATTGGTCTTGGGGCTATGTTTTGTTCTTCTCTTTTCACTCCTCAGTAACCGCAGTTAAAATCGACCGGTCTTTCAATCATTCTATGACAGATAACATCAGGAAACTTTATCAAGAGGCTAACAGAAGAGTATGGGGAATATGTTGATTTGATTCAACCAATGCAAGTTTCCATATACGAAATGAAACTTGGCTTGGCAATTGCTTTATCTGGTTCTCTCGAGAGAGAATATTTGAAGAAAGTCAAAGAAGATGATATTGAAAGGGTTCTGGTATGTATATGTTTGGAGCTGTAGTTGAAATATGCAGGTTTCTTCATGGCTGTCTACCAATAATATTATAGAATATATACACACTACATCTCACTTTATATAGTCAAATTAGTCCACTTAACTAATCAGTACCTGTCCTCGGCTGATGTTAAATGGATGGTCACATAATGCTGATGGCAGTACTGCAATCAATTTCTGTGCTGCAGGGTGCAGTTTTTGCTTTTATGCAGTTTCCCAATGTATCTGTTACTGGAATGGCCTTATTGGGCGTTCCAGGTTTAACAAATTGTTCAATGGGTGATCAATTGGAAACTCAATACAGTGAGTTTGGTGATGTACACATGATGGAGAAGCTATCTCAGCGTCAAGTCAGTTAAAAGTTGGTGAAGTTGCAGACAAAGTGGTTAGTGAATCGTATTGTCTTCTATCCTATTCAATTTTATGCCTCTATATCATGAGAATTTGGAAAATGGAGCTTTTAATTGATGTTTTCTGTATTGTTTGCAGAGATCCCATTCTCAAATACTAGTATCATTTCACCATGTTTCTTTAGTACGAACAACGTACCGTGTTTGTCATTCCCTTGTAATGGATAAAACTTCATATCTGGTATGTACTCCTATTGTCACTGTTAATAAACCTCAAATGGAGAGAATGTGTGGTCTCTTACCTGTTTCTCTTTCCAGTCTTTGAAGGAGATCTTCGACTATTTTAAAAGCATGTGGATTGATATGAAATCTAGTGTGAAGGCTAGGGAAATTGATGATTCTCAATATTACAAGTTCAGGTCCCGTATCATCGATATACAGGACATTTTTAAAGGAGACGTGCCTTCACTTTCAGATATGGACTCTGATGCTGGTATAGATAATGAAGAAAAATTAGAGCTTGAGTTTTTCAAAATAATGGTATTTCCCTTTGTTTTGTATTCCTTACGAATGCTTATATTTAAATTTATATTTTATTTGACAATCTTGTTTTCACCAGGAGAGAAGTGATGTAGATGATGGTTTTGTTGAAGACAAATGGGATCTTGTTCCAGAGTCTGTTTTGAAATGTATTATATTAACGCATAACCAATTGTTTGGATCCCCTGACCTTATTGAAAAGGTAAGGGCAACATGAGAGAAAAGATGCATCTTCTGTTAACTTCATAAGCAGTTGGAGTGATTATTTGTTTTTTCATGGGGATGGGGTTGATAATAATTTTCTTGACGTTTGTTCACTGTGTTTTCTTCCCAACCTTTGTTAGTTGGTATTTTTTTTGACATAGGATAGCAATAAAGATAATTAAGGAACTATTATGGGATAACTGTATACATTCTCATAGCTAAATTAATATTTTTCATGGTGCATCTATTCCAGCCTGAAAAATTCCAAGTTAGTGATCAGCAGAAACTTCAATCTTTCGTAGATTCCTACGATTTTGGTGCAAGAATACTGAAAGGTATGTACATGATCTGTGATTCCAAAAGTGTTGTATGCTCGACTTGGCTTATTTGTGATATTATTTCCAGGCCTGCCTGAATTGACGTCTTCAAAACTTGATGATAAGCTCATGCCTGAGCATTTACTTCGTGTTTGTCTGGAATATTCACGAACTTGTGCAGCCACTCCCGACAGCAATTGTTATAATGCTTACAAGGTATCGGGTCTTGCAAGTTGTACCTTGACACCTAGTTGTTCGTTCTTATTTAGTTTACTTGCTTATTTGCAGAACCCAAATCCTCCTGTGTTATTCAAAATGGTTGAGCCACTAACCGCACTTCAAGAGAATATTAGGTCCTTTTTAGATGAGTGGCCTGATCATCCAGGCCTACTGAAATTATTGGAGATAATTGCTTCCCTTTTGGCAATGCCCCTGAGCACTCCAGTTTCAAAGGTCTGTTATCCAATAAATTGTTTGTATTATACCAATTTTCTGCTAAATACTAGGCTGTCCTGTCTTACTGTCACCTTATTATTGAAGGCCTTACTTGGATTGCAACTGTTGGCCGGGAAAGCTCAAACATTGCAGGAAAATGACTCCAAGTTCTTTCTAAAAGGTAAAGGCTGATCTTCAACAACTTGTACAGTAGGAAGATGAATCTGTGATATATATAGTATATGTTTCCGATCTTTTTGTTCAGGTGGCTAAATTTTATATAGCTTAAAATGTAGAAACTAATTATTTACTACTGCTGGCCTTACTTAAGATTTAGTGTCTGTTCTAGCATAGTTGGCTTTCTATTTACGGCTGTGACATTTCCAGCATCTCACAAATTATAAAACTACGCTTTTTGGCTGATCTAATTTCATTTTCCCCACAGATAATCTTCCACCCATATTCATGCTTCTATCTTCAATGCAAAGGCTTGAGTTAGAATGTTGGCCTATACTGCTTGAAGATGTCCAGGGAAAATATGAAACTAATGCTGCGAAGGTGAGTTTGTAATTAATAGGCATGTTTATAGTTTATTATAAGTTTGAATTTTGGCCTATATAATATATTCTCGGACCATTGCAGCTATGGTTTCCGTTGCGAGCCTTGCTTTTTCAGTCTTGTGACACTCCAAATAATGATGATTCATCTATAATCAAGAGGTATGCATCTGCAGTTGTTCTTTGCTATTGCCTGTGTATATATTTTCTTATGTTAGTTTGATCCAAAATGCAGCGTAGAGGAGTTTGTTCAAACATCAAATGTTGGAGAATTCAAGACACGCTTGCATCTCCTCTTTGCATTCCATGGTGAATTTTCTGATGGTGCTAGTGTGGGTGTTTATTTAAGGTGAGGTCAAGAGCTTGCCGTGTATGTTACAATTGGTGACTTCCATCTTTAGTTATGGAAGTTATTGATTTTTCTTTTAGCATCTCTGATATATGTTGAAAGCTGGTCCCTTCATTCTGCAAATGTACTTTCTAATATATTTTCTCTCTTGACAGTACTCCAGTGAAGAAAATCCAGAACATTCTGTACAACGTGTTTGGTTACTACATGCAGTTTTTGTCACTGTAAGTTCTTGTCACGTGAAGCCAGTCCTAGCTCATTTTCTTAATGGTTGGTTATAATATTTTTTTTTGCTACTCAGTGTTCATCGGAATCAGAGTTTCCTGTTGACACAGAGAAACTTAGAGAAAGGTTGTCCCATAAGGACCATATATATAAATATTTTATTAATTTGCACCCATTGTATCTCCTTAGGTTTCATCTTTCTTCCAGGTGTTTGTGGTACAGCAAGTGGAAAAGTCAGGTTTCTCTGTCATTGCAAACTTTATTGCATACAAACGATACTGCTGCTGCAGTTCCTAACGTGAAAGGTTTGACCTGCCCTCCTTAGTGACAGCTTGTTTTTTCGCCGCATGTGTTTTGTCACTTCATTCCTTCCGTAGTGTGTGAGATTGTGAATTTCGTCTTTTTTTCTGACAGAATCTGTGTATGCCATTGTGCATAATATGAACCACCAACAAGATGAAAGTGAACTCAATGACAGATTGAAATTCTTTTGGTATGCACTTGAGAGAATTTGCGATGCGGCTGATTTTGGTTATGTACTGAAGCATGGTAAAAAGAACCAGAAGAAAACTGCTTTATCCAGTTTGTTCAAGACACTCGAGGAATGTGGACTCTCAAAGCACAGGCCAATGAGTCATGAGGTATTATTAATGGTGAAAAACAGATTTTCCACTTCCGCTATGTTATGTTTGATGTAGAATGCCCTGAAAATAAATAACAGAAAATGCTGTCTCGTTATTGGTCTCCTTATTTATTTTGTATATAAAATTGACTCCTACAACTTGATGTTACTTCCAGTGGGGAAACGAGTTGGATGCACCAAGCCCGTTGTTTTTGGAGCAGTCATATAATGTAACACATTTGCTCCAACAAATGACCACACAGAACCCGTGTGAAGATGTTACCATTATTCATTCTACAATATTAAGCACAAATAACTGGAAGCTTGCAAATAGGCAGTACTTCAGATGTTTGGCAATGGTTCAACAACTTCAACAAATATCTTTGAAATTTAACAAAGATCTAGGTTTAGAAGAGGTCAGTTCCTCTACCTTTTGCTCTTCTTTCGGTTTTGGTGTTTTGACACCATAGATGATGCATCTATCAAATTTGTGTTATGTTCTGACAGCTTTAGCAATTTGCAGGTTAATAGGGCTACATCCTTTATGAACCATTTATTGACCATGCTATGTGAACAAAGACATCTTGCTTACGATCTATTTGAGCAGCTGAACCAGTTCCGGCATATGATCTTTTTGCTAGGTTCAGGAGGTACGTAAATCTCTGCCCTTCCTTTTTCCTGTTCTAGATTTAGTAAGCGAATCTTGTGACTTATCCTTTTATAGGGAAGAGTCGATGTCTATCATCATGCCAAAATGTACTGCTAATTTCCATGTGGCAGCAAAAGGTATGGTATCCACTACTGAAGCTTTGAACTACTATAATTGTATGGGTTTTAATTTAACACGCACATTTTCACCTTTTCTGTAGCAATTCTTTGACAATATGCTAGCTATGGTCACGGACACCAACTTGTTGCTCAGAACCTTCAAAGGCTGTCATCATGCCACTTGTGACAACTTAGAAGTAGATATTGCTTCGATGTCAACTCTTTTTGAAAAGTTCATTACAAGATTTTCTGAATCCAAGGTAAGTTTGTTTGTTTCTTTTGACACTCATGGCTTGTGTATAGCTTAAGTGTGTGAGCTTATAGCTGAAACCAGGGTTAAAAGGGGGGTTCCTTTTGGTTGTCATAGAGTTTTAAGCCCTGTCCAAATACTTTTGGTCCAATAACTTAGTTAAACATTCTTCAAGGACTATACCTTAGTTAATTTCATTGGTATGTGCATAATAACTCTGTTCTATTTTTGTAGGATTTATTAGACAAATTCCTACTTGGATCCAACAATATCCTTGCTGGTGCCCGTAAAAATATGCCTGTTGCTACAATAGAGATGGAGCAACTTGTTGCTGTGAATGTCCAGCTTATCGACACATTTAGAGAGGATATGCAGGTCTTATGCCGGCAGGATGTTTCGATGAGATCTGTGAAGAAAGTTATACTCGCTCGTTTTGAAGAGTTACTGCACGAGGTTTGTATTAATGTCTATATGAATGCTAACATTTTCAATTGCCCTGTTTTGTCGGGTGACTGGTAGATGTCTTCCTATTTTATGCACTTAAGTACACCTTGTTTTATAGCCATCCTTATTATTCTTTACTGTACAAATGTTTATTAGGGAGATTTTTTATCTGGTTCTGCCATGACAGTAGGTGGACTCATATCTTGCTCTTGTCTGGGATATAGTTGTTTTAACTTCCTATCTCTTCTTTTCATCATGCTTGAGGAACTTCTCGTGTGTTACTATTTGATGTAAGCCGACATTTCTTTTGTTTTGTGTGGATGTTTGGTTCTTAAGCGCGTTACTGTTGCAGGGGAAGATAACAACAGTGAGTTTCTCTAGAGAAGTTGATAAAGAAAAGCATGGACTACTCTCCGATGAACAAAATCCTGAAGAATCATATACTGCAGCTTTTAAGGAAACTTTCACACTAGCTGTTAGTGTTGTAGGACAGCTCACTGGTATTGGGATATCCACTGATGGAGCTAAAGAATCATCACTAGAAGGAAATATTACTTCCTGGAAAGATATTTTGCATTCATATGCCATGACTCTTCAAATGGACCAAGTCTGTGATGCTGGGGAAAAACTTTCTGTTTTAGTGGTATGTTCCGTCACCTTTCTTACCTATGAATTTTTTGTTTGTTTCACCATCTGATCCTTATTATTATTATTATTATTATTATTATTATTATTATCCAACAGAAGAAGATAGTAGACTGTAAACCTGAGATGTGTTCTATAATAGAGGTGCAGTTAATGCATCTTCATGTTTTGCTGGGTGTGATCATGTCATCAGCTGAAGGCATACTTTCTGAACTTATGGAAGCTCATAGAAGAGTAAGGGTTGTCTTGGTTTAATCAAGTTTTTTACTTGTTCTTTTCTCCCTTCTTTGGTTCTAATGATTTTTACGGGTTTTTCCTTCTTCTCAATTGCTATTTTGTTTTCTGAATGGCTTCAGACATCTGAAATGACTCATGCACTTGGGGACCTTTTAATTTATCTATGTGCGGAGGGGTTTGGTTGCACAGAAGATACAGCTGAAGATGCTTCAGACGGACAGAACGATGCAACAGTAACTGGAACTGGCATGGGTGAGGGTGAAGGTCAAGAGAGTGCAAGCTCTAAAATAGACGATTTATCACAACTTGAGGGCACCAATGAAACGGTTAGTGTGCTCAACCAATAGTTCTATGTTAGCAATTTTTTGTTTTGTTTTAGTGATGTTAACCATCTTCTGATATTTAGCAGGATGCTCAGTGTAAGGCGGGTCAAACTAAGGATGATGATAAGGCAATTGAAGTGGAAGAAGATGTTACTGCTGAATTAGCTGATGTTTCTAAGGATGAAGGCAATGACTCGGGCAGTGAGGATGAAGACAACTTGGATAAACAGATGGGTGACACTGGTGATGCAAGCGAAATGGTTGGCAAGAAATCTTGGGACAAGGACGAAGATGATGATTCTAGCACATTCGCTGAGAAGTATGAGTCAGGTTCATCAGCCAAGGGGGGAGATGAGAATGATAGGGAATTGCGAGCTAAGGATGAATCTCCCATGGAGACGGATAACATGGAGACAGATAATAACGAGCTAGGCAAGAATAATACGGAGGATGAACCTAGTACTTGTGAGGATACTGATGAGAATACTGATGATGTAATGAATTTAGCTGATGCATATGATGAGCGAACAGGACCTGAACTCTCTGAACCAGACAAAGATTCCGAGGATGTCAACATGGATGATGCAGAACAAACCGACGATGTGGATGCTGACAATCCCGACAATGAAGATATCGACCCAGAAGAGAGGACGCAAGAAGATGAGACTGCAGTTGCCTCAGATGACATGGAGGATGGCGATGCCGCACATGATGGTGACAATGTGGTAGATAATGAAGGGGATCATCTTGAAGATGGAAATGTGGAGCCAAATAACATGGACAATCAGCAGTTGGACAAAATCGACTCAATTGCACACCCTTCACAAGGTATACAACCTGGCCATGTAGAGACAGACTCTAACAGAGAGTCTGAAGCAAACTTGGCGAACAGCATGGACATGAGCAGTGCAGTTGCTCATTCTGTTGATTTTTCAAGCAATGAAGTGCCTAGTCTGGAAATCTCTGTGCCCAACTTCGGTGAAGGTTCAAGATTGTCGTCCAAATCCAAGCCAGAGCTGCAGACAGATGCTCCACCATCACACATCAAGCAGACAAATCCTTTCAGGTGCATTGGAGACGCAATGGAGGACTGGAAAGAACGGGCAAGAGTCTCAGCCGATACCCAAGATTATCAACCAGAAACTGAGCATCATGTTGATGATGAGAGTGTTACTGAATTTCGTTATGTGCCCGAGGGTGAACAGAGCACCTCTCAAGCACTGGGTGACGCAACAGCTGACCAAATCAATGATGAGCTCCAAGTCAGGCAATCTAACTTGGAAGATGAAACCCATGTCCAGAAAGTGGAACTACCTGATGAGAGGATACCTGGAGATGATAACCCTGAAGTGCCCCATCTTCAAACTTCGCAATCACGTGCCAACAAGTCTGAAAGTGCTTACAGATCGGAGGTGACAGATATGCAGACTGATGCATCCATTCAGAATATGGTACAAGGTGAAGCAAATGACACTTTTGGAGACGTTGTCTCATTCAAGCGACGTCCGGCAGATGACATGATAGTTCAACTGGATGACCTAAACAGTGACAGGGAGATGTCTCCTCAGAAGGATCTGGATGCCACTAGTGAAGAAACAAAAATGACTACTGTGGATTGGAGAAATCTTGAACTGGCGACCATGAAGTTGTCCCAAGAACTGGCTGAGCAGTTGCGCCTTGTCATGGAGCCAACCCTCGCAAGCAAGCTTCAAGGAGATTACAGAACTGGAAAAAGAATAAACATGAAGAAGGTACCTGTATAGTAGTAACATGCTCTCCCTTTTTTCTCTGGTGCCCCTCTAAAGGATGTGCACTTATATGATGGAATATTATTGTATCTTCTTTCAGGTTATTCCATATGTTGCAAGCCATTTCCGCAGGGACAAGATATGGTTGCGACGAACTAAACCCAATAAACGAAATTACCAGGTAGTTATTTCTGTGGATGACTCACGAAGCATGTCTGAGGGAAAGTGCGGAAAAGTTGCTGTTGAAGCATTAGTTGCAGTTTGCCGGGCCATGTCGCAGCTTGAGGTTGGGCAGTTCGCGGTTGCTAGTTTCGGGGAACGAGGGAATGTTAAAGTGTTGCATGATTTTGATCGGATCTTCAATGCAGAAGCTGGAGTCAAGGTAGGGCATCTCTTTTGCCTTCATTAACAATAATAAAGTAATGCTAATCTCTCTCTCTCTCTCTACACAGATGATCTCTAGTCTGTCTTTTGAGCAAGACAACAAAATTGAGGATCAACCAGTTGCTGATCTCTTGAAGCATCTGAATACAATGCTTGATGCTGCTGTGGCAAGGTCTCGCACGCCATCCGGGCAAAATCCACTCCAGCAACTCATACTTGTAATATCTGATGGCAAGTTCCATGAAAAGGTATCAACATGTGTGTCAGATTTGCTTACAGGTTAGACACTGCCTGTTGTTTTAGTACTAAATTCATTTTATGGGAGCAGGAAAATTTGAGGCGCCGCGTCAGGAACCTTCTAAACAGAAGGAGAATGATTGCATATGCACTCCTAGATAGTCACGAGGAATCTATTATGAACTCACTGGTGTGTACTTCAAAACCTCTGCTCCCAGTTTTGCATGGCCAGCTAATTCATGTAGTAGTTCAAATTCTGACTACATTTATGTTTGCAGGAAGCGTGCTACGAAGGAGACAAACTAATCCTGGGAAAATATATGGACTCATTTCCATTCCCTTACTATGTTACGCTGAAGAACATCGAAGCACTTCCTCACACACTGACGGATTTGCTTAGACAGGTATGGAGCAACAGTCATTTTAGCCCATGATATTCCCTAGTTAGCAAATTGATGCTCTATTAATATCTGCTGTTTTCTGCTGCGCAGTGGTTTGAGTTGATGCAGAGCGCTAATGAATGATCTTTGGGACGTCAGCTTGTCAAATTGTTCTAGGGAACCTAGAGTTGTAAAACCGACTGTAATTCTCTTGTTTTACACTTTGGAGCAGATAGTGGTCCAAAGCACATTTCCTGTAGCTTGTTCTGTCTTGACCAGGCACTCCGTACTGCAAACAGGGCCACTGATTCTCTGTTTTTAGATAGGTTGGCTAATTCTTCCACCATCTAATTCACATTCAGGTCTGGTGATTAGCCTAAGCAGCACACTTTCCCATGAATTTGACAGCTGTCGGCATATTTTTCTCTTCTATTCATGTATCTAATGACTGCAGCAATTAATCCTTCAGATTTTACCTTGCCTAAGTAGATGAATGGTCAATTTCCTAATAACTTGACACCTTAGTACATAATGATGTTTCTAGCCTGCCTCCTTATGCCAAAAGTAAATCGTTGTCAGCCAATTTTTTCTTAGATTAGACACCACATCGAATTATATTGCTGATTGACAACAAATTCAGATGTCTAATACCCGTTTGGCACATTGTTTTTTGCACAAATTTTGCTCCATCAAACTGATTGTTGCCTATATTCAAAATGAACACACATATCAAACTAATTCTAATTCTACAAGGTCCATATGTTGCCTAAATCAAAATCCTAGATCGAAAATCCCCAAAATCAGTGAACTAACAAAAGTACTTACCCGCCTTTGGAGAGGTAGTGGATCATCGGGTCCTTGCAAGATGTGTTGCCGACATCCACGCTTTATCCGATGAGCATGGTGAGATAACCGCGTTGGCGGTTCCTCTACATCCTAGTAAAGACATGCGCTGCCACCATGCCCTTGGCCTTCGCCCTCTGTGTTGTCGATAAAAAGCTTGCCATGGTCGAATTAGCCATCACCGCCACCACATGTTCCATCACCATCGATGCATGGCCAGCGACACGTCAGTACGCCGCCACCTCCAGTCACCATTTCTTTCTTGAGCACGGGAGTAATGAAGGGGAGGGATGTTGCAGTGTGCAAACATGGTTAAAATATCTTCCTTTATTGATGCCTCTGCCTCTTGTACACGTTCTTCTTCAGTTTTTCTCCTTTGTGTCTCCTCTTCTAGCTCCTTGAGAAATAGTTCTTCTTCTTTGCGTTGATCCTCTAGTTGCTGAGCCATCATATGTTTTCTCGGGTTCAACATATGGGGATACCTCCTTTAATGGTTTGAGAGGGGCTGTGATAATTAGATCATCTTCTACAACTGGCTCGGGTGGCGGATTATAATGAAGTCAATCTTTCTTATGAGCTTCATATGTTCTGTAAAAGACTGAAGGATTTGCCAAATAATATCATCATCAAATTGCAGTTCATTAGCAGTTTCTTTTACTTCACCAGAGTCTTTATAAGCATTGAGACAATCGTATTATATTTCTATACATCCTTCTTCTCCTAAATCAAATCATCATGTTTCTCTATTACGGTGAATTCGTTCTAAAAGTTCCCAAGCTTTAATTATAGTTAACTCCATGAAAGAGCCTCGTGAGTTCGTGTCAAGCTCATGCTTAATTTTTTGATTAAGTCCTTCATAGAAAATATGCAAAACGTACCATTCAGGTAAATCATGATGGAGACATTTATTAAGTAGAGACTTGTACCTTTTGTAGGCCCTTACCAAACCTTCACCTGGACGGTTCTTGAAGTTTGTAATTGCTCTTCTTACTTCAATAGTTTCGTTCTTGGGAAAGTGATACGTCGTAAACGTATCTATAATTTTTGATGCTCCATGCTTGTTTTCTATAAACTATCTTATGTTTTGTCTACACTTTGAGGCATTTTTATACGTTTTCTAGAACTAACCTATTGACAAGATGTTGCAGTGCGAGTTGCCTATTTTCTTTTTTTGTTTCAGAAAATCTAGTAAGGAAAAGTTCCACAGTGCCGCTGCCACCGAAGAGGAGATTCGGGTCTCTGTTCCGGCACCCTGCCGGGATGGGGAAGTGCCCCTAGAGCCATCTCCATCGACTCCATCGCCATCTCCATCGCCGTTGCTGACTCCCATGATGAGGAGGGAGTAGTTCTCTCTCGAGGCTAAGGGCTCTACCGGTAGCTATGTGTTTATCTCTCTCTCTCTATGCGTGATCTTATTGAGATCATGAGCTTTGTAATCTAGATATATTCTGCTACTCAAGTGCTTTAATTAATCTCTGTTTATCCCCACTGTGTGAAGTTGACAGTGTGCACACCGTGTGGCACTTAGGCTAAGGTTACAGAAATACTTATCATGAGTATAATTTGAGTTGGATGTCTCTATAAGATTGTGGTGTTTGTTGGAACCATCTAGCACTCAAGGTGACAGTGAGGGGTTATCTAGATGGGGAATGCGAACTTTAAGGTGTGCTGTTATAGTCCTACATTATCCAACCGGAGAGTAGTTCAGGGTAGCATAATAAAGAGAAGATATTTATATGAGAGTGTCCACTGGTGAAAGTATGATCCCTAGGCCTTGTTTCTAAGCATGGAAACACCGTTTACAATCAGTCCTGTTACATGTTTGCTTGCTGCCACTCTTATTTCATATTGCAATTACCACTTATAATCATCCATATTACTTGTATTTTACTATCTCTTCACTGAACTAGTGCACCTATACACCTGACAAGTGTATTGGGTGTGTTGGGGACACAAGAGACTTCTTATATCTTGATTGCAGGGTTGCTTGAGAGGGATACCTTTGACCACTTCCTCCCTGAGTTCGATAAACCTTGGGTGATCCACTTAAAGGAAAATTGATGTTGTTCTACAAACCTCTGCACTTGGAGGCCCAACACTGTCTACAAGAATAGAAGCGTGCATAGACATCAGAAAGCATCGAAATACAAATTCTCCTTTAAGTTTTTCCCAAGTATCAATTTTCTCTGCAGGGCAAATTCTATACCAAGCCAAAGTAGTGTTGGTTAGAGATTGACTAAACAGTTTAAGTTTTAATTCATCATCGGAATAGCCTCTCAATTTAAGGGTCCAACATAGATCGGTAAAATACATTAAATGAGTGTAAGGATCCTCATCTAGATCATCTCCTGCAAAAGTTTTTTCTTTAATAATAGCGATAAAATGAGGGTTGACCTCGTATTCTAGTTCGCTCCCACTCGGGAATTCCTTGACGAGTCCTCTATTGAACTTCCCGAGGTATTTAGTAGCATCGAGCTGATTAATCAGTCTGAGTGCAGTCGTGGTGCTTACATGAAACTAGTAAACAACTTTAGTAAAACAATGAGTAAAATAAGTAACTAAGAACAAAGACCAAAAGCGCTTAGCTCCCGACAACGGCGCCAGAAATAGCTTGATAATTGCAAGTGCATAGATAAGTTGTAGCTAGTTTCGAAGTAAAGATATCAAATCCATAGAGAGCTATTGGTAAAGGTCTTTATGCCCCTCATTACTCTCTATCAAAGGATACTTATAAGCTGTCTTTGATATCAAGTAAAGGGTATTTGAAAGATTTATGGTTGTTTGTAGAAAAGTACCTAAAACAAGTAACAAGTTTATATGAAAGCGTGGTTGAACATAATAGGGCTAAAACGTTATCGGGGATGTAGGATACACCACTAGATGTAACATCCCAAAACTTCAATCCAAGGTTATTAAGATCCAAATCATCAAAATTAGGGTTAACAAAAACTTTTCTAATTACAAATTATTAAAGCATTCATATGTGTGTGCATTTAAATAGGAGTTGTTTTGAATTGCCATGATTAAGTGATCAATTGCTTGTAAAATGATTCTTAGGTGAAATAAATATCATCTAGATCATTTCCAAACAAATCCCAAAGAAAAACAAATCAAAATGAATAAAAGAAAGAAATGGTCATTTGTGCCATTTTAATCAACATGCCTACTTTGGCTATTCCTAGAACTCAATTCTTAACAGAAAAAAATGTGGATCTTTGCACCCCTTGCTAGTACATGTAATGATGTACCAAGGCCCACTTTGTGATCTGCCAAAAACTTTCAAACACTAATTTTAAATGGCATTTGAAAATTGAATGTAGTTCACATGTATAGATCACACTTATTCAAAAACCACTCAAATGAGCTCCATTTTTAAAACCCAAGCAACCACAGAGGCTTAAGCATGTGTCTAGCAACTCCACCAAAAATCACCCAAAAATTCAAAACTTGAGTTCATGCGGCCATTGTGTCGAACAGGTGGCATGCACAAAATTTCTGCCTAACTATTACTATTCAATGATCATTGTATTATCGAGTAATTGGGCTACATTTGGTCCCCTTGTCCCCTCTAACCCTAACCAGCACCTAACTAAGCTACTAACCAGCCTAGAGCAGCAATGGAGCGCCACCACTTTGTGGTCGCCGCCGGCCGATCGTGGACAAAGCGCCACAGACCGCACAGCGACAATCCAGCGCCACCACTAGCTCCGCCCAACCCTACCGCCACTCCCTGTCCACCCCTCGATCACCCCCAGGCCCTGGACCACACCCCAGCGTTGCTGCCTTCATCTCTCAAGGCCAGCGGGCGTGCCAGAGCGTCAGCCGCCAAAGACGCTGCAGACCACCACTCGACATAAAATCCCGCACCGCTCGCCTCGACACCCCAAAGACCCGCCAGACATGGCGTGCAGGCCACACGACCCACAGCCGTGCGCCAGGTCGAGCACCGCCTGCCTCCCGAGCGGACACTCCCGACCAAACGCCACCGCACCTAGCCACGCATTTAAGCCGAGAAACATTGGGGAGGCCAGGCCATCGCCCCTCACCTCAAGCCACGCCTGCTGCTGTCAGCACGACCTCATGCGCCCCATCCTTTCGTTTCGCCTCGTCGAGCTATAAATAGAGGCCACCCTAGCACAAACCACTCACACCATTCCACTCCCCTCTCTTCACTGGTCCTTCCCCACCTCTAGCCGGAGCCGCTCGAGCCTTGGTTCGCCGGAATTTCGCCGGAGGAGCCCGCTGCAGAGGAGGAGAAGGCGTCGTCGATTTCGTCCACCCCAGGAGCTGTCGCGACCACCCCTGAGTCTGCCGTCGAAAGCACATTCGATCGCCCCCATCGCTGCCGTAGCTGGAGCCCTGGTATGCCCCCTAAGCACCCCCACCGAGCCGCTAGGGTTAGACCTCGCCGGTGACCTGTCCGTCGTCGACGACAAGCCCCAGCTGTAGATCCCTCTTCTAATCTAACGGCCCACATCGCCTGCATCAGCTTCACGTGTAAGAGCCGCTGACCGTGGACCCCTGTCACCGTTCTCTGTGTGCATGAGTACCACTAGGACGACCCGTTTTCCTTCCCGCGCGACCCATTTAATTCAAACTTAGATTTTTCTATTTAGTTTTGAACTTAGTTATGTCCCTTAGTTTGAAAATCAATACAAAGATATCTACAAATCCAAATGGAGTGATTCCAATTTTGTTAGAAAGCTACTGAAAAGATCTACCCAAGCCCGTTGGATTTAATTCAATTAGAATTAGAGATCTCTCCTAGTAAAAATAACTAGACAGAAGCTTTTGCACATTCAAATATTTTTATAAAATCAACCATGATAGCTTTTGAGTTGATTCCAACTCTCAAAAATCACATTTAACCATACCTATCTGAATATGTAATAATATTAGGGTTTACATGCAGTGACTTTGGACTAGTACCAAAATAATGCTATATAGGCATTTCTAGTCACTTTAAATCATTAAATAATGAACTTAAACGAAAGTAAAAATGAAACAACCCTTCAATCACATTCCCACATGTTAGAATATGTGGTGATGACATGTGTCCACATGAGCCCATATTTTAAGTGGTGAATATTAAATCTTAGTTAATTTTCAATGAGTAGAAATTACTTTTCTTAAATAAAAAGGATGGAACTAGTTAATAAAACTTGTGATGTTTGTGATGATAATAGATCATCAAATGTGTGCCTTAGAGTGCTAATTAGACTAATTAAGTATTGTTTGGTGATTGTGTACTCCCTATGTATTTATAGACGATAGTACCGACCAAGCTTTCGAGGAGGAGGAGTTCTACCAAGAGGAGGAAGAAAACTTCAACCACTGCACTGCACAAGGCAAGCCATCATTAACAATGCAAGCTAACACTTGCAAGTATAATGCTTAGCAAGCTAGGATTAAGCTAGATGAGTTGAGCAAAGATGCTTTCGGCATGCTTTGGTTATACCACTTTGACTATTATTTACCCCAAGTATTATTTTCAAGCTTTACTTTCGTTACTTTACCAAAGTCCCTTACTTGTTTTGAAGGTAGCATAAAAAGTATAAAACTTGACCTATCTAGATAAATTTAGATGTCATTCTATGGCATGAGATTGATCCCATCTTTCCACCTTACTAAACACTCTTAACTTAGTAGTTTAGAGTAGATAAAAACTTGAGTCACTTTAGATAGGAACACTTGATGAAAATGAATTATGAAAACCTTGGAATGATGAGTCATTCTATTGAGATGTTTTGACATGTGTTGAGAAACACAAATGGTTTATGATGATGAAAATGTTGAGGCATGAGCCTTAGCCCTTTTATGAAAACTGATGGTTGGATTCAGATGCGATACCATTCCAAATTTACCGTGCAACCACAATACCTGAATTGGGTAAGGCTTAGCCGGAAGTTTATATGCATTAGTATTAGTTCCCTCGCGGGAGAGGTTTGAGCTGAGGCTACCTCTCAATGTTGTCCACCTATGAAGTGCCCAAGATGACAGATGGTCATGGTTGGGAGGCCATGCTCATAGGAGAGGTGCTTATACTAGGGTGTGTAAAGGAAAGGTTATGTTTGATTATCTGCATACTAAGTATGATGATTTAGGGTTATCCCTGACAGATGTATCGAATCTTGTGGTGAAAGTGTACCACCTCTGCAGAGTGTCAAACTATTCGAATAGTCGCGTCATGATTATGGACAGTTAAGTGGCCATACTGCTTTCGTTGTATGTTTTCAAAATAACTTATGAAATGAATGATGAACTTTGACTTGACCACAACAGAGCTGTGACTATGACACTAGCTTCCCAACTTAAGTGATTCTAGAACTTTATTTTATCTTTCTTTGCTTCTGAACTCAGCTTAGGTTTCAAACTTAACCTTATAGTTAAGCTTAGAGTTAGCACTCTACTTTAGAACTATACTACTTGTTAGTGGTAGTTTGCGAGTACTTAAAGAGTACTCATGGCTTTTGTCCCTGGCTATTCTCATGGCCAGACTATGAAGGAGACTACCAAGATGAAGGCTAGCAGGACGGCTATGATAACTAGGACTATCTGTCTTCGTCAGGATTGCCTGTGCCCCTGAAGATGGACCCCACCGCTACGTTTATCTTTTATTCCGCTGCTTGTGTATTAAGACTGGATCATGAGATCCTTATTTATATAAGACCTTATGTATGGTTTGTAATGGATGATGTACTATGATATCCAATCTGTTATGTCTCGCAAAAATGGTAATCCTGGGATTGCGATGAATGACATAACAGGCATCTAGGATTAAAAATCCGGGTGTTGACAAGTTGGTATCAGAGCCATCCTGACCATAGGAGACCCTAGTTAGAATGGACGTCCAAACAAAAACTTAATTTACAAACCAAAGTGGGTATTTCTGAAAAACTATTTCCTCTCTTATCCTTGGAAATTCATTCTTTCTCAAAAATTCATGTTCCTCAAAATTCTTACATTACTACTTAAAATTTGACACACTTGATCACTTCACTAACTTCCTCATCCTTTATTCTTGTAGATGGAGACTCAGTTCAGCAAGTTCTACCAATTGGGAAATGGAGGCCAGCTGATCTTCGAGAGGGATCTGGATTCACTGTCTGAGTTATTGGGACGCCCGCATCCGGAGTTTCTTGGAGCTCAACTTCCAGGACCCCCCGGAGGAGATTTGCAATGGCTAGTCACCGCTGATCTTCGAGGAAGCATCAAAGCACCAACGTTCGGGAGAATCCAGTTCTCCATGAGAGAGAACAACTGGCTAGATGGATTAGCCAGGGAAATGCATGAAGCTCTCGCACGTCTATGTGCCCTCAATGTTAACCAAATCCAAGGAACCCGTTTTTCTCACTACGCAAGACATGACTTCATGGGGATGCCGATGGAGATGCCAAGTCGCCCAGAGCTGAAGCGTCAAGTGGAGAACCTTGACTTCCTGTTGTACGATCGCCAGAAGGAATTGGACAATGCTAGGGAATTCGCCAACCACAACCGTGCCATTGCCGCTCAGAAGGCCCAAACTTTCTCACTGCTTGTCAAGGATCGTCAGTCTCTTCGCCTCCAGCGCAAGAAGAAGGATCGCACCATCGCCCGTCTTTGCAAGAAGGTGGCCGACCTCGAGAAGACCGTCAAGGAGCAGGAAGCTCAGCTTGCAGCAAAGGAGGAAGAAGAGGAGGGTGAAGACATCCAGGGAGATATGGATTCTTACCTCAGCAATGATGATGACTTTCTGGAGGAAGATGCCGTGGACTTCTACACTGACGATGAGGACTCCGACTTCATCGACGATGAGTAGATGCACTAGAGCACTGTCGTAGCATGAGGTGTATCGGTCCCACTATATCGTAGCTTGCAGAATGGTTCTTCAAACCATCTGTTTTCCTTTGTTGTTGTGGTGTGTGTTTGTATCGTGTGGTTGTTTGCATGAATGAAATGAAGTTAGTTGCAAAACCTGAGTCAAACTCAAAGTTTTAGCTTGAAACCAAAACCATGAACCTTAGAACTTTTCCTCTTACCCCTTTATCTACCTCAATCTTCAGATGACTCGTGCAAACCAAGGAGGGAGCAGCTCGTCGCAAGACCCAATGCTGCAGATCTTGCAGAATCTCATCGCAGACAGAGAAGCAAGCAGGGCAGAGCGCCAAGCTAATCTAGCAGCACTGTAGCAGATCGCCCAGATGGCTCTCAACAACCAACGACATGGAAATCAGGATCATCAAGGATCCAAGCTAAAGAACTTCCAGAACACCAATCCCCCAATCTTTAGCACTTCAGAGAACCCATTAGATGCAGATGACTGGTTGCAGATAATGGAGAACAATCTAGAAGTAGCCAGAGTTGATGACAACAAGAAAGTTCTCTTTGCCACCCACTACTTGGCAGGAGACGCAAGAGCCTGGTGGAACAGTAACCGCCTGATGAACCATGGTCAAGTGATGACATGGGAAGCCTTCAAAATCAAGTTCAGCTGCACCCACGTGCCGCGGGGCTTAGTCACCAGAATGAGGGATGAATTCAGAGAGTTGAAGCAAGGCAGAATGACTGTGGTAGAGTACCGTGACAGATTCCTGTCACTTGCAAGATACGCCCCTGATGAGATCAACATAGAGGCCAAGAAGAAGGAGAGATTCTTGAACAGACTGCATGATGAGATGTAGACTGTCCTCGTCAACATCCGCTTCGAGGATCTCAAAGAGCTAGTCGACTCTGCCATTCGGATGGAAGGGAAGATTAATCAGGCAAATGACAACCGCAAACGTCGTATGATGTAGCAATCTGGATCCAGCAGTCACCAGAAGTACCGTCCCAACCCCTCACCAGGATACGCACCAAGGAACAATCGACCCCTAATGTCTCGCCCCAGCTACCCCAACCGTAGCGGAGGCAATGTGAAGTCCGGAGGAAACAATCACAACTCCGGCAACACCAACAATTTCAACTGTGCCCCTCCCAAGAGCAACAACAATAACAACACTGCACCCAGAACTGGAAACAATGCTATGCTTGTCACAGCAAAGGACAAGTCCTAGATCACTTGTTTCGTGTGTGGAGTGAAGGGTCACTATTCCAATGAGTGTCCCAAGAAGACTGCCGCCACTGCCAATGTGAATGCCCCAGCTCAACAGCAGCGTCGTGTTCAACCAGGAAGAAGATTTGCCCCAGGGAACCCTCACAACCGCAACGGTCGTCTCTTCCACATGAACGCTGAAGAAGCCCAAGAAGCGCCAGATGTAGTGTTGGGTATGTTTTCTGTCAACTTAGTTTTAGCAAGGGTATTGTTTGATTCGGGATCATCGCATTCATTTGTCACCGAAGAATTTGCATGCACTAGTAAGATTCACCCAACCAACCTGAAGCATGTCATGATAGTTCAAATACCCGGTTCAACTACAAAAGCTAGAAAAATTTGCAAAGTTGTGCCTATCAGAATACATGGGATAGATTTTTATGCCAACCTAATTGTACTTGGAACCAAAGGATTGGAAGTAGTGCTAGGTATGGACTGGATTTCAAGGCATAAAGGATTGATAGACTGTGCTAAGAAAGCCATCACCATGACCAGTAGCTCTGGAGTCACAGTAGAGCATATATCTGAAACCTTACCTCGTCAATTCAAGTGCAACAAGAGTCTAGCCCTACCCACCATAGACCAAGTCCGAGTAGTCTGTGAATACCCTGACGTATTCCCAGATGAATTGTCAGGTATGCCCCCGGATAGGGATATTGAGTTCATTATCTAACTAACCCCGGAACCGGACCCATAGCCTAGAGACCCTATAGCATGAACCCCTCAGAGTTATTGGAATTGAAGAAGCAGTTGGATGCCATGTTAGCAACCGGCTTGATACAACCAAGCGCATCGCCATGGAGATCACCAGTGTTATTCGTCGACAAGAAAGATGGAGGCAACCGTCTGTGCACCGATTATAGAAAACTGAATGACGTCACCATCAAGAATAAGTACCCCTTGACAAAAATAGAGGATCTATTTGATCAGTTGACTGGAGATCAGGTATTCTCAAAGATTGATCTTAGGACTGGTTATCACCAACTTAAGATTCGTGCAACGGATATTCCAAAGACCGTCTTTATTACTCGCTATGGTTTATACGAGTATATGGTTATGTCTTTTGGATTAACCAATGCCCCTGCTTATTTCATGAATCTCATGAATAAGATCTTTATGAATTTCCTAGATAAGTTTGTAGTTGTGTTTATCAACGATATCCTTATCTACTCCAAGTCAGAAGAAGAGCACGAGCAACATCTGAGAATCATCCTAGAAACCCCGAGAGAGCATCGTTATATGCCAAGTTCAACAAGTGTGAGTTTTGGCTAAAAGAAGTAGGATTCCTAGGACATATTGTGTCTGCCGGAGGAGTCTCTGTTGACCCTGCCAAAATCAAAGATGTCGAAGAATGGGAAGCCCCAACCACTGAAACCCAAGTCCGTGCATTTCTCAGATTAGCGGGATATTACCGCAAGTTCGTAGAAGGATTCTCGAGCATCGCCAGACCCATGACCCAATTGCTGAAGAAGGACAAGAAGTTTGAATGGACCGACAAGTGTGAAGCCAGTTTTCAGGAGCTGAAGAAGAGATTGATATCAGCCCCAATACTGATCATGCCAGATATCAAGAAGCCGTTTGATGTGTATTGTGATACATCCAAGATTGGTCTCGGATGTGTACTGATGCAAGAAGGCAAATTCATCGCCTATCTGCCTCGACAATTGAAGCAGCATGAGCAGAACTATCCGACCCATGATCTTGAATTAGCAGCCGGAGTTTTGGCATTGAAGACATGGCGTCATTATCTGATGGGTAATCGCTGTGAGATTTACTCGGATCATTAGAGCTTGAAGTATATTTTCACTCAGAAGGAGCTGAATATGAGGCAAAGGAGATGGATAGAGTTAATCAAGGATTATGACCTTGACATTCACTATCACCCCGGCAAAGCCAATGTGGTAGCGGATGCTCTTAGCAGATTGCCGTGTAGGCTAAATACCATGATCAAGGAGAAGCAGCCAAGTTCGTATGAGGAGTTGGAGCAGTTTAGAACTGAGCTAGTTAGCGAAGGATTCTTAGCTAGTATTGAACTTCAACCCACATTGATTAGCCAAATTAAGGAAGCCTAGAAGGGAAATGAAAGTATCGACGGAATCAAACGTCGTATTGGTACAGGAAAGGTACCTGGATTCACCGAAGACGAAGAAGGAGTTCTGTGGTACAAAGGCCGTATCTGTGTACCAGTAGATTCGGAGCTGAAGCAGTTTATCATGCAGGAAGCTCATGATACTCTTTATTCTATCCACCCCGGAGGAACGAAGATGTATCAAGATTTGAAAGAGCAATTTTGGTGGCACAGGATGAAGAGAGAAATCAGAAGCTACATTGCCAAGTGTGACATCTGTCAAAGGTTCAAAGCAGAGCATCAGAGACCCACAGGACTATTGCAACCATTGCAGATTCCAGAATGGAAATGGGATTCCGTCGGAATGGACTTTATCACCGGTTTGCCTACTTCTAGTAGGGGAAATGACTCAATCTGGGTCATAGTTGATAGACTGTCCAAGGTAGCTCACTTCATACCAGTCAAGACTACCTACCATAGTTTGAAGCTAGCAGAATTGTACAGTGCTAGGATTGTTAGTTTGCATGGAACCCCCAAGACCATAGTATCAGATCGAGGAACCCAGTTTACCTCGAGATTATGGCAAAAAGTTCAGGAAGGATTAGGCACCAAGTTGAATTTCAGTACCGCTTATCACCCGCAAACTGATGGACAGACTGAGAGAGTCAACCAGATCCTAGAGGATGTGTTAAGAGCTTGTGTGTTAGATTACGGATCAAAATGGGAAGACTGCCTGCCTTTCGCAGAATTCTCATATAACAACAGTTATCAAGCTAGTTTGCAGATGGCACCATTTGAGTTCCTATACAGAAGAAAGTGTCGCACCCCCTTGAATTGGTCGCAAGTAGGAGAGAGTCAGATCTTTGGACCCGACATTCTCCGAGAAGTCGAAGAGAAGGTTCACAAAGTCCGTGAGCACCTCAAGACTGCCTAATCCAGACAGAAGAGTTATGCTGACAAGAGAAGGAGAGACCTGACTTTCAATGTCAGAGATTTTGTATATCTCAAGGTTTCGCCATTGAAGGGAACCCAATGCTTTAGTCTGAAAGGAAAGTTAGCCCCTAGATATATCGGGCCCTTCAAGGTTCTGAACTGCCGAGGAGAAGTATCGTATCAACTAGAACTGCCAAAAGAGATGCCAGCCATCCACAATGTGTTCCATATCTCGTTACTTCGCAAATGCCTGGAAGTGCTGGAGAAGACTGAAGTTTTCAAGAACATTGATCACCGAGTTGTTGAGATCAACAATGAGCTGACATATCATGAAGTGCACATCTGTATCCTGGAGGAAGCTTACAGAACCACCAGGACCAGAAGTATCAAATTTCTCAAGATTCAATGGAGCAACCATACCGAAGAGGAAGCCACTTGGGAGCGAGAAGATTACATTAGGACATAGTTCCCAGATCTCTTTAGTTCCTAGTTTTCTTTCGTAAATCTCGGGACGAGATTTTGTTTAAGGGGGAAGGTTTGTAAGATCCCAAAACTTCAATCCAAGGTTATTAAGATCCAAATCATCAAAATTAGGATTAACAAAAACTTTTCCAATTACAAATTATTAAAGCATTCATATGCGTGTGCATTTAAATAGGAGTTGTTTTGAATTGCCATGATTAAGTGATCCATTGCTTGTAAAATGATTCTTAGGTGAAATAAACATCATCTAGATCATTCCCAAACAAATCCCAAAGAAAAACAAATCAAAATGAATAAAAGAAAGAAATGGTCATTTGTGCCATTTTAATCAACATGCCTACTTTGGCTATTCCTAGAACTCAATTCTTAACAGAAACAAATGTGGATCTTTGCACCCCTTGCTAGTACATGTAATGATGTACCAAGGCCCACTTTGTGATCTGCCAAAAACTTTCAAACACTAATTTTAAATGGTATTTGAAAATTGAATGTAGTTCATATGTATAGATCACACTTATTCAAAAACCACTCAAATGAGCTCCATTTTTAAAACCCAAGCAACCACAGAGGCTTAAGCATGTGTCTAGCAACTCCACCAAAAATCACCCAAAAATTCAAAACTTGAGTTCATGCGGCCATTGTGTCGAACAGGTGGTGCACAAAATTTCTGCCTAACTATTACTATTCAATGATCATTGCATTGTCGAGTAATTGGGCTACATTTGGTCCCCTTGTCCCCTCTAACCCTAACCAGCACCTAACTAAGCTACTAACCAGCCTAGAGCAGCCGTGGAGCTCCACCACTTTGTGGTTGCCGCCGGCCGATCATGGACAAAGCGCCACAGACCGCACAACGACAATCCAGCGCCACCACTAGCTCCGCCCAACCCTACCGCCACTCCCTGTCCACCCCTCGATCACCCCCAGGCCCTGGACCACACCCCAGCGCCGCCGCCCAGTCTCTCTGCGAGCTCGCAGAAGCGTGCAGGCTGTCCGCCGCCCGGCCTGTAGATCGCCACTCGACATAAAATCGCAGATCGCTCCTCCGACCCAACACCCGCGGACATGGCCGTGCACCGCCGCGCGACCCACAGTCGCCGTGCGTCGTGTCGAGCACCGCCTTTGTCTCCCAGAGCGCGGGACGCTCCCGACCAAACGCCACCGCCCCTAGCCACGCATTTAAGCCGTAGAGCATCGCCAGGAGGCAGGCCATCGTCCCCTACCTCAAGCCACGCCACTAGCATGTTGTGCAGCCCTCGCCGGAGTCGCCAGTCCATCCCTTTCGGTCGCCTCGTCGAGCTATAAATAGAGGCCACCCCAGCACAAACCACTCACACCATTCCACTCCCCTCTCTTCACTGGTCCTTCCCCACCTCTAGCCGGAGCCGCTCGAGCCTTGGTTCACCGAAATTTCGCCGGAGGAGCCCGCTGCAGAGGAGGAGAAGGCGTCGTCAATTTCGTCCACCCTAGGAGCTGCCGCGACCACCCCTGAGTCCGCCGTCGACAGCACATTCGATCGCCCCCATCGCCGCCGTAGCTAGAGCCCTGGTATGCCCCCTAAGCACCCCCACCGAGCCGCTAGGGTTAGACCTCGCCGGCGACCTGTCCGTCGTCGATGACAAGCCCCAGCTGTAGATCCCCCTTCTAATCTAACGGCCCACATCGCCCCGTACCGCTTCACGTGTAAAGAGCCGCTGACTGGTGGACCCCCACATCGTTCTGCAATGGTACCACTAAGGCACCCCGTTTTCCTTCCCGCGCGACCCATTTAATTCAAACTTAGATTTTTCTATTTAGTTTTGAACTTAGTTCTGTCCCTTAGTTTGAAAATCAATACAGAGAGATCTACAAATCCAAATGGAGTGATTCCAATTTTGTTAGAAAGCTACTGAAAAGATCTACCCAAGCCCGTTGGATTTAATTCAATTAGAATTAGAGATCTCTCCTAGTAAAAATAACAAGACAGAAGCTTTTGCACATTCAAACATTTTTATAAAATCAACCATGATAGCTTTTGAGTTGATTCCAACTCTCAAAAATCACATTTAACCATACCTATCTGAATATGTAATAATATTAGGGTTTACATGCAGTGACTTTGGACTAGTACCAAAATAATGCTATATAGGCATTTCTAGTCACTTTAAATCATTAAATAATGAACTTAAACCAAAGTAAAAATGAACCAACCCTTAAATCACATTCCCACACGTTAGAATATATGGTGATGACATGTGTCCACATGAGCCCATATTTTAAGTGGTGAATATTAAATCTTAGTTAATTTTCAATGAGTAGAAATTACTTTTCTTAAATAAAAAGGATGAAACTAGTTAATAAAACTTGTGATGTTTGTGATGATGATAGATCATCAAATGTGTGCCTTAGAGTGCTAATTAGACTAGTTAAGTATTGTTTGGTGATTGTGTACTCCGTATGTATTTATAGACGATAGTATCGGCCAAGCTTTCGAGGAGGAGGAGTTCTACCAAGAGGAGGAAGAAAACTTCAACCACTGCACTGCACAAGGCAAGCCATCATTAACAATGCAAGCTAACACTTGCAAGTATAATGCTTAGCAAGCTAGGATTAAGCTAGATGAGTTGAGCAAAGATGCTTTCGGCATGCTTTGGTTATACCACTTTGACTATTATTTACCCCAAGTATTATTTTCAAGCTTTACTTTTGTTACTTTACCAAAGTCCCTTACTTGTTTTGAAGGTAGCATAAAAAGTATAAAACTTGACCTATCTAGATAACTTTAGATGTCATTCTATGGCATGAGATTGATCCCATCTTTCCACCTTAGTGAACACTCTTAACTTAGTAGTTTAGAGTAGATAAAAACTTGAGTCACTTTAGATGGGAACACTTGATGAAAATGAATTATGAAAACCTTGGAATGATGAGTCATTCTATTGAGATGTTTTGACATGTGTTAAGAAACACAAATGGTTTATAATGATGAAAATGTTGAGGCATGAGCCTTAGCCCTTTTATAAAAAACTGATGGTTGGATTCGGATGCGATACCATTCCAAATTTACCGTGCAACCACAATACCTGAATTGGGTAAGGCTTAGCCGGAAGTTTATATGCATTAGTATTAGTTCCCTCGCGGGAGAGGTTTGAGCTGAGGCTACCTCTCAATGTTGTCCACCTATGAAGTGCCCAAGATGACAGATGGTCATGGTTGGGAGGCCATGCTCATAGGAGAGGTGCTTATACTAGGGTGTGTAAAGGAAAAGTTATGTTTGATTATCTGCATACTAAGTATGATGATTTAGGGTTATCCCTGACAGATTTATCGAATCTTGTGGTGAAAGTGTACCACCTCTGCAGAGTGTCAAACTATTCGAATAGCCGCGTCCGCGGTTATGGACAGTTGGAGTGGCCATACTGTTTCGTTGGCAGATGTTTTCAAAATAACTTATGAAATGAATGATGAACTTTGACTTGACCACAACAGAGCTGTGACTATGACACTAGCTTCCCAACTTAAGTGATTCTAGAACTTTATTTTATCTTTCTTTGCTTCTGAACTCAGCTTAGGTTTCAAACTTAACCTTATAGTTAAGCTTAGAGTTAGCACTCTACTTTAGAACTATACTACTTGTTAGTGGTAGTTTGCGAGTACTTAAAGAGTACTCATGGCTTTTGTCCCTGGCTATTCTCATGGCCAGACTATGAAGGAGACTACCAAGATGAAGGCCAGCAGGACGACTATGATAACTAGGACTATCTGCCTTCGTCAGCATTGTCTGTGCCCCTGAAGATGGACCCCACCGCTACGCTTATCTTTTATTACGCTTTTGTGTATTAAGACTGGATCATGAGATCCTTATTTATATAAGACCTTATATATGGTTTGTAATGGATGATGTACTATGATATCCAATCTATTATGTCTCGCAAAAATGGTAATCCTGGGATTGCGATGAATGACATAACAGACATTTAGGATTAAAAATTTGGGTGTTGACACTAGCATAGTATTATTGTTATATGTAATCAAGATAACATACTCTTTGTGTCATAAGATGTGTGGAGAGAGCTCCATAATAAGATGTTCACTACAAGGCTCGTAGGAGGCAACTTTGTTGAGCCAAGAGTGAGGTCACCTTAAGCACTGTGATGCCTGAGAACTGTCACACATACAGACCACCGCAATTAACGGTTTCCCCTTGGATATCTTAATTAGCTTAGTGAGTTCCTCTTTAATCCTCCTTTGACCGTGTAGGTTACGAGCCGACGCCAATCTATCACGGGGTCATTTCGGGTACGCTTTCAAGACACGTCTAAAGGATTTCTCCCTCCCTTTAGTTCCAAGGGCAAATGATATGTGGACGACTACACATACCATCTAAAGAGAGAGATCAAACACAAATCATAATTTATATCATATACGGGCAAGTCATATGGACACAAGAATATATCATATTTATTATGAATTCATAATTGGGCTAGGGTTTCTCCATCTCCCCAAGAACAAGGGAACTACTCACTCATGGAAGCAATCAACAACATCATCATAATTAAATGAATGGATAAAAGTGTGAAGGTAGATCTAATGCAAACCATAATTGAATCTAGAATTACAACAAGATCTAATAGATGTAAGATGGGGGTAATGGTGGTAATGGAGATGCAGCGGTTGATGATGGAGGGGATGATGCATTGTCCTCCAATGATCCGTGAAGCAGCTGGGATTTTGCCCCAGCCAAGTTCCCCCTAAAGATCCCTTTCAGATGTGGTTTTTCATGGTTTCTGGTGGCTATGAATGTCAGATCTCTCTCTCGTCTTTGTCAGGAGAAAGTATTTGACGAGTCGGTCATGATGGTGCTTGGTACAGGCAGACGGTACGGGCGGGCTTCACCCGTACCACTGGTCGTTATTGGTACTGATTGCTCCTCCTCGCTTGGTATTCTCCCATGTGCGAAGGTAAATCCATAAAATGCCTTTTATCACTTAGAAATATGGAAGACAAGAAATGATTATCTTTTTGGCAGGAAAAAGGGAGAACCATACCAAATCAACATGAATTCGCAAGCTAATCTGAAATCCATATATCCTCTTGAAAATTCAATCATCCTCTGCAGGTCAAACATAGGTCAAGATGAAACAACGACGACACTACACTACAAGAAGGCGAAGAAGGAGACATAAAAATATTCTCGGATGCGTCTTGGAAAAAGGATGAAAAACCAGGTTCCACGGGCTCTGAACAGACTAGTATTGGAGTCTTCATTTAGATGAATAGTGGAGAAAGTAATGTAAACATTCAAACATAGGTATCCACATCCTCTACAATCTTAGTGATACGGGCCGAAGAAAAAGCAATGTTGCTTGCAGCTGAAATTTGCAGAGAAACTACAGCCCAGAAAGCCTACCATGCTAACAAACAATAAGCTCCTTGAAAATGCAGTTGCAAGTGGAAAGGTGGACACTGATTTCATTCTTCTTTGGAACACAAGAGACACTCTAGCCATGATCTTAAACTTGACAGGAAAAATACAGGCAAGGGTATCTCATATCAAAAGAGACATTAACAATGTTGCTCATAGCTGCTCTTCAACAAGACTCTCATAGGTTTTCCCCAAATGTACCCACCTTAGAGCATCTCCGGCAGCGGCTGAATATTCCGGCGTTGTAAATCTTCGATGCAGCGCGACATTCACCAGAGGCGGCAAACAGTGCTGGAAAACAGAGTGCCGAAACATCCCCTCCGCAGGCGTGCGATTTTCACGCGCTCAAAACCACGCACACACAAATTTGCACACACACAAGATCTAGAAATTGCGCTGAAAACATTTTAGGACGAACAATAATTACAACAGGACGAACGAGTTCAACATGAGCAACTACACGAAACAGAAATTAAACCTAAATCTGTGCTTCATCCTCCGAGGTGGTGTTGTCGGAGTCCGTCTAGAGGTCGGCCCACCTCGGGTCGTCGTCCGAGATGGTGCACGGGCCGTCCATCTGCGCCTTGATAGCCTCGGCTTGGATGTCCTACGGGAAGATGCGCCTCTACTCGGTCATGGTTGCCTCATCGCGCTCAACGATGAGGAGGCGCCGCTGTGTCTGCCGGTGGCGGCGACATTGCTCCTCAGTGACAAAGACGGGCGCGAGCGCGAGGAACTCGTCCTCTTCCAGCGACTCGGTGTCTGGAAAGTTCATGTCACGCCGCGGGTGGCCGATGTGCCACGCCGCCGCATCGTACGCGCGGGCGGCCTCCTCCGGCTTGTTGTAGGTGCCTAGGGTGAGCCGAAAGCCGGCGGCGCGAAGCTCGGCATATATAGAGCATCCAGTTAGGGCGCTTGGCGCACGCCCCGGAAACCAGATGCGCTGCGGCGGCGAGGCGGCATGCCGGCGCCGGAAGGGGAGGGGAACGAGCGAAGCGCGCGAGGGAGTGGGAGTGGGAGTGGGAGTGTCGGTGGGTGGGTGGGCTGAATCTTCCGGGCGTTGGCGGCGTGACGGTTGGGTGTGTGCGCGCGGCACATGGTATGCGCGCAAAATTTATGGCTTGGGTTAATTTATAGCACGTGCATATTTCTCCTGCGCCGCGCGCACGTGTCGGCGCGGTAAATTGGCATTGCTATTAGGCTGATCTTCAAGAGTGGTTTCACACACACCCCGCCCCAAGCCCCGCTAATCGTCTTTTTGTTCTCGACTCTGCCGCCAAAACCCGCCATTACGCCTTCAGTTCGTCATCTGCCGGCAAAACCAGCTAGGGTTCCTCGACCGCCGCCACTTCAGTCCACCGTTGAGTGCCTCCCTCCGTCGACCCCCACAGGCGCAACCTAAACAATAACGGCGGTGAGTCGATTTCTCCTCCCCTCTTGTTTCACTCGTGCGCGCGCATTCATCTCCAGATCCCAGTAAAAAAATGTCCTTTCCCCCCTCCTCGCGCGGCGCCGCGGCCCGCCCTCTCTCTAGATGGCTGAGGTTAGTGTCTGATCCATCTATTTTGTTCACACACTGCGCTGATTTTCACTATGATTCACGAATGCCATGGATCATGAATCCCCTGTCATTGCTTGTCTGTCTCCTCAGTTCGAAGCTGTCCGCAAGTCCATCGCCCGGATCTCTTTCAAGTCTGGCAACAAATTTTGCTTACATCTTTTTCTTATTTCTTTTCCCTAGTTTGCTTGGTAGTGTTTCCTATGTATTGAACGGGAATCCAATCCCGCCTGAAAGTCCAATTCTTCCTGATGGACAAGTACCACCCGTCTAGGAGGAGAGCAGCCTGTAAGTAATACTTGAACAATTTTTGAATTTCTGGTTCGATAGGGAGAAGTGTTGCTTGTTGCAGTTTATTACTTAATCTCAAGAGTTGACTACGGTACAGGGCGGAAGATAGCGCCTCATCAGCAGCTGGGAAGTATAAAAATCCTCAAGCAGCTGAACTGTTGTAGCAGCCTAGTGTACTTCTCAATCTATTTTCGATTGCTGAACTATCATCTGATCGGACCTGTTATTGCAGCCCCTACTTTTAGTTTCTGTTATCATGTGATTGCGGCTGGCCCGCACGCGCTGCTCTCGGGAGGGGCGGCACGGGCGGAACCCTAAGCTGCTGCCGCCGCCCCCGACTTCTCCTCCCGCACCTCCTCTGCTGCCACCGGAGGACGCCGGCGGGCTAAGCCCGGCGGCGGGGCTGCTTCCTCGCGTGGTGGCATCTCCCCCGCAGGAAGCCCCTTGGCGCTCGATGGTTGTCGCCCCGACGGCAATCTGATGGCGGCGGGGTCTGGAAGCCGGGGCGGCGGCCTCGGGATTTGATGTCGGTTCTCCCTCGACGGATGGTGGCGCGGGTCGCATCCGCTGGCAGAGGCTCGGTCCTAGGATTTCTCTCACGCCAAGACGAAGATCTGCCTTCAGCCTGTTTCCATAGATCTAGTGGCAGTGTCGTGTTCCGGAAGGCTCTGCCAGCAAACTCCCACGGACGATTCATGCCTGAAGATTGCTGGAACGGATGAGATTCGGTCGCGCGCAACCGTCGTCTTTCTGACCGTTTGGTTTCAGAGGGAGCGAGGCGAAGCTCTGCAGTCTGTTGCTATCATGGAACATGTCTTTAGTTCCATGGTGAAGTCAGTGTGCGGAGAATGTCATGGAAGCCAAGATTGATGGACTAGCTATGATGGCTCGAGTCCTGGTGGCGATGAGGAATTGACTTGGTGATTCGTGAATTGTAGTAGCGGCATCGGAAAGTGGGGGCGGCAGCACAGGAGGAGTTCACAGTCTTACCTTGCAGGGTGAAAATCTAAGGTCTGGCCTTAATTGGTTGTGCCTGACAATGACCTTGTTGAAGGCATTGTTTTATGAGCGAGGACTTTCTCGAGGGTGAAAACCTATGATCTTTGATCGGACGATGACGGTGCTTGTGCTCTGTTTCCTTCTTGAAGGCATCGCTATTAGAGATGTTGGACTTCTGGTGTTGTTCTGGTGGGGTTAGTGTCGCTGCTACTAAGGATCTAATCACTGTAGCGGGACTTTTCTTTTTTTAATTCTTCTTTCTTTTTTTGGCTGTGTGCATCCGTATTGCCAATAGGGTATGCATTGTTGCAGAGGCTGGATGTAATTGGTATCCGTGTGATATTAATATATGCTCATTTCCAAAAAAAAAATGTGATTGCGGCTTGTTGCAGCCTAGATTACTTGTTGCTTTAGTCTCCACTGTTAAACTACAATGCGACTTGCTGTGCTGCAGCGTAATGTACTTGTCGATTTAGTTTCGGTCGGCTTTCACTGATGGTATTTTTTATCCTTGGTGGAACCATTTGTATTGCGTATTGAGTTGTTGCTGAGTTCTCTGTTGTCTTAGAATGTGATCTGAAATATGACAAAAATAAATCCCGTTTCAACTTATACTGTTGAAGGCTAATGGATTCTCATGACACAGACACACTTGTTTTTTTGCAAGAAAAAAAATTGTACTAGAGCTAAGTTTGTACACTGTTTTAGCTTATTTTTCAATTTTTTTTCTGCCTTGCACTGTATATATTGGATTTGAGTCAACTTATTTCATGGATGCACTACATCTTTATGTAGTTTAGTGTCTGAATGATTCAGTTTTCAACATCAAACTTATTTGCGAAACCGACTCTTAGTAAATAAATTAGAAAACTCACATGGCGTAGAGTAGCTGATGACACATTGATGTTCTTGTAGCTTGGAGAAAATATTAGGTTACCAATTATATAGAAAAACAATGTTACACTCTTACAGACTGTTCATGTTTACAACGCAAATGTTCTGCCACTGGTCTCACTTAGATAGAGGCTTTGCGCTCCTTCCACCAAGTCATTGCTGTTGTAGTATGCCCGATTCACTGATGGCATTTTATCCTTGGAAGAATCATTTGTATTGCACCTTGAGTATCTGAGTGTTCCACTATGTTAGAATGTGACCTGGAATTCCCTTTTCAACTTATATTGTTGAAGGCTAGCTGGCGAATGATGGTGAGTCGATTTCTTCCTCGCCCCTCGTCTCCCTTTGTGCTTGCGTCGCCACTTCATTTTGTTGTGGCTTTTTGCAGCCTAGTTTAGTTGGTGATTTAGTCTCCATTGTTGAACTACATAGTGGCTTTGCTCTGTTGCAGCGTAATAAACTTGTTGATTATGACTTTTTTCCAGCCTAGTTTTGTTGTTGATTTAGTCTCCATTGTGAAACTACATAATGACTTGCTGTGTTGCAGCATAATGTACTACTGGATTTAGTTTCTATCACTGATGGCATTTTTTATCCTTGGAGGAAACCATTTGCATTGCTTATTGAGTTCCTGAGTGTTCCGCCATGTTCAAATCTGATCTGGAATTCCCTAATCGATGAATATCGTTGAAGGCTAGTTGGTTCTCATGACACAAAACGCAAGTTTCAACACACTGTTATAGCCTTTTTTTTTGAAATGGACGCTTTTATTATCAAATAAAGTTTACACCTGTCCTCTGCATAACTAAGATGCACACAGCAGATCAAACCACACACTGATCGGACAATCAGGATCAACATAAAAAGACTAGTATTACAAAAGCTCAAACAAAGTAAACATCCTCAAACTAATGGAGATCAATCTGCAGCTCATGTGCCCAACCATGTCGGGAAAAAATATCTCTCGTCGTGTCTTCCAATTGCGTACGTCCCCGGCAAACAAGTAGCGAAACTCTATAGGTTAGAGAATAGTCCATGATCAGAAAATAGCCATGACCCAGTAGATAACCTGCAGGGAAGAAGACACAATGTAATTAAAAATCTTGTCATTTCTACATAGCCACGACCAAATAATGGCAAACGGCTCCCGCTCCCACCCTAAACAAAGTCCTGTATTTATCATCTATCCCAAGCAACCAGTTAGCAAATACATTTGGAACCGAACGTGAGGGAGATAAGCCAGAGGCTATTTGGATGATTAACCATATATAGCGAATAAATTACAATGGAATAATAAATGACGGATTGTCTCATCATGATGACAAAAAAACGCATTGTGTACTTCCATGTCAATTCCTCTTTACAAGATTATCTTTTATGAGAACTATCCTCTTACGGAGATACCAAGTGAAATATCTTCGTCTTTAGGGGTATTTTCATCTTCCAAATTTTTATTTATCCCTTGGACAGTATATGTTGGATTTGAAGGTCATCTTATTTAATGGAGGCACTACACCTTTATGTTGTCTATGTTTGAATTGTCCAGTTTTTCACATCAAAAATTATTTTTGAATGATTTTTAGTAGAGGAGCAGATGACACATTGATGATCCTGTACCTTCAAGAACATATTAGGCTGTCACTTGTATCGAAAATCAACTTACACTGTTCTTGCCACTGGTCTTGGCTTCCTGGAAGAAAATTTATTGCACTTGCAGTTCCACTAGTGGTTGGTTTTTTTAACCTGATTGGAACACCGCTATTGTTCGGGGACGCTCAGCGTTATCCTTGTTAGTACCCATCATAGTTTAAAAAGCTGGACCGGTGATGGAACCGGTGAGGCTATCGATTCAGGTTTTTATTGGTCGGACAAGTGGTTCATTTTGTTCGATTGCGACAAAAAACCATTTTTTTAATTAAAATCGAAACAAAATAATAATAAAATGTATATTAAGCGTATATGTGTTCAAATGGTATGGGCTTTATGTGGTGCTATTTCTATGTAGGATGAGGACTTGAGTTCGATTCCTCTGGCAACTTCTTCTTTTTTCCTGTTTTTTTGCTATTTGGACCGGTGTCTCTTAAAAAACCAGTGAGGTCCTCGGTTCAGGTTTTTTCTGGTTAAGCCACCGAACTGGTCAAAACTATGATACCCATATTAGTTGACTTGAATTTGGCTAAATACATACGTACTCCCTCCGTTCAAAAATATAAGATATTTTAACTTTATGAAATGAATGAATTTAGACGTCTTTAAGTATATAGGTTCACTCCAAACCTCTACGAACCTATACACTAAAACACGTACGTCTAGATATATTCGATTTACAAAACTAAAATGTTTTATATTTTTGAATGGAGAGAGTATATAACAATAAAATGTGTCTACATACACAGCTAATATAGGTTTGGATGGAGTATGATGAAGTACCTCCAATTTGTGCAAGTAAAGGCAGGTCAACGACCGGTTTGCCCTAGTACTACTAGCAGTCCATGACGGATCGAGTTTAAGTGTACATAGAGGTGTCGTAGACGGCACAGGTTACGTTGTTGTACCTGTACAAGCCGGAGTCGGGCCGATGTTACCCTTTATAAGCAGCAAGATATTGTATCGCGCACAGGCAGGTTTAGCAATAAGCAGGAAAGGATTTTACCTAACAGCAAAGCATAGGCGTCCCTTGATTGTCGTCCTCCGCCCGCCGCCGTCATGCCGTCTTACAGTTCGTCGTCCATAGTCGCAAATTCCGAGCCGGTCACCCACGATCTGGCAATAACCGGTTACTCCACCACAAGAAGGTTGTATACCAACGGCACCTACATCAGATCAGCAAACTTCGTCGGCGGAGGCCGTCCCTGGTACCTGCGGTACTACCCTAACGGCTGCGGCTCACGCGACATCGGCCGTGTGACCTTCTTGCTCTACCATGACCGCGACACCGGCGCGGACGAAGACAGAGTGACGGTGCTTTACAAGGTTTCCTTGCTCCGCCAGGACGACGGCAATCCGGAACCACGCTTCCAAAGCAACCACAGGACGACCTACGACGACAAGTGCGAAACCCCCGGACTCATCTCCAGAACGTGCCTAGAGCCGCCGGCTTACCTCAGGGACGACGCCTTCAGCGTCAGGTGTGAATTCGACGTGCCCGTGATCGTCACTAAGTGTTAGAATTAAACTTCTTATTATGTTTTATAAACCGTGTCCTAATTATAAAGTACCAGTTGTCTCCCTTCCTATTCCTCCTTTATTCCCCACTATGGATTTTTCTGTGTTCCACCCAAAACTTTAGATCGGTGACCTTCTGTATGCCACGCCACGTGGCTCTTCCTGGCTATATAAACATGTAACCGGAGCGCAGATGGCAAGGCCGACGACCGATCCCCGTTGGGAGGACTACTGGTCGTCGATGTCGGTGTCCGACATGACCGGTCTCGTCCGGCGATGACTTACATCTCGATCTCCGCGTCGGACTAGATTCTAGTTCTAGTTTCTAGTAATTTCTCGTAGTAGTAGATTCTAGTAGTAGCATAATTTTTAGTATTTTTCTTGCACTATGTAATATATTTTTCGCTTTAATTTATAGATCTATTTTCTATCATATTTATGGCAAAATCTTGCTTCTCGTTATCTTTTCACAAGAAAAGAAAAGAGGGGTGTTGCGAGAATCGAACTCACGACCTCTCGCACCCAAAGCGAGAATCATACCACTAGACCAAACGCCCGATTTGTTTGCTAATTTTAACTTTACTTTGTTGATCATCGTTAATTTGAGAGAAACTCCGACTAAGCTCAACCCACGTCAGCACAGCAGAAGCTTCTCTCCTTCCGATCCCACGTCCCATGCCGGCGACCACGGTAATTGCAGCATAAAAAATAACTAGTAGTACAAGGCAACAGCCACCCTTCCAATGTCAACACGAACTACCCGCCACAAGCGACTCTCCTGAATCGCAACAACACTACTAGAAGTTTCGAGAACAAAGTCAGATCAGTAGTAGCACTAGACCATTTCCGTTTTAAAGATGAACAATCTGTGAGTGTGTAACCTTTTTTTTGTTGCACAAGTGTCTTGCCCTATATCCGCCCTATATGAATTTTCTATTTCCTCCGATCCAAATTAGTTGACTTGGTTTTATCTAGATTCGGAGGTATCTAGCACTAAAACAAGTCTGGATACGTTCGAATCTAGACAAATCTAAATTAACTAATTTGGGTCGGAGGAAGTAGTTCATTTACTAAACGATCAGTTTTAGAATAAGTTTTTTTGGAAAACTAGATCATTCAAACATTTGACACCATAAAAGATGTAGTGCATCCATTAAATACGTTGACCTTCAAATCCAATATGTTTCGGGATGCAGCAAACAAAAACGAAAATCAGCTAAAGTATACTGAAACTTGCGTGTTTGTGTCATGAGATGACAGGCAATTAGCCTTCAACACCGCAAGCTGAAAAGGGAATTTCAGATCACATTCAGCAACTCAATACAGAACACAAATGGTCCTCTAAGAATAGAAATGCCAGCAGCGATGGAAACTAAAATCCACAAGTACTTCCTCCGAACTTGTCGCTCAAATGGATGTATCTAGCACTAAAACATGTCTAGATACATCCATTTCAACGATAATTAATATGGATCGCAAGTGAGATTGTAGTTTAACAACGGAAACTAAAACAACTAAACTAGGCTGCAACAAGCCACAATCACATGATAACAGAGACCAAAACTAGGCCACAATAACAGGTCAGATGAAAGTTCAGCAACGGAAACCAGATTGAAAACTACACTAGGCTGCAACGCCAGTCAGCTCCAATGTGCATGCAGCTGCCTGAGGATTTTGATATTCTCCGGCTGATGGAGCGCCGTCTCCTGCCATGTATAGTAGTCAAATCTTGAGCAGAAAAACAAATAACAACTGCAACGAGCAATGTAGAACCAATCCGGCTGTGTGCAGGACTGATCGGTCAGGCAGGACCGGGCTTTCGGTCGGGATTGGGTTTCCTTTTAGTACATAGGAAACACTACCCAGGAGACTAGAGAAAAGAATAAAGAAAATGTAAGCAAAATTTGTTGCCAAATTTATAAAACCAAGAGTGGAACAACTAAAACTATAAGTCACTATATAGTGCTCATTATATATGTAGTACTCATTTGACTTAATTTTTGAAAGCATGGGTGTTTGAATTTCAGTATTTTAGCCAAGTAAGAGTACACCACAGTTGTAACACTACGGTTGTACGTCCTGATTTCTGCTCCACTAAGCACGGCATCTCGTAGGAAACTCACAGACCGCGCATGCCATCCTCATATGATATCCCAACAAGATGACCAACATAGTTGAATATAGCGCTCCTAAATAACCATATGAATTGAAAGCAGCTTCAAATTCGAATTTTGCCCAGTCATGTCCATCTCTGCTCATAACAAACAGAAATTACAACAAGAAAACAATATCGTTAGAGCTATCAGGAAAAATAATAATTTGATGACATTGACAGATTTAAAGCTTTGCCGGATGTATCCAAGATTGTAATCACATCTTGCAATATCAATATAATCTATACTTCCGCAATCTATCATCGTATCAGAGCGTGTCACTTCTCGGCCTAGATTTTAGCCACCGCTTCCGCCGCGCCGCCCCCGGCGAGTCGATCTCCATGATCTCCGCCGGGGGCATCGTATCTCGTAGCTAGTTTTTCTTCTAATTTCCTAAATCGGTTTAATAGTTTTAGAAAATTTCTTTTTCCTATTAGATCTATTTTTCTTTTAGCCACCAAAAGTATCGTCCACAACTGCATGTCTTCATTGCGTGCCTCTACTTTAACCTCGGCATCGACTCAACTCTGGCAAATCATCGTCAATGATCGTGGCAAGGAGGCTCCGCGCGGCACTCCAAGGGACGCCTTCACGCGCTGCGTCGGCTGCTCCGTCCTCACGTCGTCTCCGCGCCGGCCCGTCTTCGCCAACATCTACGGGACGCACGTCCCTGACTACGCACCTCGCCGTCAACAAAGGGTTGCACCTTCATCACCCGTGGTCATCATCGCCGACAACCATCTACACCAACAACATAGCCACATCATGGCCGCCATAACCAAACATGGCCATCGTCAATGCCAACAAGTTCTTCTTCACGAGCGACGCCGCGCTCATACAAGCAAAAAAAAAGGGTCTAAAACCCCGAAATCTACTACCGCTACAACAAATCTCCATCAATAACAACTTCTTCGTCTTCGTCCACCACGACCTCGCTGCCAGAGTCGCAGTCTAATTTTTATTTTTTTACTTAATCTATTTTCTTCTTACAACTACTTCATCTACTCCGACAAATCGGCGGACAACTTCTAGGCACTGTTCACGGAGAATTTCTCTGTTGCTTCCTCCGGCTCTGGCTCGCATGGCTCGTGATGGTCCTGTCTTCGCACGTCCGGTATTGGCAACACCGCCGCGTGCCTTCGTCCCCGGTGCGCCCCCGAGTTTGGCAAGCTCGGCAAGGCGTGTCGCCTACCTTGACTACTCCGACTCAAACTACGTCTACTTCAACTACTATGGCGAATTCTCCAGGCTCATCGACGATATCGACCACAACACAACAACATTATCGACTTCATCAACGGCGACAACTTCCCAACCGACACCATCGACCACAACTACAACGCCCTCACTCCCGGCTACATCGACATCGGCAACAAGGGCTACCACCTCACCTTCAGCTTATTCTCCAGTCAGACCGTCTGCGTCACTACTGATCCGACTACGGGGGGTGTTGGAGTATGTTACGGCTAGACATATTTGGTAGTTTAAGTTTGTAATCCAATTCTATCTCTAGTAGTCGTCTTGCCCCCCAAGTCTTCTAGTACTATATAAACAGCCTAAGGGCTCATGATGTAATCATCCCTTACAATATCAATACAATCTATGCTTCTGCAATCTATCAAAAATATTCGCTACGCCAGGTGCATCTCGATGACAACTAAGGGCCTAATGTGGCGTAACTATCAGGACATATTACAGTTTCGATACCTTTGGTAAATAGTATTTGTAACACTCTATTTCTCGGGTGTTAAACACGAATGAATATTTGTCAAAGCTAGCTATTTTTTTTGGAAAAGAGTATATATTAATATCATGGAGATACCAATTACACCCAGTCTCTGCAACAAGGCATGCCCTAGCGGCCTTATGGATTCACACAGTCCAGAAAGAAGAAAAAAGAATTACAAAAAAGAAGAAAAGTCCCGCTATAGAGAACTATTCCTCAAAGCAATGACACTGACACCACCAGAACAACACCAGTAGTCCACACTCCAATAAGAACGCCTTTCAAGAAGGAAACAGTGCACAAGCACCGTCGTTGCCCGATCAAAGATCATAGGTTTTCACCCTGGAGAAAGTCCTCGCTCGCAAAACATGCATTCAATAAGGCCATTGCCAGGCACAACTAGTTAATGCCAGATCTTGGGTTTTCACCCTGCAAGGTAAGACTGGGAACTCCTCCTGTGTTGTCTCCCCACACAAATAGTCGGTGCTGCAAGACACAGATCACGCAGCCAGCTCGTCATCACCACAAAGACTCGAATCACCATTGCTGCCATCATATTTCCGCTTTCTTGACATTCTCCGCATCTGACTTCACCATGGCTCATTGAATGGCACTTGGTGGGAACAAACAGCAGAGCTTTGCGACGCTCCCACTGAAACCAAATGGCCAAAAAAACAAGGTGCGCACGACCGAATACCTTTCGATCTAGCAATCTCCAGGCATAATGCACCCATGGGAGTTCGCCGGTGGAGCCTTCCGGAACCCGCCTCTCCGGGCTAGATCCATGAGAGCAAGCAACAAGTAGATCTTTGTCTTCACGCTGAAGGAATCCTAGGATCGCTCGCCATTATTGGACAGAACAACAAGCCCCCACGCCGCCATCCGCCACCAGTCCCCTCTGGTGGAAAAGGAGACAAGCTTGCAATAACCACGTGCCCCCGTTGGTCTGTCGGCCCGAGCAAGAAGCAACGTGCCGCCTCCCCACGCACCTTCAGGCAACCAAAAGGCCGCACCGATGGCGGATCTAGGCGGAAGCCTAAACCTACGACCACAGCCGCCACACCTTGCACCGATACCCTAATGGGAAACCCGTCGCGGCAATAGATCTAGGCATCGGCCCAGCCACCGCAAACAGCCGATCTCCATGATCGGATCTCACGTCCGGGGCAGCCACCGCCGCCACACGACCAGGGGCGCTGTCCTAGCCGCCGCGCGCAGCCGAAGAACCAGCGTCGACCCCAGCCGCCACCGGCGAAACAGCCACCGCGATCTACTCTCCCCGGCCCCTTCGGCGTCGGGCCCGCCGCTACCGCGGTCAGCGCCTGCGGTAGCGGCGGAGGGGTGGAAGATCAAGGAGGGGGGGAGGCGGCAGGAGGGAAGCCCCCCGGCGGCGCCCTGGGGTGCGCCGCTGGAGGGGAGGTATATAAGTTGCTAAACTGAACGTGGTTGTTCAAAGGGGATACAAGGAAAAGCACAAACTAATAATTAGCATGTTAGATTTATATGGGTTGTGGCCCATGTAGGCAGCTCATCTAGTCTAATAAATCTTGAAATCTCAAGGCGTATCTACTATAGAAGCTTGGGAGCTCTGTGGGAGACAAACATTAGTCCCACATTGCTAGTTGGGAGAAAGTTGGACCAGCATATAAGGTGAGCCGTTTCACTCCCACTAAGTGAGTGACAAGAGAAGGAATACACGCGCACTCCTCCTTCTTTGCCGCCCGCCTAGCCACGCCCACACGCACGTCGCGTGAATCGAGTTTGAGTTAGAAACTCGTTTTATGGAAGACTAAATTTTTTGCTTGGTGCATCTTGTTCGTCGTGTGTTCCTTTTGCTGCGCTGCTCTTTAGGCTTCCCCATCCCGGCGGCTGCGTGCACGGTTGTCCGGGAGAGCAGGCCTCTGAAATCCCGTCTGTTGAGATCCTGCATCGGGAGACGAGCGATAAGGTTTTTGGGGAGCATCTCGACATGACTGCTCGCATCCGTTCGTGTGTTCTTCTTCAAATGTCAAATTAAAGATAAATCCTTGGCGGAAGCAAAAGGGATGAGAAGCTCAGATTGAACCACAAATAGAGGAGAACCAAAATGACTTGCTCATATAATGTTGTTTGTGCCATTATGAGTCCATAGCTCCGCACTTGAAAAAAGTTAAATTGCACCAGCCGGGAATCGAACCCGGGTCTGTACCGTGGCAGGGTACTATTCTACCACTAGACCACTGGTGCTCATTTATTCAAATTTGAATGCGCCATTTATACTAATCGGATCAACACAGGAGTAGTACACAATTACTGCATCTTTTTTTTACTAGCTGAAAATTCACAGCACACAGCCCAAAATTACATGTTTACCATTACATATCCATGCATTAATGCATATGGTAGAAGAAGAAGCTGGTGAAGTCACCTTGATGAGAATGTGACAGAACAAGGGGCAGCCAAATAAAAAAACAGCTTCCAACACAGCACTCCTGTAGTTAGTTAGCTCGATCTGGAGTCTAGCACCACTACCAGCTCCTCCAATCCAATCCGATCCTCCAATCATCGAGCTTGTTCCACCATCAGGTAGTACTACAATGATCGATCAGCCATGCCATGCATGCGGGTCACGTCACGCTATTCTTCCCAAGGGAGAACGAATCGAAGATGAGCACGCCGGCGGCGTCGGCGAGCCTGACGGCGAGGAAGCAGAGGTAGAGCGCGAGCAGGCCAGCCCCCAGCACGGCGTCCAGCCGCATGCCCCGCGCCGGGAGCACCGCCAGCGCCCACGCCAGCCCGGCAACCAGGAACCCCACCGTCACGTACGTCGACGCCTCCACCGGCACCGCGTACGGCTCCGGGTACTTCCCCGCCGCCGCGATCGCCATCGAGAGCCCCAGCCCCACCACCATGTTGAACGCCGGCCCCGCGTAGCAGCCCGCTACGGCAGTCTGCGCGCCCGCCGCGCCGTCTTGGGTCGCCATCGCCACATCCGAGACCAGGTCGCCCAGCGAGTTGCCCCACGCGAGGACGGTGACGCCGAGGACGCTTGCGGGGATGCCGGCGATGATGCCGGTGGACACGAGCAGGGACACGAGCTCGCGGGCGAGGACGTACGACCAGAGGATGGACATGAGGAACCCGCCGGCGAGCCAGATCAGGCACGCGTACCGGCCGTGTGGGGGTGTTGCGGCGTCGGTTGTCGAGGCCGCCGCGACCGCGAGGAGCGCGCCGGTGAGGGCGCCGGCGAGGAGGAAGGTTGGGGTGAGCGGGCAGGTGACGGCTGCGAGGAGGAGAGGGGCGAGGAGAGCGGAGGCGACCGCGTTGGCACGTGACCAGCGGTGCGCGGCGATGTCCGGGATGGTGAGGCGGCGCGGGAGGTAGAGCGGCGCGGCGAGGAGGCGGTGGGAGAAGGATGCCTGCGGCGGCTTCTTTTGCACCTTGGAGTCGGCGACGGGGAGGAGCGGGGCGGCGAGGTCGTTCGAATTCGAAATGGCGGCGCCGCTGCTCCTGTCGGCGGCGCAGGGGCAGCAGTGCGAGGCCGATACGACGAGGACGTAGGCAGCGTAGAGGGAGAGGAAGGCCGCGGCAGCCCAGACGGTGACCGTGCCGGCGAGCAGCACGGCGAGGAGGTAGCCGAGCGCGACGAGGAGGAAGGACACGTCGCGCACGAACCCGCGCCGCTCGATGACGACCTCCGCGCCTCCGTGTCGGCGGGCGGCGACGATGGAGACGAGACCGGCGACGACCGTGGACACGAACAGCGAGCCGCCGAGCGCGCCGCTGAGCCCCACGTCCCCCGCGCCGCCGGACGCGAATGCCACGACGCTGGAGAGCACGTCGGGCGCGCCGTTCCCGAGCGAGAGCAGCGTGACCCCGGCCACGGCGGGCGGCAGGCGGAGCGCGGCGGAGAGACCCTCGAGCGAGGCGCAGAAGTACTCGGACGCGGTGTCGCCGAGGAGGTAGAAGAGCAGGAGCAGCCAGAGCCCGATCGTCACGCCGCCCAGCCAGGGTGACCACCAGAGCTCGTCCTCCTGGCCGTCGCCGCACGCGCAGTAGAAGAGGGTGAGGTAGTCGATGTAGCCATGCGGCGCGCATGGCGGGTGGCTCGACTGGAGGTACCGGCACCTGGCAGCGCGGCCCTCCAGCGCCTGCAGCTCGTCCTGGCAGCTCCGCTGCTCCTCTCTAGCCACGGCGCCGGCGGCCGGGCCGAATAAGAAGATGTACCCGCGCTGCTCCCAGGCTCGGGCCCCGGTGATGAAGAGGACGAGCAGAATGACGGAGCCGCCGGCGACGGCGGCGGCATTGCGCCTGCTCTTGTTGTACATTCTGCGCAAGGAAGTCATAGAATGTGATAATGGAGCTATCGCCATGGCTGAGATAATGGAGCTATGTACTGCTCTGTCATGCTCATGCGCCGCGGTGTGATCAATTTTGATTTCGTATCATCATGGCTGAACACGTGGCAGGTCGGCAGGTCCCCTCAGGAAGCTGAATCATTCTCCTTGTTCTTCTTGTCCTTGGTGACGTGGCAGGTGTGCCATGCCATGAGTTAGTGTAGGCAGAAAGCATCGACCGATCGCCGTGGGTTAATTGACCCGATCAAGATTATTCACGTGGGAATTATTGGCGCACAATTTATTTCGGTCAAGGTACTTGCTGCTGCATGTACAGTATGGTACTGTGGTAGTGATGATCTGGGGGTGTGTACTTCTACTCCATACAAGTGTATTTATTTTCGGTGCCTCACTCTATATACACTTTGTATTTTGTGATTGTAAATCTAAGCTACTTTCTCGAAACAGTCATCCGTCTGGTATAATATTAATATATAGCAAACCACACGATACAACTGATCTACTGCTTGGGTGAACATCACAAGCAAGCCTAAAAGTAAAAGAAGATAAAAAAAGAAACAAAGACAAACACGAGTAGATTGACAAAACAAGGATGACTCGTAACCACGGTGCCCTCCGGAGTTGTCCCGCCATAGCTCGAGATCCAGCCGTCAAGGTGTTCAGTTAGCATATCTCTGCGACTTTGTCCAAATTCCAGGGACTAAATCAACTCTCTCACCAACTCATAATTTAATCATGCAAGGAACAATATCTTGTAGGCCCGACCTGGCCGCCGTCCAGCTCATCGCCGTGAGTCAAAAGAAGATCCGGGTGCCAGAGACAGAGAGCCACCAGCAGCAGGAAGGCAGTACACGTGCGCTCCTTGAACAACAAAGCCATGGCATGATCATCACTTCTTCCCGCTAGTGACACCACATACCTTTGGGAGTTTTAAATTGTGATCGATGTTCCATGCCATGAGCTTGTTGATCCGTCAGGCGGAAAGATGGTGTTCATGTCTTGACAGTTCACAGGCAATCTTAAGCTATGACTGATTCATCCATGCTGTCAGATTCATTAATGAATTTCCTGCTGCTGCGATTTGGATACGGCAGAATCTACACGTGCGGTGCCCTATCCCAGTATATCTAGCGGTCGAAGAGGGTGACCCGAGCGAAACCCTATCCCTCTCCGCCGCGCGTCCTCTTCCTCTCCGCCGCCGCCGACAACTCTCCAGCCATCAAATCCAGCTCGCCACCGCCACCAAACGCTCTGCTTCGACGCCATGCGTCCCAAGAGCTCGTCTAGGAAGCACCGCATCGGGTCGCGCGGCCAGCTCCACAAAACCAAGGAGGAGATCGCCCGCAGCCGCTCCATCGGCGTCAAGAAGCGCGTCGCGCTCCGGTATGTGCATTCTACGCACATGCCGGCGTCGCTCCTCCTCTACGCTCCCGCGTGGTACAGGGGAACCGCCTCCGAGGTGGGCTCGTCGCGGCCACGCCCGCCGTCTCCGTCGAGCTCAAGCTCCTCCGGGTATCGCGATTACGTACGTGACGCCCAGAGAGAGCGACAGCTCCGACGATTTCGCGAACTCCAACGAGGCGGAGCAACGCGCGCTGATGCGCCTTTGCCACCGCTCGGAGCGCGCGCACCTGCACGAGGTCGCCGCGGAGGAGAGGAAGCTCGCCGAAGCGCTCCGGCTCATCGAGCGCTAGGAAGCGGAGGAGCGCGCGGTGGAACGCCTCCGATGCTAGGAGGCGGAGAAGGCCAAGGAGGCGGCGGAGCCTCCGGTGATCCACCTCGACTAGAGCGGCGGTGCCGTCTCCGCCACCATCCGGCGACGCGCAAGGCTCAATGAGCCGCATTTTGTGTAGAAAGTGTGCGCCATATGCTTTTTTGTAGAATTAGTATGTAAATTATGCTGAAATCGAACTGAAATCCGCGTCGTCCTCTGAATTTTGCCGCGAAGGCTATTCTTCCTCTGTTCGCAAATTCAAATTATTCAGTTCAGGTTTTACGGGTACTGGTCGGCGCCGTCTCCCGCGAAGCGAGTACTCGTGAATTCAGCGTTCCGTCCTCCGATATTTACGGTTTACTATTTGCGATTACTGCTAGAGATGCTCTAAGCTAGGGCGGGTATACTACTCGAATTAGTACTGGCGAGTGGCGATGCATGTACCTGCACCTACCTATTAAGCTGGCTTAACAGCTCAATAATGCAAGGGACAATATCAACAGGACGAGGTGGTGACAAGGGGTACCATCAGCGGATCAAATGTGCAGATTATTGCTCCACGATGATGCCACCAGATCAGAGATCTTTGTCTGCAAAAGGTGACGGTCCTAGCCTAACCTGCAAGGACGATTCTCAATGGTTATCTTCTCCAAATAATTATTCTGCCTGGTTAAACCACCCTTTGCAGGTCGTACATACCGGTGGCGCACAACGTGGCGTCTCTCTTTGCGAGCCTCATACCACACCCGCCCACTCAAGGACATCAATCTTCTTGTTCTGTTGGTGCACGACTAGATGCCAGGATCTTCTTGTTTTATTATCTTAACAATGTTGCATCTAAAGACATAATTGGGGAGGGTACTACGGCGCCCACCAAAAATTAGAATTGACTGGCCATCCGATTGGGCAAGTGAACTGGGAGCCGTAGAATATTCTTTTACCGTGTGGTATAAAAGCAGGGCGCAACACGCCCGCGATTAGAACCCTACCCACCTCCTCCGTTCTCCTCCCATGTGCGGCGGCGACGCCGCTCTGTCTCCCTGGCCACGCCTTCCTCCTCCCTCGCCCGACCCCTCCTCCCGCGACCTCCTCCTACCACCTGCTCATCCTTCCACCATCTTCTGCACCACAACGGAAAAGAGGAGGGAGGCAACGGAAGTTGTGGGCAGTGGGCAACGGCGGACAACGACGGCGGCGGTGGAGATCCGAAGGAGGAGCACGCACCGTGTTACGCCACGATGTCCATCTCGTCGCTCACCGTATCGTGCCGTCCGACAAAGCACCAGCGACGTCCGTCTCTCTCCCCCATTCCCCTTCTTGCCCACATCTCTGTTGGCCGAGCCAACGCCGGCGAGCCGCCTAGACCGCGCGAGAAGCAGCAGCGTAGGTTTGTGTCGTGGATTCGGTTAGAGTGAGGCCGCTGGTTGACTCAGTGTGGATTTGATTCTTGTCTGTCTCCTCTATTCTTCTTAGTTTTGGTCTTTAGCTCTAGGTCTTCCTTCTTTATTGTTTTCTTCTCACATTTTGTCGTGTGTTCTTCTCACCTCCGTCTCCGTCTCTAAGTTGTCCCTTTTTTGTTTGGGATTTGCTCCATCTTTTTATTGCTTTGTGCTTATGGTGCTCTCTGATCTTGTACCTTACGGGGTTTGGTTCCTTGGGATTTTGATTGACATGATTTCTCTATTCTTCATTTTTTTTGCAGGTAGCATTGGAGATTGCTGTGAAGTGACTGTTGTTTTCTATGCCAGAGAGGATTCTGCTCTATTGATGGTGAGATCAGATAGTATGTGACTTGCTTTATTTTCCTTTATGTGCACATATTACTTCCGTGAGATACATCTGATGCAAGAAAATTTGTCTATTGTTGCTTTTCACTAATCGTATCTCATTCAAGATTATGGTGTTCAAGATCAAGGTGTCAACATCTGGGCTTGCTTTGGAGACTTGGAGTCACATATGATTAGTATTTTGTGTTTAGTTGAGTTTTTTTGCATTATATATGTTAACATCCTAAATTTTTCGAACTAGGCGCATAATTTACTAAACCTAATATAGTGTCTTATTGGCATTTTTTAAGTGCTCTTTCAGTGTCTTTCGCTAAGCAGAACAATTATTTGAAGCAACGTCATATGTGCTAGAGATTTTTGCGAATATATTGCCTGCATATATTACTCATGTTTATGGTCTCTATGCCACATGCATGAGATGGTGATGGGCTCCCTGGTGGTGGTTTCCACATAGTGGTGTTCTTGCAAATTTATGAGACATGCTACTTACCTATCTCATTTTATCCAGCTATTTGTTCCAAATAATATATAGAAGGTTGTACTATTAGTTTTTGGTTATAATCTAATATTTGCTCAAAAGGATTCCTTTGTATTTCCTGAAGTAGAATAGCCGTATTGATTGGAAGAAACAAAAAAAATACCCAAAAAATCATATTTAAAACATACTTTTGGAACTACTTTGGAAGTGTATAGAAGACGGAAGTGTATGCTTGTTGTAACTCTTCTAAAAATAATAATACACATAGTAGTTTTCTCCTTTGTCAAGATTGCTTATTTTTGCCAAGGTTTCTGAAATGAAGAAGCAGACAGTCAGGAGCAAACTGGGGCTGGAACGCTTCAAGTCATGTCAACAAGTTAGTTCTCTGTTCCTCGGTCCAATGCTCTTTTATATCTTCTACTCCTACCTCATTTTACATATCTTCGAAGGAGGAAATGATCACGCTTCCTTGGGAATTTAAAATCCCTTGCATGAGAATTCGTGCCTTCTGATGGGAGACTATTGCTAGGAGTACACCTTGGCAATGTTTGCAGGTACATGGTTGCTGCTTTATGGTGGACAACCAGTCGCTTGTGCAATCGTGGGTCTTGACTGCAACCTCAGTTCCTCATGATTTAGGCTAATCGTAATAAGGATCAAAGAAACTCATCCGTGGGGATTTAAGCTTTGGTTTTCTACAGTGTACACCGTGTAGACCAGAAATGAGATTGTAAATGCTTATATTGAATTAATACTTCATAGTGATAGCTCGCTCTCTCTCTCTCTCTCTCTCTCTCTCTCTCTCTCCGAGTTTCGTTCAATATTCCAGTTATTCGATTTGTGTACAAATGCTTCACAAAATTAGTGGCCCGTTTGGTCCTGGTGTTCGGTAATTTCTTTGGCTCAACTGAAACACTTAGTTCAGCTTTCCCAATAAACTTATCACTTAGATTTTAAATACTACCAACACGTCTTTTTGAATTTGTTCATACTGACATTAAATTTGAATATCATTAGAAATCTCCTATCAAATTTAAGGCTTGAAGCTACTTTACTATCCATACCATGTAGCCATGTAGATATCCAGCTTTCATTTGGTAAAAACTAAGAACACTGTTTTTTTTAGCTCCCTTAATATCGTCTTTATGCAAAATGTAAATTAGTTTAAAATTAACTGGATCGTGCGCCAAGGCGCACAACTAAATCTGGTATATTATAAAACAAATATTGTATATGAGGTCGTCGGTGAATGAAGAATGGCATGGCCATTCTTTGCAAAACGTTCTGGTTTTTTACTTTATTTTCTTATTCTCATCATGGAAAACAATATGTGCCTAATTTGCTGATAGTTCCTTGGGTCTTGCATTATCATCTGATACATGAGGAGGACAAAACACTTGACCTAGCCGTCCAGCTCCTCGTCGTGAGTCAAAGAAGATCTTGCCAATCTCGGAGGCGCTGCCCCCACCAGCTACATGCCCCTACCTCACCCGAGAAAATTTTTATGGGACCTGGTCCACGATCCCATCAGCGTGGACCAACTCCAGAATCTACCACGTGGCAATCCTGATCTCTAAGTAACACAGCCCCAGTTACCTCGTAGACTCAGAATCATATACGTATACGTCTCCCAGTCGGGCGCCTCCCCTTGACTCTGGTACGACTACCATACACTACGACTACCATACACAGCCCTCGACGGTTTCCTCTCGATCCTAAAACCTCTCGCGCACGATCAGGCCATCTCCGGCGGCACGATCAGGTGTTCTCCGGCGGCCCGGAGGCGCGGCGACGAGTTCCCGAGGCAATGGAGGGATTCTCCTCTCAGTCGATGGACCATCGTCCTCTCCAGGTGAATGAGATCATACATCTTCATAATGATATTTGACTGACCCATTCATAGTCTGCTCACTAGTTGAGTCCTCACAGAGGGGTCACCGACGTCCTGGTATTGGACTCGCCATCCAGGCTAAGGTTGGAGGACATGTCCTTGACTAGTGAAACAATAGGAGAGACTAGCGGCTTGCCGACGACGCCGATGAAGGTCACGGATAGAAGCAGTGATCCCATGAATGATGCCAATATGGAGTCGCTTCATGGTGATCTGGTAAATTTTACTCGCTCGTATCCTTTGTGTTTGTTAGGTAATATCAGCACAACAGGCATATGTCGTAATGTTCAGCTAGTGAAACAGAATCATGCGCATGGACATGGACACTGTCCAATTCAATAAATGCTGCCACCAGTATTCCAGCTGATACAGTAGTTTGTATATCATTTTAAATACTCCACCTGTTGAAAATACAAATGCTTGACCAACAATTAATCTTACTCTTGCAGGCTGATAATGAGAATGCGTCTTCTCAGCAGATTGTTCCAAGAGTTGGGATGACATTCCAATCTGAAGAAGAGGCATGTAAATTTTATAATTCGTATGCTAGAACTAAAGGATTCAGTATAAGGAAAGTCCACAAAAAACATAGAGCCGGTGGGACTTTATGTTCTAGATATTTAGTTTGCAGCAATGAAGGTATGAAGGCTACTCATGGAACACATGTAACAAAAAAAGAACGAGCTACTACAAGGACTTGTTGCTCAGCTCGTGTTCAGTTCACCATCAGTCGGGAGGGTATATGGAATATTCAGAAAGTTGTGCTTGATCATAATCATGGTCTTGTAACTCCGTATAAGTCACACATGCTTAGATCGCAGCACAAATTGTTAGACGCTGATCGTCACATGATCAACCAAATGCGGACATCTGGAATAAGGCAATCTGAAATATATAATTTCTGTGAGAAATGGTATGGTGGAGCTGACAGTGTGCCTTTTTTGGAAATGGATTGCAACAATTACATAGGCACTGAGCGCAAGAAGTATTTGGAATCCAAAGATGCCCAGACACTATTGGATTATTTGAAGAGCAAACAGGTCGAGGACCTGTCATTTTTTTATGCTACACAACTAGATGAAGAGACCGGTAGGATAATGAATTTCTTCTGGACAGATGGACAAGCTATCATGGATTATTCTGTATTTGGAGATGTTGTTTCGCTCGATACCACTTTTTCAACAAACAAGTTTGAGATGCCATTTGCTCCACTGCTTGGTGTTAACCATCACAAACAAACAATCATTTTTGGTGCAGCATTGTTGTTCGATGAAAGCGGGGAATCATTCAAATGGCTTTTCAAAACCTTCTTACAAGCTATGTCTGGTAAGCAGCCTGAAACGATATTCACTGATCAGTGTGATGCTATTATCAATGCTATTGGAGCAGTTTTTCCAAATGTCAAACATCGTCTTTGTTTGTGGCATTTGTACCAAAATGTTGTTAAACATCTTAGTCATGTTATAAGTGATCATCCGGAGTTTCTTTCCGAATTCAAGAAGTGTGTATATGAAGATAGGTCAATAGCTCAGTTTGATAATAGATGGAATGAGCTGTTGGTTACATATAATATTGTGACAAATAAATGGATGAACAATCTATACAAGTTGCGTGAGAAGTGGGCTACTGTTTACCGTCGAGATTTTTTTAGTGGAGATATGACATCTACTCAACAGAGTGAAGGGATGAACAATGTATTCAAGTAAACATTTCGCAAAAAGCTCTGCCTTTCAGAATTACTAGAAGCATGTGACAAGTGTGTAGCTCGTCTCCGACGCAAAGAGAAGTATGAGGACTTCATGTCTCGCCATACCGACCCAGTACTCTACCTACCCCACCTACCATTGTTGAAGACCACATCTAAATCATACACGAGGACCCTCTTTTCTGAATTTGAAGAAGAATTCAAGAGGCAATTTAATTTGGCGTGCAACATGTTGTCAAGTGATGGCACAACTAGCACTTATAAGGTGACATCCTTTTATTACAAGGATGATGAAGCCATCGTGACTTTCAACCCCAAAACTTTGGACATATATTGCTCCTACAGGTTGTATGGTTGTGTAGGTAAGTCAACCTATAAATGTTCCATCGCTTCAATAATATTGCTGCCTTGGAGTTACTTTATTTTTTTCTGTTGTAGGTATCTTGTGCAAGCATGCTCACAAAGTTTTCACATGCTGCAATATTGTCACTCTACCCAGTCAATATATCATGAATAGATGGACAAAATATGCAAAGAAACATATTTTTACTTCTAAACCTGACAATGATAGTTTAGAATCTATCTTCGCTCATACTTCTCGAAAGATGATCTCCCTTGCATTGAAGTGTAAACCTTCAAAGGAAGTTCTTGCGCATGTAAACAATGGTATTGACAAATTAGCTTCTGAAGTGGATGAATTACTTAGCACGCTAAGCTTGGAAGAAGCTAAGGAGCCTGAAAGTTTCCTTGAATTGCCTGATGATATTGCCAACACAAGGGTATCATTTAAAGCTCCTACACGAATAAAAGGCCCCATGCAGGAAAGATCAAAAGGAATACTTGAGGGAGCAAAGAAAGGAAAAAATAATAGTGCATCAAGTAAAGGCAATAAAAATACTACATCAAAGACAGGTAGTTCTTATTTTTCTAGCATGAATAAGCAGAAATAATTTATCTCAACTTATATATCTTATATACACAATATGTTCAGGGAAAGGAAAAAAGGATCCGAAGAAGCCAGAACCAAAGGAATCGACCGTGGATGATTTTGTACCTTTTGAACATCATGTAAGATTAATGGATTTAACAACCTCTTCCATTAGTTTATTTAACCTGTGCATGCAATCTAATTTCATTCTGTTTTTTGACATAGGGATCTCTGCATCTGAATGATTCTGCTACTACATTTGGTGGGTACACGTCGGCCTTTGTTCCGCCTGTCTTTGGTGAATATACAAGATTAATGCTTCAAGCTCAGGGGGATGGTACGACATCGTCCATTGCTCGTCAATTAATTTTTTCCGAAGGAGCTAGTACAACCCGTTTCAGTGCTCATGATCATCAACAGTAGCAGTAGCGTGTTATTTGATCATCACCAGTAGCAGTAGCATGTTATTCTTTACCAACAAAAGTGTGTTAGTACTTTGTAAGGATCCTACGTGATGTCTCGCTGATATGTAAACTGTCTAATTTATATGAGAGCATTCTTCTGAATTTCTTACAAGGAAATAGTAGTACCTCAGATGCATCTTCTACAGCTACAGCCTAAGAATGTGAAGAAGAAAAAAAGGGGTGTCTCGATTCATTGTTGAGCAAACAATGCAACATGCATCTCAATGTAATAAAACCTTTTTCTGTTTCTAGTAGCTTAGCCAAATACTCCTGTAGACTGCTGTAATAAATATGTCACAATCCAAAAATAATCTGAATATTTCTCCTTTGCCTACACGAAATTGTATCATGTGATAGAAATAGAACAAGAGAATATGAAATGAACTTGATACGTTTCTTTGATTGATTCAGAGTTACAGTACAAGGGCATGAGCCAGTAAAATGTCCTGTGATGAACCAGTGTTCAGTATCAGCAAAAGGAACATAAGTTCAGGTATCTTCTGAACTTGAACTAGAATAAACATAACAGAGCCATACAACAACGACCATCTTCAATCAAGCCTAATAAGCTAGCATCCTTGATATGATTTCTACTGGCAAATTATCCGGACTCCTTGTGACACCTCGTCCGTGCTCCTGAATCGAGCGGCCGCGGACAGAGCAGGTCGGCAGCATCTCGGACGGCAACCGATCAGGTGAGGCAAGGTTGTCGGCGTTGTTGTTGAGCTTGAAGACCTCGAGGCCTGAGGATGGCGTCATAGAACTAGGGCCTGAGCGCCATGGACGGGAGCATGCAATCCAGAGGACCTCGTCGCCGCGCATCCGAGCCGCCGGGAGGATAAGAGCCACCTGAGCGCCAGGGACAGGAGCAGGTAATCCAGAGGACCTCGTCGCCGCGCCTCCGCGCCACCGGAGAACACATGATCGCGCCGCCGGAGATGGCATGATCGTGATCGAGAGGAAACCGTCGAGGGCTGTGTATAGTAGTCATACCAGAGTCAAGCGTCCGACCGGGAGACGTATACGTATAGGATTTTGAGTCTACGAGATAACTGGGGCTGTGTTGCTTAGAAATCTGGATTGCCACGTGGTAGATTCTGGAGTTGATCTACACTGATGGGGTCGTGGACCAGGTCCCATAAAATTTTTCTCCTACCTCACCGCCCCAACCGGGCCTTGCTCTAACCAGAGGAGGCCATCCAATGCCGGACGGTGGTGGCGGAGAGCTCTTCACCAATTTGTTCTTCCAGAGGGGCCTATGCGGGCTTGGGCAACGGTCAAGTTAGAACAAATGATCATCACATATTTATACTAAACATTCTTAATTGTTTGCATCTTATTATCAATAGATTTTGACTATTATTTTTCTACCGTATTTAACAACATTGAAAATATAACTGTGCTTATATTATTAAAATCCAATCTTTATTATTATACAACATAAAATTTATTCATTATAAATACACGAATGCTTAATATTTGAAAATATTAGTTTGTTATATTTTTTGAACCCAATTCATCTAACTCTAAAGAAAGAATAATAATATGAGAAAAACACAACCATATAGGGAGTAAGTTGTCCCACCCCTCTATTTCATAGTAAAATTTTGTTATTTATAAATTCCATTCTAGTACTTTTTAACAAGTTTTGTCTAAATCTTGACAATCATAAAAATATGAGGAAATCACATATGTAAATGGAATAAGTTGCTCCCTTATATGTATTATTGTGTTTCCATACATGTTTGTGTTATTCTTGTATCTTAAGTAGCTTGAGAAAGGGTTTTATGGCCTATAACCCTTTTAAATATCCTAATAGAGGTTGGTACGTATGAATGTCTATCATAGTTTTCAACAATAAGTGTAGAGTGCCTGAGCTTTCAAAATGTGGTTTATTCACAAATCCCTTACTTCCGTGTGATGCTCCTTTGAAGATACGATGTGGGCAGGAGAATAAGGGGCCACAATTGTTTATTACTTCCTCCGTCCCAAAATATCAGGCGCCTAAGAATTAGTCCAAAGTCAAATCTCACTAATTTTGACCAAATATTTAGCAAAAATTATCTACATCTACAATATTGAATGGACACACTAAGAAAATTATTTTATGATGAATCTATTGATATTAATATATTCTTGTAAATGTTTATGTATAATCTTGATCAAACTTAAAAAACATTAACTTTTGACTAATCCTTAAGCGTTTGGGACGGAGGGAGTATGTTACCTAGTTAAAAAAAATGTAGAGCCTCTTAACTACAAAGTTCAATGCGCCTAAAAGTTTCATTTGTCAACTCTAACCAATGGAGTAAGGTGGACACTGCACTTGTACCCCCTCACGTGTGAGGCTGCCTTGGCCTAAATGTCCACGGAAAGTGTGCTCACTTTTTTATTAACAAGATTATACCCGGTGTGGGTGATGAGGGACACACAAACATGATACTCGCTTCGATCCAAATTAATCGACTCGGATTTGTCTAGACATGTGTTAGTGCTAGATACATCCGAATCTAGATAAACTTGAATCAATTAATTTGGATCGGAGAGACTAAGTTGAATTGTAGAAAAGAACACAATCAAAAGAAAATGAAAGGTCAACATGTAATTAAAGTGACAATTTTAGGCAAGACCGAACAGAAATTTCATCAATTGATGCATCAATTTACAATGTACTAGAACAGATACACCTTTTAGTGAAGCAAAACCAATAGTAAGTTTACATATGTGTCATGCTCTGTCCTAGAGAAAATATAGTTCACAAATTGTATAATAATTTTCGTGTGAGTGAGAAGCATAAGATAATCACGATATAAATTGATCAAAACCTAGACAATTACGTGCGCATTGGTGCAGCCAGGCGCCTGTCGCCATGGCTGCGATTATACTCGAGCTCTTATGTTCTGTGATGCAGACTTTGTTGTAGATCAATTTTGTTTTTGGTACGTATCATCCTCGATGAACACGTGGCAGCTCGACAGGTCCTTTTGGAAGCTGAATCATTCTCCTCCTCCTCTTGTCGGTCGTGTCATACGTCTTCAGAATTGTTCCACGCCATGAACATATTGCTGACATGGAAATATGGAACGATGATGATTTAGTTTGGCAGAAAGCATCAATCAATCGCACGGATCAACAGCAAGAAAACTGCAAACTGAAGAAAACTGATCATCATCATCATCATCATCTGGTCGTCGAGTAACCTGAATGCGAAGCTACAGCCATGTCATAAGATGAGCAGCATGATCGATTAGCATCGTTGTCAAGATGATGCGCGAAATCCATTGATTGACATGAATGCGTGGAGTGGAGGCACGCACAGTTTATTTCGGTCAAGGTACTTACTGCCACTACTGTACATACCGGTAGCTAGTCAGTAGAGCAGCAATGCCGATGATGTGTACATGCATGTATCTGTTGCGTATACCGAGCAGCCAGAGATTTTTTTTTGACAGAAGCCGGTGAATTAATGGTCACCATATACTCTCTGCTCTGTCCCGGTTTGAAGGGTACATATAGCAAATCTCTAGTTCCTAAGTTTTCTCTGATTAGTACTAATTTTTCTCTTACTAATTCTCTAATTGGCTTTTTTCTAAAATTAAATGCTTATATGCCGACAAGGTGGGAGGATTTTGAATTGCATGATTTCTATTATGTGTCTATTTAACCGGGAGCGAGGGAGTATATCAATTTAACTTCCCACTTGCACCGTACGAGAGCTGGTCTCCTGTACTCCCACTGGTCTCGGACGCTGAGATCAAATTTGCTTTTGTGTCCTTGCAAGAGCCCACAAACTAAATGCCACTTTGCGGTACGGATCCTATAAATGACCATTCCGTCTTCTTTTGTGAGCATGCTGGAGGATGCCAGGGTGAACGTCAACAGTAGGCCGGTCCTATCTAAGGAGAAAGAATACACAGTGACCGTTGACGAAGGTGGTGATAAAGGGGACGTTGAGGAAGATGAAGGGGATGAACTGGAAGAGGTGGACGAGGAGACGTTCGATGCTGCCCAAGAGAAGGGAAAATCGAAGAGATCATCCAACTACAACGGGACCAAAGACGGGGCATTGATCCGGGCTTGGTAGGCCGTTTCCATGGATTCTATCACCGGGAGTTATCAATCCCAGAAGGGTTTTAAGCTTGTGCCAAAAGGAAGCACTTGCACATTGAGATCTCTCCAAGGCACATGGGATACAATCAGGCAATATTGTAGCTGCTGGAGTGCTGCTTATGAACAAGTGAAGAATCATCCCCTAAGTGGCGTCAACATTGATGAATATGTGAGTTATTTTGTGATATTGTGCTCACTTTTCACATTGCATTTTCAATTGTGTTCAGTTGTCTTTCCATCGTTTGGATATGTAGGATGGGGTAGCCAAATGAGGTATAGGGACATGGCCGCATCTAAGAACTAAACCTAGTATGTTTCTTGCATCAGGTTTAAAACGAATATTCGATTTTGTTTGTATTATTGAAACTTCGAAGAATATTATGTGTCATATTTTGATCCCTGAGTGGAACAATGATGCTAAAGTGTGTTCGTACTATTCAAACTTCGAAGAATTCTGTGCTATTTCTTGTGAAACACTGAAATGTGTGTAGGCTGCGGTAAACTCTATTTTGCGGTACGCGTGGCATGGATGAACATATGCCGCATAGCTGACCCGTAAAATAAAATATTCCGATTTATCGTACACCTATGCGGCATCTTCTCCGCCTCGCTATTTTTCGCACCGCAAAGGCGAGATGTGGTTTACCACAAACGGGTTTTGCGGGTTTGCGGGATACGGTATATACTAGAGATTGTCTAAGCAGTTCCTTCGAGGAAGTTGAATCATGATGCTCATCTTTTTTTCAAACTGCATGTGAATAAATAGATAGAGAAACAGTCTGCAGGCTAGAGTACAGAATCGACCAACCATACAACTGGTAAACCACTAGGAAAAGAAAAGAAAAAAAAATCCTGGCTGATCATCCTTCCTCTTCCTCCTGAAGAGGAACTGCGATCCAAGACGATATTGCCAGTATCCTATGTACTTGGGTAGAATTAAAGTATGGAAGGATGATACGTCCTTCTTGCCAAAATGTAGTGCATATAAGAATTTTAAAAAGTCAAATAATGTCAAGTTTGACTAAGTATGTATAAAAATTACCAACAACTAGAATATCAAATCAATAGCATTAGATTCATCACAATGTATATATTCGGTATTATAGATATAGATATTTTTCTTCAAAAACTTAGTTAAAGTTGATAACATTTGATTTTTGAAAAATCCTACTATATGGCACTATATTATGGCAAGGAAGGAGTACTAATTCGTCCATATCATAAGAAGACGAGAATGCATGACAGGCCTACTACCACAATTAGCTATACAGGCGATGAGTGTATGTGCATCTACCGACTTAGAGCATCTTCAAAAGTTTACCCATATTTTGCGTAAGAAAGTGAGTTTGTGTAAGAGAGAGAATGTTTGGGTAACTAATATGGGTATGACTTATCGGGTTCTCAAGATTTATATACCTGATACATGGCTAAACTAAGGCTCATAAAGTCTTCAACATGGTGGTGGGGTGCTACGCTGGGCCGGCCTTGAACATGGTGGTGGGGCTAGGGCTGTTAATGGCGGTCGCGGCGGGCGGGGACATACCTGGAGCCGTACGCGGTGCCGGTGGAGGCGTTGACGTACGGTACGGTGGGCTTCCTGGTTGCTAGGCTAGCGTGGGTGTTGGCGGTGCTCCCGGCGCGGGCCATGCGGCTGAACGCCGTGCTGGGGGCTGGCATGCTCGCAATCTACCTTTGCTTCCTCGCCGACGGCGTCGGCGTCGGCATCGTCAACTTCGAATTGGTCTTCCTTGCCAGGAAAACCGTGACGTTAGCCACATGTATGGCTGATCGATCATTGTATGATGTGATGGTGAAGGGCAAAAGGTCGATAGAACAAGAACGATGATTGGAGGATCGGATTGGATTGAAGGAGTACTAGACTGCAGGGCTAACTAACTAGAGGAGTACATCGATGGATCATGGATGGATGCTTGATTGCGTGTTTTTGGGTTTGGCTTCTTCTTTTTAGATAACAGGCCAAAGGGCCGACGCTAAAATAATAACGCCATGACGTGCATAGCAACCCTGAAGATCCGCTTTGGGCAACAACGAGCACCGGATGAAAGCAACAGAGGACCTTCACGCCGTGTCTTCAAACACGATGCTCCCAACAGAGTTACGGTGTCGAAGACGCCGCCATCGTGTCGATCCACTCTGAATCGAGGCTTTCACCCTGAAGACAACCAACAACTCCGAGCAAGTTAGGGAGATGTCTATGCTCCTCGTTGACACCTCCAAGGAGGGGAACAACACCCATGGGTGCCGTCGCCGCCAGCCTGACCCGAGCCAGGCAGGACTTTCGTCTGTATCGTCGCACATCTTCCAACCTCCCGGAAAAGTGGCATACCGTCCGTGAAGCCTCGCACCGCTGCCGCTGCAGCGCCTTGTCGATGAAGTTGCAAAGCCGCAGAACTCCGACTCCCCACATGGCTAGGAGCCACAGTCCATCATCCTCCTCCAACCCAAAAGGGGGTAGCCACCGACCACCGCAAGGCAGAATCAGGATCCTCCGCAGCAATGTCACCCACTCTAGGCAACCTCCACACGACGCAAGGGTCCAGAGCAAAATCTCAAATCGGGCCTGTGGTAGCCCAGATCAAGCCTGCCCTTTTGCCTCCTTCTCCCATGCCAGAAGGTAGGGGGATAGCACCGCCGCGCGCCCACATCGCAGAGATGGCCGGCCGCTGCTCGCTAGGATCCTTCCTGGCCGAGCCTTGTGGTCGCCGCCTCGACGATTTGGGCCCTTGCTGCCGTGTCCCGCTCTTGCTGCCAAAGCACCATCATCGTTGTCGCCATCCTCAACTCCCCGCCGAGCTCCGCCGCACCACCGTATCCCCTCCATGCTCCAGCACGCACCACCAAGGTCGCGCTGTCGGGCCTTCTTTCCACCACTGCCGCCCCTGTGAGGCCCTGCCTCCATGCGAAGGAGGGCCTGCCGAGCATGCTGTCGTCGCCCCCGCCTTCGGCATCCGAGTGTGGCCGCCACCGCTGGCGCCGGCAGCGGCCGGAGAGACCAGGTCGGGGCATCACTTTTTGTTAGGGTTTGGGAGATCCCAGAGCAGCCTCGCGTGAGGCGGCCTGAGGAGAAAGTCAGGTAGGACTACCAAGAAGCTACAACTAGAAGCGCGAACAGCAGGCGTGGCCATTACAAAACCTATGCCAAACAGGGAGCCAAGCTTCACGACAATAATGCTGTCCAGGGCTTACCCAAGAGCAAGCCAACGAACATGCATGCCGACAAGCCCGCACCCCACATGTAAGAGATGCCACCAGAAGCCGGCCATCACCGGGAACCGACCAACGTTGCGGACACACAAACATGGAGCGCCAATGGAGCCTCAACAAGGAATCGAGGGTGCAAATCTCGATGCAAACATTGCCGAAGGGGGCACACCGCAATTCTGACACCGAAGCACCGCAGCTCCGCCACACCCTCGACCGAGAGCCACAAGCCGAGAGCACCAAGGCGGTGTCTTCAAGAAGAAAGCGACACCAAAGTGTCGCCGCCCAATCCGAGGATCTTGGGTTTTCACCCGGCGCAAGTAGAAGGAGCGGGAGAAGCCACCACAACACCTTCAAGAAGGGGACGGCGTCCTCAGACGTTGTTGTCGCTGCCCCAAGGACAGGGGTTACACCTAGGCATACTTCGCCTTCTACATGATGAGTATGTCGACGCTGAAGCCGCGCCCACATCACCGCCTCGACAAGAAGCTTGCCAGGACCACACCGTCCACACAGCCGTGACTACCAGCCAACTTCAAAACCAGGGGCTCTCCAGCCAATCCGCTGGTTCCCACCAAGCTCCAGGGCTGCCGCCCCAACGTCCTAACTCCCTGCGCCGGCGGATCTGCAACTGAGACACCAAGCCACACCACCTCTGCAAGAGCAACCCAAAGCCGGAGGGAAGCCAGAAAGGCGACACAAAGCTCGCCCAAAACTCGCTTGTGCAACATTTGGGGCCCTAGCGACCAGGTTAGGAACCCTAGATCTGGGGAAGAAGAGGATGGACGGGGGCCTCAGGGGACGGGCCCCTGCCCACCCATGGCCACCACCACGCCGCCCCGCCGGGGCTCCTCGTGGCAGATCCGAGAGCGCCGCAGCCAGAAGGGATCCCCGCCGCCATGGGCCGCCTCTTCTTGTGCTATCACACTCTCATCAAGGTGATTTCATCAGCTTCTTCTTCTACTATATGCATGGATATGTACTGTTAAACATGTAACTTTGGGATGTGGGCTGTGAGTTGTCAGCTAGTAATAAACAGACGCCGTAATTGTCTACTAGTGCTGTCTAGATCCAACTAGTGATAAATCTTACTAGTAATTGCGCATTTTTGAAATTTAAAGAAATGAGCACCAGTGGTCTAGTGGTAGAATACCACGGTACAGACCCGGGTTCGATTCCCGGCTGGTGCAGTTTTTTAACCGTGGAGCTATGTACACACATTGGAATTTTTGACAAAGGGGACAAGCCTACACTACTACACTATTTGCCCTGTCACTCCGGCCAAGGCGGCGTTGGATGAAAATATAGCAGAAATAGATAAAAGTGAGTGGTCTCATATTTATATTCGTATTCTTATGCGGAAGCCAAAACGAATACAGGAATCCTGAAAATGAAAAATATAACAGATCTTGTCGGAAATCTTTACTATCAAAAAACATATGGTCTGTTAGATCGTGTTTTTTAGGATGATTTTGTCCCTGTAAGTTCCAATGTTTTACTCCATCTGGCACCGCCAAGTCAAATCCCGATCTCTCGCCTTACCAATAGGTCTTAGGCCCCCGTGTCCAGTTTCCCTTCATCCCCGACGTGTTCGCTCGATCCCGATCCCTAGTCCCTTCCCAGATGCCAACCTCTAGGATCCCCGTTACACGTCCTCCGCGCGGGCATCTTCATTCCACTAGGAGGTTGGAGTGGGTGGGGCTGGAGAGGAGGGAGGCATCTGTGGCGAGGTGGTGGCGCTGGAGCTGCTCCACCAGGTGGGCCACCTCCGATGGCGGCGAGGGAGAGACGCCACACCGTTGCCTCAAGCTTCGCCTCCACCTCGGCGGCGTGGAGCGAACTCGGGAAGGAGAGGATAAGGAGACCAAGGATTTTTTGGGCTGCATCCCATGGCCGGCGGTGGTTAGGCCTCTCGTGGAAAAAGAAAGCGTTTAGTTTCTGCTTAGCGGTGGCGGTGCAGGTAACATCTTCAAATAGCCAGGGGCAAACTTGTAAAATGAAAAATCAGAATCAAAGTTTGTACAACCGTAACCTACCTCAAGATAATTATTGCTTGTTGCAGTTTGTTATTTGTTTTTCTAGCAATGCCTTGATCTGTACATGGCAGGAGATGGCGCCCCATCAGTAGCTGGAAACAGCTGCATGCACGCTGGAGCTGACTGTTCTTGAAGCCTAGTGTAGTTCTCAATCTAGTTTCCGTTGCTCAACCATCAGCTGACCTGTTATAGTAGAGTAGTCTTAGTTTCTATAATCATGAGCTCCCTCCCTTTACAAATATAAAACGTTATCTTTATGAATCAAATGTATCTAGGCGTCTTTTAGTGTGAACCTATACACTAAAACGCGTCCAGATTCAATTATTTCACAAAGTTAAAATGTATTATATTTCTAAACGGAGGGAGTACTGTGCTCCAGTTTAGCTGTTGATTTAGACTCCATTGTTAAACTACAATTTGATTTGCTGTGTTACAATGTAATATACCTGTGGATTTAGTATCTATCGATGATGGCATTTTTATTCTCGGACGAAACAGTTTCATTTTGTGTATCGAGTTCTACTGTTTCGTTCTGACGTAAACTCTGACATGACCAATTATGTTTTTGTTATCGTCGTGGATGAACACATGGCAGTACGACCGGTCCCTAGGGAAGCTGAATCATTCTCTTCCTTGTCTATGCCATGTAAGAGCAAGAATAATAGAATAATAGTAGAGTCAACTGCTGATTATAAGTCATGGCCACATCATTTATAGTCAGTTTAACACTAGTAGAGAAAACCTTATAGCCAGATACCTTAGTGCCGACGAAGTGAAAAGTACACTTATGATGCATGTATCTACACCTACCTGTTAAGCTGGCTTAACTCAACAATGGAAGGAACAATACCTCTTAGGCTAGTTTACTTCTATCGTAATTTTTACCCACTAGACTTTTGAGGACATACGGGGATTTTGTGTTCATTCAGTACTCTCCAATCCTTTACAAAACTCTTTTCCAAAAATACTCTACCTTAGAGTAGAGTTTTCAATCCAGAAAAAATATAAAGAATATGTGGGGATATCCCGGGATTATCCTGGCTAAACCCGGCGTGGTAAACGGACTACGAGGATTTTGGGGGAATTGGGATAATCCCATCCGATTCCCACAAATACACTAGCGAATACGAGAAAAATAAACAAGGCCTAGGACGAGGTGGCAGGATATTGAGAACGGATCGGTAGGAGATTGCACAACATGGATACCACGAAATCAGTATCTACATATGCAAAAATGTTGATGATGATCCCAATCCGTTGTGTCAGGATTCGATCATAAAAGGAAAACATGTCGGGAAACCTTTTTAGTTCTTGTTCTATGAAATGCAAAAATTCATCAGATATTTCTCATGAAATACATGAACATGTCTTGTGCCATGAAAAGCCAAAAAAAATAAAGGCTAATTGTTTTGTCTCAAGCACGATTTTATAATATACTAGCGAAAGTACCCGTGCGTTGCAACGGAAATTACCATCCACATAAATTCAGTAAAGTGTATTCTAACCTTTTAGTATTTAATCAAAGTTGTCACTACTACCTCCATACCAGTTTATTAGATTAACACGGAGTTCAAGAAAAATATTTACATGAATTATATGTCGCAAAAATTATGCCATTGGATTCATATTTAAAATACATTTCCTTTGATATAGTTTTTGTGACATATGATTCACATTTTGTTGATTAAGTTTGTAGTCAAACAAATTTTTTGAACTCCGTGTTAGCCTAATAAACCGGTATAGAGAGAGTACTTGTTTTTGAGGCTACAGCCTATGGGCCATCATATGCATGACACTTTCATCCAAATGATCCTATATTGCAATAAACACATGTAGGCATGACATACTACAAATTAAGCGGTCAAAGCACAATTCAGCTGGTAGTTCTTTATGTCCGTCAGCTACAGGGTATAGAGGGCTCCAAACTAATATACCTATACAAAGTCAATTTATTCGATTAGAAATATAGAACCCCTAAAACTAAAAGGAGTATTGAAGATAAAAAAATGCTCTGTTTTTCTTTCTGAAAAGACAATATTTCTTTCATCCTTTTGCATCCTTGATTGGAGCCTCCACGAATCATTACTGAAATTCTCTGGACTTAATTTCCAATTTCTATCCCACTGGAGTATTTAGAAAGTGATATGTCCAATATCTAAATAGTTTTCTAGAACACAATAAAGTTCAGAAAGGGAGAAAGTTGAATGTACCGGTCAGCCTTTTGGTGTTACCTTAATCTCTTTATAATCTGCATCTTTTCAACAATGGTAGATTGGTTCTCAAAGGCATAGCATGATGCACGTCGTACTCAATGATCCCTACTGAAACCAGTAATCTTTCTCAAACTTAAATCATGAACTTGATATGCCTACCTGTATGGCTGTATGTGCGGCCATGGAATATATCTCAGCATCTTGGGAGTTTCCTTATCTTGTGTGCCTTTGTATTAGTTGAAGGATCCACAAATTGCATCGTTCTGAATTTACTGAAACTCTTGCGATCTAGGAAGAAAATGTGCCAGGAAGTCGAGCGTGCACCTCCTTCCCTGCCGTACTCATCTCGTTGGGCGCCGGCCCGTGCAGCTCAACCTGCACCTCCACTGACGTTTTGTGATGAATTAGGAAAACACGTTCGAGCCAAGACCTTGTTGGAGAAAGTCTATGGCAGCATCCCGCTACCCATCCATGTTCAGCACCGGCTTGGTGGTATCGGATGGCACGTATACGCTGCTCGATCGGCGACTGGCCGGCCGCTTCCCCATCAAAGAACATGTACAACGTGCACCTGCCAAACTCCCCGATGGGCCAGCAACCTGATGCCTCTCACTGCCTTGACACGAGCTTGGCTGTTCTCTCCCACCTCATCCTTCCTGTAATATGCAGGTCAGCAGCTCACACGATCACACCCCTACCGGTGCATCTGAGGGGACCTGGTCTGGGAGGTCGAGGACACGGGGGAAAGGGGAAACCATGGAAGTACGGTGGTTGGAGGCCAGGTTGGTGTGGGTGGCGGCGAGCCCGCAACGACATGGATATTGGCGGCGGAGTTGGCCCTAACCCTAGCCACGAGCAGAGCGGCCTGGGATGGGTATATGCGGTGAGAAGGGCGGGGCTCCTGGCTACAAGAAAGGGATTACGGTGGTGGTCAATTTTTTTAACTAACCGATGGTCGTTGGGTAATTCATACGTTGGTGGGAGGGCAAACCCGTCTAAAAAAAGCGGAACCCGTAAGAAACACTTCGTATATAGATTTTATGTTTAGAAAAAATAAACTGATCCAACCCAAGTCGTCGAGATGTTTTTTCATTAGCAGATCGAGAAGTGGGAGCTGGTCGTGGTGCGACAAGGCCTGGTGCCGCCGGTTCAGGCCGAGGATCGTTCGCGCTATCCGTCCTATAGTAGGCCAGGCAGCCTGCGCGAGGCAGCTAGCAATAGGACCTCCTATATGAAGTAGTACCCGGATACGCTGCTGGGCTTATCCATCATACGGGCCTTGTACTTACTTTTCTCTTTCCTTTAGTTTTTCTATATATTCCTTATTATTTTTTATTTTTCTGCTTTTATTCTGTGATTTTTATTTTTTGCTTTCTCTATCTTTTATGTTTTTTACGCTCTTCTAAAATTATTCACACTTTTTAGAAATATTTATGGGCTCAAAATAATCACTGGATTCGAAAAATATACTCACTGTGTACGAAAAAACTTAATGATGTTTAAGAAAATGTTCATGGAGTTTGGAGCAATCTTCATGGGATTAAAATAATACTCTTACGGTACTTACAAAAATGTCTACCGATTCGAAAAAATTGTGAACATTTTGTATAACCAGGTGAACATTTTTTTGAACCCGGCGAACATTTTTGAGTATGTGAATGTATATTCCTGAACTCCATTTTTATAATTTATGAACATATTTTTTAACTCATAAATTGTTATTTGTTGTCGGTACTTCTTTAACCCATGGCCGCACCGGGGCGCTCCCCGCCAGCCGGCTAGAGGCCTCCTCCCCACCAAGTCCTCCCTCTCGCCGCTGTCGGGGGCGTCACAGGGAAAACCCCATGTGGGGTGGCCGGGGTCAAGGTAGCGACGTTTCACACCGTTCGTTCAGTGATAGTGCCGCGGGGAGGCAACTGATAGGATCCATGACCTGTAACTGCGAACGGTGAATGTTAGTAGTTAGCAGCAAAGATGGACAAGCCTGACATGGGACCAGATGGTTCGGACGGGCTGCCACCGACCGATGTTCCAGTTGCATCTCCGACGACAACACGAGAGGTCATGGGCTAGTTACACAACACGATGAAGCCCGGGGCTCTGACCCCGGGTGTGGCGGTGGCCTCCTCCTATGTTGGAGGAGGTCGGATGACTGATGGCAAGTTGGGAGGTGTGGCTACCGGTGAAAACCGTGTTATGACTCTGATCATGGTGGGTGATGGCGGCGTCTTCGCACCATTACTTTTTTGAAGGCATTGCCACTTCAGCTACCATATACTTACTCATGTTGCTCCGGGGAAAACCCAAAACCACATATTCCGGATCGAACGATGGCGATGCTTTAGGCATCACACTGTCTCATGGGGCATCATTTTTGGAGCAGTTGCTAGATGGTGGACATGTGTGGAGGATCGATGCACATCTACCTTATCGATGACAATGAGTCCCTGTGGCCTACCGCAGCGTGGGTCTTAGTGTTGAATATGTTATGATGGACACACGCAGGGCGGATGTGTTATATGGAGTTGAGGCGGTGTTGATGGCAGGCTTGGTGAGGGCTATGGGTCTATGCCCTGAAGTTGGTCAGCGGTTCGATGAAGGTGATAGCTCGTGTGTATAAGGTGTTCGCTAAGAGTCTGCTAGGCCAGATGAGCGTTCCTTTTTTGCCTAGATTGTGTCTCGAGGTATGTGACGTTCCTAGTTTCTAGTTGATGGGGGCTTTTTCGAGTTTTTCAGGCATAAGACCTTGTTGACATGATCTTCACCCATTATATGATGGTTTCGAGTTTTTGATGTATGATTTCTGCCATTATTGAATAAATTAATAAAAAATACCGTTTGCATCTTTTTTATGCAGAGGCCAGGGGTCTCCTCCTTCTTTTCAAAAAAAGGCAGAAAACAACGAAAAAGAAAACCAAAAAAATGGAAAAAAGAGAAAATTTGAGAAGAAATAGAAAGCTCGACAGAAAACCAAAAGAAAAAGAATAACCGGGCAGAAAAAACCCGAGCCACTACAAGTCTACAATGTGCTATAATGGCTGTAGTCTCTTCCAACTCCGACCGGACAGAGCGAGGAAAAATGTGATGTTGTGCGGCTGGTGTACGGGATGGTCTTCGTGAGGTTGGCCAGCATCTTCTGTTTCACGGATCCATACTAGCTAGCTACAGCTTAATTGGAGCGAAGTCGTCGATCTTATTTCTTTTTTGAGAGAGGTCGAGTGCTTGGTTTTTGAGGGATGTGTGAGCGGTTTGAGCGAGCTTGCAAGCGAAGCTACTAGTTAGTAGTAACTGAATCGTGCAACCCATCCATGATGTATATATCCGTTCTGTCAATCGATGGTCGTTATGGCCATGTGGTGTTTTAGCCCGTTCAGGCGATAGCTGCTGGTGACCAGTGAATTGGCTCGTACATTTAGGGAAGCCCGGAGGTGCAGCTGCACCACGGGCCTACGTGTCGTGCTACATTTAGAGCTCGCAAGGAGGATTTGATGGGTCACCGGGCTGACGAGATCATCGTCTCCGCCCTCTCTAGGCCAAACTATGCCAAGTTGATAGGAGAGATCTAACTTGCCAACTGCTATTCTCACTCATGGATTCCCAACTTCTTTTCTAAGCTTATCTCCGACTCAAATTTCCCATGCATCTCATTCCTAGATATACCGCACTATGTGACTCCAAAGCCATTCACCGTTATGGCTATTGTTGCTCTTCTCCCGTAAATTTCTATTGGCACGAGAAACGGAAGGTCATGCTACAATACATGGCATAACTAGCTATTTATGGAAGGTCAGGGTTGAACATAGTGTGTGGTCTGGACATCATTGCATGGCCAAACATAACACACAAGGTTGTGTGCCATTTATTCTTACACGAGTGATGTAGTTGTCGACATTTGTGGCTTTCGTTGTACATGTATATATTGCTTCAAACCAAGGCGATGTAGCCATCACAAACTCTGAGCCACAATGGAAAAATGTACTTTCAATTATTCTCCAACTCAGGATGCATCGCAAAATAATGGTGATACACCAAACCTTTGTTTGTAACTAAATATATGCACACAATAATTAATTGATTGCTAATGATGATCATCAAAAGTGCACTTTGTGTTTTATTTTGAGTGATTGCTAATTTTTAATCTTCATTCTTTCGCTTTGTAATGAATATGTAGTGTCAATAGGTATCTCTGTAGGGTTTGCAAAACAATGCTCTGTGATCGATCGAATGGGATTCAAAATGATGTTTTTCCTATGGTTTTAGATAATTGAGTTAATATATCCTTTTCTATTCTCTACATAAAATTTTAAGAAGTGAGTGGTTAGCCAAGTGGATGTACAGCCCACATAGGTTCAAGTCCTCGCAGACCTAGATTTGGGTTCTTATTATTTCAAAACAAACTCGCTCTAGGGGCTTCCCCTACCGCATTCTTTAAAAAAATCTCTACATGAAATTTTAGTATTATGCATAAAGAATCTAATAGGAACACAAAATCACCATCTAATCTCTTTGACTCCTTGGAATTGGATTAGCCATGTTTTAAAGAAATTTCTATCACAAAAAAACATAATAGATCATGAACTATATGGAGCCAATTTTCGTTAAAAAAATAACCTAATATATTGTACAATCTAAAAGAAAACAATTTTTAAATAAATGCCAAAACTTTACACCCATTTCGTCACTGCAATAATCTTGGGATTCCATACTTCATGCATGCATGCATGTGCACAACAAATGTAACCAATAACCGTTATTAATTTTCATGAATTAATGACTTCAGTTGATAATTCAACTGTACTAGTATGGATATAGTAATTGTTAAACACATACTACTATTTATTGTAGAACACAGCTAATTACTAAGAGAAAATAAGTTGGAATTGATCTTGGCTAACAACCTGGAGAGAACTTAAGGGACATTCTCCACCACATTTTGCTCACATGCAGCCTTGATTGGAAGCTTTAAAACCAAGTACTTCGTTTTGTCCCTACACTCAAATGCCTCATCGATTTGTTGTGTCACAGGAATGGAAAGATCATCGTCTCAACACTCTCTAGGACAAACTATGCCAATTTGATAGGAGAGATCCAACTCGCTCACTGTTATCTTCACTACTAGGTTCCGGACGAGTTTTCTGAGCTTACCTCCGACTCAAATTCCCAATGCATACTATTCCTAGATATATCACACACTCTGAATCGAGTGCCATTCCTTGCTCTGGCTATTGTTGCTCTTCTTACATAATTTTCCATTTGGCACAAGCAACTGGATGTTATTCTACTATACATGTGTTAGCTAGCTATTTATGGAAAGTCAGGGTTGAGCATAGTGTGTGGTCTGGACATCATTGCATCACCAAACATCACACACAAGTTTGTGTGCCATTAATTCTTACGCGAGTGATGCAGTTGTCGACATTTGTGGCTTTCATTGTACATCTATATATTTCTTCAAACTAAGGCGATGTAGCCAGCACAAACTCGAGTCACAATGAAAAACAAATGTACGTACAAGTATTCTCCAAGTCAGGATGCATGGCAAAAGAAAGTTGTTCCACCAAACCTTTGTTTGTAACTAAATGTATGCACACTGAAATCAACTGATTACTAATGATGATCATTAGTAGTGCATTTTTTGTTTTATTTTGAACGATTGCTAATTTTGGTTCTTCACTATTTGTGTTAGTAGTGAACATGTGGTGTCAATTGGTATCTCTATAGGGCTTGCAAGACGATTCACTATGATTGATCAGATGGAAGTCACAATGATGGTTTTGCTTTGCTTTTAGATAATTAACTTAACATACCCTTTGCTATATATTCTCTACATACAATTTTTGGCTTATGCATAAAGAATCTAGTAGCAACGCAAAATCACCATCTAACCACTTTAACTCCTTGGAATTGGATTAGCCATGATTTTAAAGAAATTTCATGATAAAAATCATAATATATCATGGGATTCATGGAGCCTATTTTGTAAAAAATAACTTAACATGTTGTACAATCTGAAATAAACCAATTTTTAAATAAAAGACAAAATGTTGCACCGATTCAGGATTGCAATAATCTTGGGGTGCCATACTATATGTATGCATGTGCACAATAAATGCAATCAACAGTCGTTATTATTTTTCGTGAACTAATGACTTGAGTTGATAATTAAACTGTAAGCACTTATTTTTGGACGAAAGGAGTACTGTTTAGTGTAGAACACTGCTTTTTTAGGGAATGCCATTCGGCTATCTTTATTGATCTAAAAGCATTGTTACATCGTTTAAAAGAGCATTTAGAATGAAGTTAGGGGCTCATCGATCCAATTATACAGAGAATTTGAGATAAAAGCATGCGTAGCTACCTCATGTGCTATTTTATTGGCTTCCCTATTACAATACTCAACTGAAACTCTGCCAAAACCACTCCATAGGATAGAATAGTCATCATAGATAGCTGTGATGTTGAAGAAATACCCCCTCTTGCATCATCGTCTCCATGGACCTTAAAATTATTACAGCCAATCTGTTGTGCAATTAAAAGGCCCTCTCAGAATACACGAGCCTCTGCCATTGGAGAATCGACTATGTAGTTTAAAGACTTGTTTGATGCAGCCAAGCAGGTACCATGATCATCACGGGTTACATCACCTGTAGCGCCAGATGCTGAGGTAACGTTAAGGGGGGCTGCATCGACATTAATGATTATCATCCCTTCCCAAGGTTTTCTCCGTCCACTTCTTGGAATTGCGGTGATCTTCTTTCTCACCATCTTGTAATTATGAGTTAGAGCTTGCTGATATGCCGAACCAATTGGATCCAGAAAGCCCCCCCTCCCCCGTTCCTCTCCTCTCCCTCCCTGCTTGAGAGCCCCCGTGAGAAACCGGCCCGCCCCTAGCCTCCTCCGACGGCATTGTCATTGGGAGATGGCGAAGGGGTGGCGCTGGAGTAGTATATAGTAGTAGATCTAGTGTTTCCGGTGGTTCGCCGGCGTGTTGGAGTAGAGCGCTGGTCTTTCTCGGCTAGATCTGGCGCGGTCTGCTGCTGGTCTTCTTCTCTGTGGAGATTCGATGGGAGGAACTCTTGGAGAGGGGCATGGCGGCAGGGATCTCCGCAATAAGGCTCGAGTTCGGCCCTAGAATCTAGTTGTTGGCTGCGTGGTTCTTCTTCCTGTTGGCCGGCCGTGGTGGCGAGGAGGAGGGGAAGATCTTCGTCAGTGCGACCTGTTTCTCTGGGTGGCAGGGATCTTCCGTGGTGGCACTCCGGCGCAGTGCAGCCCGGTCGGACTCGAGAAGAACCAGTACGCTCCCATGGTGGGAGATGTTGTTGCCTTCTCTGGAGCTGAATCCCTTCAATAAAAGCGCTTCGGCTTCCGCTTCTTTGACGGTGAAGACTTCTTCACCTCTCCCTTGGCCGGCCGTGGTGGCGAGGAACAGAAGGGGGATTTGGTTGCTGTCGCTGACGAAGCGAGAGCCGGTTGAAGCTGCGCCCACTAGTTCTTCTCCGCAGTGGCCCTTTGGCAGCGATATCGTTGCTGGGCCTCTGCCTGTTCTGGCCGAAGGGTGGTCGAGGGTCAAAACCTCCATCGGAGGCCCCTTGTTGAAGCTCAGCTCTAGGGCTCGACATCTTGGTATTGGCAAGTGGTTTGTCCCCGCCGATGCCAAGATGGCTGGCTGCTGCGCTTCTTCTCTGGATTGTAAGGTGTCACGAGCAAGAGACCTTGATGATCTCGCTGATTTACTTGGCTAGAGGTCGTTGAAGTTTGGTGGTGGAGGCGCCCAGGGACTTGATTGCAATCTATCCTTTAGTTCCGAGGTGCTGTGTGTAATTTTGAGGCCCTTTTTTATTTTTTATCTAGCTTTGCTAGGGTGTTTTCTTTGAGGGCCTCTTCAAAATTTGTACCTGCCATGAGTCTATCAACGCAGCTTCCAGGGTCTTCTAGACCCTTTTATCGTTTAAAAAAACGAGATCCGAAAACAAAACAGAATGTCTACTTCTACTCTCTCCGTCCGCAAATAAGTGTATTTCTAGCTTTGTCCTAAGTCAAAGTTAGTAAAGTTTGACTAACTTTATAGAAAAATATAGCAATATTTAAAAAACTAAATTGGTATAAATTGATATGTTTTCAAATTTAGTTTCATAATATATAAATTAGATGTAATACATATTGCTATATTTATCTATATAAAGTTGAGTTAGACAAAAGTTAGAAGTATACTTGTTCCTGGACGGAGGGACTACCTCCCTAGATCGACTAGCTTGGCAACGTGCAGAGTACAGTTCTATTGCCGTCGTATCCGTCAAGAGTTGCAGAGTGACAATCGCATCCAGGTTCAAATAAGCTTCTCTACTATGTATCCGTTCAGTCAATCGACAGCCTTGATGGCCATGTGGTGTTTTGACCGGTTCGAACGATAACTGCGGACATAGTTTAAAAACTAGACCCGTCATCGAACTGGCGAGGCTGTAGCTTCAGATTTTCACTGGTTGAATCACTAATTCACCGGTTCACTCTCTGATTTTCTAAGTCTTCAAATAATATTTTTTACTTATACAAATGATGTAATAAATAGATAAATATGTATGGAAAAATATTACGGAGTTCGCAATTTGACATAATCATTTGCTTGCATAAATAAATTAACAAAGTAATGTCATTTTGTCAACAAGCAGGCATTGTAGCATTAGAGCATCTCCAGCAATGGCTGGACATTCGACGTTGTATATCTTCGATGCAGTGCGTCCTTCGCCAGAGGCGACAAACAACACTGCAAAACATAGCGCTGAAACAGCACCTCCGCGGGCGTGATTTTCAAGCGTCCAAAACCGCGCGCACATAAATTTGCACACACACACAATCTGAAATTGCGCTGAAAACATTTTTAGACAAACATTAATTACAACGGGACGAACAAGTTCAACACTGAGCAACTACACGAAACAGAAATTAAACCTAAATCTATGCTTCATTCTCCGAGGTAGTGTTGTCGAAGTCCGTCTAGAGGTCGACCCACCTTGGGTCGTTGTCCGAGATGGTGCACAGGCCGTCCATCTGCGCCTTGATGAACGCCTTGTGGCGCCGGCGGTCCGCACACGCCGCCCTCCTCTGTGCATGCTTCGTCGCATAGAACTCCGCCTCGGCTTGGACGTCCTGCGGGAAGAGGTGCCTCCACTCGTCCAAGGCCGCCTCGTCGCGCTCGGCGATGAGAAGGCGCCACTGCGTCTGCCGGTGGCGGCGGCGTTGCTCCTCAGTGACGAGGACGGGCGCGGGCACGAGGAACTCAGCCTCTTCCAGCGACTCGGTGTTCGGGAAGTTCAGTCGCAGGCGGCTGATGCACCAAGCCGCCGCTTCGTATGCACGGGCGGCCTCCTCTGGCTTGTTGTAGGTGCCTAGGGTGAGCCGAAAGCCGATGGCGCGGAGCTCGGCATAGAACATACCGTTAGGGCGCTGGCGCACACCCCAGAAACCAGACGCGACGCGGCGGCGAGGCGGCATGCGACATTGGAAGGGGAGGGGAACGAGCAGAGCGCACAATGGAGTGGAAGTGTCGGTGGTGAGTGGGCTGAATCTTCCGGACGCTGGCGCATGGCGGTTGGGTGTGTGCGTGCGGCACACCATATAGATGTAGCACGCTCTGCAATAGGTGGAGGGCAAGAGTCAGCGCGCACTCCGTGCCTGGTGGAGGAGCGGGGTCAATAGCTCCTACGCGACATCTTTCCTTGGAATTGGACAGAACAAGACATAGCTGATAGAAATGGCTACCATGCGACGTTTCTTTGGTAGAAAATAGCCCAGGTGCGACACTACTACTTAATCCAAAGACACACGTTGACAACTCGAATCAGGTGAGTCGAGCGGGACCCACTACGTAAGGACCTGAGCGCTGGACCCACAGAGTGTCTCCCGATGGTGGGACCCACAACGTGGGACCCATTAACTTATCCAGCTCAGCATTGGTATAAGAGAGGACCCCGAGCCGTGCAGCACCCGAGCCCTACCGCGACCTTCCCATCCTCCCTCCCCGACTATTGTTGTTCTTCTTCTCCGGCGACGACACGCAACAACGGCTGGCAAACGGGCCACGACCTTCCCATGTCGAGCTCCACTTCAGCCTCCCGCCGCACATGGCCGCGCTATAGCGCAGTGCCAATGACAAGCTGCCCTATATGCCCACGTACTGTGCCCCTGAAGCGGCTGGTCACATTGACCAACAAGAATGACAACCTTGGACGGGAATTCGTGAAATGCGAGAGTAAACCAGAGCAGGGGAAGGTCAGATTTTACTTCTCAATCGGCCAATTTTGGTTTTTGTGTCCCAATTTCATCATTTTTCATCCGATTTGGGATTTAGGGTTCATCTTTCTGATTTCAGAAATTGAATCAATGCGCCCATTTTGAGTGGTTAGATGAGTACATAGAGCGGATTCAACTGGCTGGCGCATCAGGGGAGATCGATTTACCGTTGGAGGCAGAGAAGTTTGGATCGGGCCTGTCTAGATCTGGCAATTCCATTGGTGCTACTGTGGGGGATGCAGGAGTGACGGCAGTGATGGCAGAGCTGAAGAACCTGAATAAGCAGATGAAGACAATCTTCGAATTGAAGAAGCAGGACAATTTGGTGGCCGGTCTGTTTTATGTTTGTGTAATTGCTCTCGCATTTCTTTATGTGATGATAATTAGTCGTTAGTTTAGGCTATCACTGTTGAAGTTAGCTTGTGCATCACTTGTAATTATCTAAAGGCTTAAGCTTGAGAGACTGCGAGCTCGCTGAGCGATTCACCAGCGTCTCCCGTGGTCCGGCTCTATGTGTGTGGGCCCTGCAACGCGTCGATGTGCTCTGGGTGCCGTGCGTGGTCTGGCTAGTTCTAGGCCTCTGCTGGTCCGTGTTGCTGCCGGTGGGCCAGAGGGTGGCTTGCGTGTCTGACTGTGAAGGTGGCGCGGCTGTTACTAGCGATGCAGCGCTTGGTGCTGGCGGCGGGCGAAGTGCTAGCCTCTCCAGGCATTTTCCATTGTTTGGAAAAATAGAAAAAACGCACCTCTGGACTCTCGTCGTAAAAGATGTTTGAATAAAAGTGTTGTGCTGCACAAATTCGGCATGTCTTCTTCACTCTTTGTCGTTTCTTCACTTCTTCAGTCCGTCGTCAGTGAGGTGTGGGCAGAGTGTATAGTTCAGTGGTAGAGGGAGAAAAGGTAAAAAAAAGTTAGTTGATAGTTTCCAGAAAAGGCCAGGCCCAATTATAACGTACACAGGCAGGGACGAATAGGACATAGCCAGGCCCATTGATAAAAGAAGTGTAGCTAGTGCAAAAAAAAGTGCACACGGTTATTCACATAGATATATCTTTTTGTCTTATTGTTATTTCACAAATATGACTACAGGAAGCTTCAAATTATTTGAGTTGTCCCACGTTGTTTTGGCTCTTTTATCGTGTCTTGCTGCTAGGGTGCACCCACGTGTTGTTTTGTCCGAAATAAAAGGTTGGTTCTAGTTAGTAGTCTTTGTGAACCAAAACCCGACTAGCACTTTTTTTTACCAAAAGGTGCACTCGAAGTAACAATTTAAAATTCTTTTGGTTTGTGCATGCTATGGTGTTTTTAAATTTTTTACACGTGTGTTTCTATCTAAAATGGTTGTGCCCCTCTTAAAGAAAGAAGACATAGTGTGCCAATATAGGCACAAAGTTTATGATTGATCATGTTTGAGTGCATTTTGGTTTTTACTACACACGGCCACATAGTTTAACAATGTAAATAGAATGCAATGAAGAAACTTTAGACACAATATTAATATATTATTGAATCATGTTTGAGTGCATTTTTTACTACACACGGTCACATAGTTTAACAATATAAATACAATGTAATGAAGAAACTTTAGGCACGAATAAATATTAATATATTAGTACGACCAACATAGATAACACGATAGAGGGGCATCGGATACCCTAAATAGCATCCCCTTATAACATATAGAGGGGCATCCTCTTACAAGATATAGTGCATAAAACATAAAACGAAAATATTTAAAACTAGACACGGGCACACACGCCCAGTTGGAATTATGCCCTAGAGGCAATAATAAAGATGTTATTATTATAATTCTTGTTCATGATAAAGTTTATATTCCATGCTAGAATTGTATTAAGCGGAAACATTGATACTTGTGTGGTTTGTGAACAACACCGTGTCCCTAGTACGCCTCTATGGACTAGCTCATTGATCAATGATGGTTAAGGTTTCCTAACCATAGACATGAGTTGTCAATTGATAATGAGATCATATCATTGGGAGAATGATATGGTGGATAGACCCAAACTAAGCGAAGCAATTAGATCGTGTCATCGTGTTCGTCTTTGCGAAGTTTTTCCTATGTCAAATATTGTATTCCTTAGACCATGAGATAATACAACTCCCTGGTATCGGAAGAAAGCTTTGAGGTCATCAAACGTCATCCTATGAGAGGGTGATCATAAAGGTGTCTCTCAGGTGATCGGAAAGTATCTGTTGGGTTGTATGTATCGAGATGAGATTTGTCCCTCCCAAGTCGGAGAGATATACTTCGGGCCCACTCGGTAATCGATATCAACACCGCTTGCAAGCATGTGGTTAAGGAGTTGATCACAAAGTGATATCGGATTACAGAATGAGTAAAGTACTTCGTGAACGAGATTGAACTAGGTATGACGATACGACGATCGAATCTCGGGCAAGTAAAATATCGCGAGACGAAGGGAATATATATATGGGATTGATTGAATCCTGGCATCGTGGTTCATCCGATATGATCATCGATGAATGTGTGGGAGTCAATATGGGTGCCCAGACCCCGCTGTTGATTATTGATAGAAGATCATGTCTGCATATTCTCGAACCCGCAGGTCACACATAACGTGTCTCGGCTAGGATAGATTGGATAATTGGTTTATGAATTTTTGTTCGAGTCTCGGATGGGATCCGGATATCACGAGAGGTTCCGAATGGTCGGAGAATAAGATTCATATAAGGCGGTGCAGTTTTGGAGTTGAATAGTTCGGGTTAATCGGTATTGTACCGAAGCTTTAGAACCTTCGGAAGGGGCCAACGTGGTCCCACCTTCCGGGAGGGGGCATGGGCCTATGAGGGAGTGTCCTGGCCGCATTGGGCCAGGGGCACAAGGCCCCATAGGGCCCAGCCGATCCTAGAGAGTTTAAATCGTTTAAACTAGAGATAAGATAAGATAGGATTTCTAGATAAGGGAGAGTTTAAATTGTTTAAACTAGAGATAGGCTTGGAGGAGAGGCTAGGGCTGGCCGCACCCCCTCTATATATAGAGGGCTGGTGCGCCCCCTCTCACACCCCCTTACACCTTCCTCCAAACCCAGTTGCCCTGCTGTCCTTCCTCTCCCTCCCATTGTTTGTAGGCGAAGCCTGCAGAAATTCTCCACCATATACACCACGCCGTCGTCTGTAGATCCAATCTATCTCTCCACCATACTTGCTGGTCCGGAAGGAGGAGACGCCGAGGTGCCGACGTGTGCATCTCACGGAGGCACCGCCACTTGTGGTGCTAGATCGGATCGGATCGCGAGGAGAAGCGAGTACGACTACATCACCACGCGTTCAACGCGTTCACTGTCTTGAATCTTCAAGGGTATGAAGATCTAATCCAATCTCTCTCGTTGTTTGCATCTCCTAGATTAGATCTTGGCTTTCCCTCTGTTAAGCTTCCGTGAAAATTTTGATTTACTATGCTGCGAAACCCTTCAGTGGTATCAGAGCTAGATCTATGCGTAGATGTGATTCACGAGTAGAACGCAACATGGTTGTTGCGGGTTGATGTTTTCTGTTGCAAGCCTCTTATTTGTGTTCTTCTTATGACGCGGGATAGTGAGATTGAAGCGGTCCAGGCCAACCTTACGCGACGACATTCGCGAGACCGGCTCCGCACTTGACGTGTGGCTTGTACCACACACATGCTGGTGGATGTCGCTTTCTCTCACTATAGTTGTCATGGGATTAACACCGGAGTTTGGCAACCATAATATCACCGTTGTGGCTTTCCGTAGGTAAGAATCGTTCTTAGCATCTACTCCCATGAGCCACGTAAAACATGCAACAACAAAGTAGAGGCGTCTAACTTGTTTTTGCAGGAGTGTTTCGTGATATGGTATGGCCCAAGATGTGATGTGTATATTGTATGCGAGGATCATGTTTTGTAATGTTTCACGACTTGCATGTCGATGAGTACACAACGGCAGGAGCCATATGGTTGTTGTCTTTATAATTGTGTATGACCTGCGAGTCAACTTCTTATACGCCATGTAATAGCTTTACTTTATCGCTAAGTAGTTAGCAATAGTTGTAGTTGCTATTCGTGGTGGAGGCAATCATGGTGGAGTGATGGAGATCATGCCGGAACGCACAAGATGGAGATCGTTGCGCGAGGATTGGCTATACCATGTCACATAAAGTTATATGCATGTGATGTTTATCCTTTTATGTATCTTATTATGCTTAGATCGCGACGGTAGCATTATAAGATGATTCCTCACTTAAAGATCAAGATAAAAGCTGTGTTCTCCCCAAGTATGCACCGTTCGCGAAAGTTAAATCGTGTCCAAGCATCACGTGATGATCGGGTGCTATAGACTCTACGCTCACATACAACGGGTGCAAGCCAGTTTTGCACACGCGGAAATACTTGGGTTTTACTTGACGAGCCTAGCATGTACAGACATGGCCTCGGAACACAAGAACCGAAAGGTTAAGCATGAGTCATATGAATGATATGATCGACACTTCGTTGTCCACCATTGAAACCACATCTCTTCTCGTGATGATCGGATTAGGTGTGGTGAATTTGGATCGTGTTCACTAAACAACTTGAGGGATGTTGAATTTAGTGGGAGTTCATCTAGTAATTTGATTAAGTTGAACTATTTATCATGAACATAGTCTAAATTGTACTTGCAAATACTGTAGATCACATGGCCAAGTCCAACTTCAACTTCAACGTTTGCTGAGAAAGAAAAGCTTAGAAACAATGGGTCTAACTTCACCAACTGGTTCATAATCTAAGAATCATTACGTATGGCGGACAAAAGGACTATGTCCTTGAAAGCGTTAGGTAACCCCTAACTGCAAGCTACCGGCTGATGAGAAAGCCGTCTATCGATCAGCGTAAAGATGATTATGGTGTGATTAAGAGCACCATGTTGTTTGCTATGGAACCGAACTTCAAAATCGTTTGAAAGCTATCCCGGACCCTTTGAGATTCTCGAGGAGCTGAAAACCATGTTTCAGACTCAGGCCCGTTCTGAGAGATATGAGATCTCCGAGAAGTTCTTTAACTGCAAGATGGAGGAAGGGAGTTCCGTTAGTGAGCACGCCATTAAGATGTCGGGCTACACTCAACGCCTTTGAGCAACTGGTGCCAAGATTCAGAGGAGCTCAAGATTGACAGTTCTGCAATCACTCCCTCCAGCTACAAAAGTTTTGTAGTGACTCACAATCAGATTGGTTCCATCGATCACGATCGAAGCTCTTCGCAGTCAAGGCTGCGAGGTGGACATCAAGAAGGATAATCATGTGTTGATGGTCAACAAGCCCTCCTTTAAGAAAGGTAAAGGTGCAAAGAAGCCCTTCAAGAAAGGCGGTGGCAAGCGCGTTGCCCCTGCTGAGAAAAAGCTCAAGTCTGGTCCCAAGCCGGACACTGAGTGCTTCTATTGCAAGGACAAGGGTCATTTGGGCAGAATCGTCCAAGTACTTAGCGGACAAGAAGGCTGGCACCATCAAAGATATATTTGATATACATGTTATTAATGTTTTCCTTACTAGCCCTCGTTGTAGTGCACGGGTATTTGATCTTCGGTTCATTGCTAATATTTGTAACTCGAAACAGGAGCTACGGAATAGACGGCGGCTTGCGAGGATGAGGTGACGATCGCGTTGAAACGGATCAAGAGTTGATGTGATGGCCGTCGACGCTCTCCTTAGTTTTACCTTGGGATTAGTTTTAAACCTTAATAAATGTTATTATGTGCTGCGTTGAGCATGAACATTATTTCTGGATCGTGTTTATTGCAAGACGGTTATTCATTTAAATCGGAGAATAATGGTTGTTCTATTTATATGAGTAACATCTTTTATGGTCATGCACCTCTTGTGAATGGTTTATTTCTTCTAAATCTCGAAAGGGATGAAACACACATCCATAACATTGAGGCTAAGAGATGCAAAGTAGATAGTGATAATACTACTTATTTGTGGCAATCGTCTCAGGTCATATTGGTGTAAAGCGCATGAAGAAACTCCATTCGATGGACTTTTGGAGTCTCTTGATTTTGAATCATTTGACACATGCGAACCATGCCTCATGGGCAAGATGATCAAAACCCGTTCTCCTGGTATGATGGAGCGAACAGCGGACTTGTTGGAAATCATACATACCGATGTATGCGGACCGATGAGTGTTTCGGCAAGGTGGATATCGCTATTTTCTCACTTTACAGATGACTTAAGTAGATATGGGTATATCTATTTAATGAAACATAAATCTGAAACGTTTGAAAAGTTCAAAGAATTTCAGAATGAAGTGGAGAACCATCGTAATGAGAAGATTAAGTTTCTGATCCGATCGTGGGGCGAATATTTGAGTTATGATTTTCTCACGCATCTCAAGGCAAGTGGAATCGTTTCACAACTCACGCCACCGGAACACCACAAGCGCAATGGTGTGTCTGAGCCGGAATCGAACCCTATTAGATATGGTCCGATCGATGATGTCTCTTACTGATTTGCCGTTATCGTTTTGGGGTTATGCATTAGAAACGCTGCATTCACTTTAAATAGGGCTCCATCTAAATCCGTTGAGACGACACCGTATGAACTGTGGTTTGGTGCTAAACCTAAGTTGTCGTTTCTTAAAGTTTGGGGATGCGGCTTACGCCAAGAAGTTGATGCGGACAAGCTCGAACCCAAAGCGAATGCGTCTTCATAGGATACCCTAAGGAAACTATTGGGTATACCTTCTATCCAGAACCGAAGGCAAAGTGTTTGTCGCAAAGAACGGTTCCTTTCTTGAGAAGGAGTTTCTCTCGAAAGAAGTGAGTGGGAGGAAAGTAGAGCTAGACGAGGTTGTTGAACCTTCTCTTGAATTGGAGAGTAGCGCAACACCTGAAATTGTTCCAGTGCCGCCTGCGCCAACAATAGAGGAAGCTAATGACAAGGATCATGAAGCTTGGACGATGTTTTCATTGAACGTCAGCGGTCGACAAGGTCGCGTGCCCCTCTGAGTGGTACAGCAACCTGTCTTGACTGTCTTGTTAGTAGAAGACAGTGAACCTACGAACTATGAGGAAGCGATGATGAGCCCAGACTCTGAGAAATGGCTAGAAGCCATGAAATCCGAATTGGGATCCATGAGCGAAAACCAAGTATGGACTTTGGTGGACCCTCCTAGCGACCGAAAGGCCGTTGAGTGCAAATGGATCTTCAAGAAGAAAACGCGGATGGTAATGTTACCGTCTATAAAGCACGGCTTGTTGCGAAAGGTTTCGACAAGTTCAAGGTGTTGACTACGATGAGACTTTCTCTCCGTAGCGATGTTTAAGTCCATTCGGATTTTATTAGCAATTGCTGCGTTTCATGATTATGAAATATGGCAAATGGATGTCAAAGGCTTTCCTCAATGGCAACATTGATGAAGAGTTGTATATGATGCAACGAAGGTTTTGTCGATCCTAAGGATGTCGATAAAGTATGCAAACTTCAGCGTTCCATTTATGGATCAAGCAAGCATCTCGGAGTTGGAACCTTCGTTTTGATCAAGTGATCAAGAGCTTTGGATTTGTTCCAAATTGCTCTGAAGCTTGCATCTACAAGAAAGTGAGTGGGAGCTCGGTGGCGTTTACGGTACTATATGTGGATGACATATTGATTATTGGAAATGACATCGACATGCTTAACGATGTGAAGAGTTATTTGAACAAGTGTTTTTCAATGAAAGACCTAGGTGAAGCTGCTTATATATTGGGCATCAAAATCTATAGAGATAGACAAAGGCCTTTGATAGCTTTAAGCCGTAGTACATACCTAGACAAAGTTACGAAAAGGTTCAGAATGGATAAGGCATTGAAAGGTTCATTGCCTATGTTGTCGTGGAAGATATTGAGCAAGGCTCGGTGTCCATTCTGGTAAATGATAGGAAGCTATGAGCAAAGTGCCTTATGCCTCGGCCATAGGTTCCATCATGTATGCCATGCTGTGTACTAGACGGATGTGTCCAATGCTCTTAGTTTGACGAAGGATATCAAAGTGATCCGAGTGGAACCTTTGGACAGCCAGAAGAACATCCTAAGGTACCTAAATAGGACTAAAGAAATGTTCTTAGTCTATGGGGTGATGAACAGCTGTCAGAAAGGTTACGTCGATGCTAGTTTCGACACCGACAAGGATGATGCTAAATCTCGACGTGATACGTGTATATTTTGAATGGAGGAGCTGTGAGTGGAGAAGCTGCAAGCAAAGCGTGGTCGCGGGATCTCTGATGAAAGCGGAATACATGGCTCTGCGTAAGCGTCAAGTGAAGGAGTTTGGATCAGAAACTTCATCACTGAGCTTGGCGTGGTTCAAGTGCATTGGACCCATGGAGATATTGTGTGACAACAACTGGCGCCATAGCACTCGCTAAGGAACCAAGATATCATCCAAAGACCAAGCATATCAACAAAGTTTCATATAATCCGAGATTATATAGCAGATGGAGATCTGAAGATCAGCAAAGTACATACAGATCTGAATGTCGCAGATCCATTGACTAAACCTCTTCCACGTGTAAAACATGATCAGCACCTCAGTGCCATGGGTGTAAGATTGTTGCCAAATGTAAACTAGATTATTGACTCTAGTGCAAGTGGGAGACTGTTGGAATTATGCCCTAGAGGCAATAATAAAGATGTTATTATTATAATTCTTGTTCATGATAAAGTTTATATTCCATGCTAGAATTGTATTAAGCGGAAACATTAATACTTGTGTGGTTTGTGAACAACACCGTGTCCCTAATCGCCTCTATGGACTAGCTCATTGATCAATGATGGTTAAGGTTTCCTAACCATAGACATGAGTTGTCAATTGATAATGAGATCATATCATTGGGAGAATGATATGGTGGATAGACCCAAACTAAGCGAAGCAATTAGATCGTGTCATCGTGTTCGTCTTTGCGAAGTTTTTCCTATGTCAAATATTGTATTCCTTAGACCATGAGATAATACAACTCCCAGTATCGGAAGAAAGCTTTGAGGTCATCAAACGTCATCCTATGAGAGGGTGATCATAAAGGTGTCTCTCGGTGATCGGAAAGTATCATTGGGTTGTATGTATCGAGATGGGATTTGTCCCTCCCAAGTCGGAGAGATATACTTCGGGCCCACTCGGTAATCGATATCAACACCGCTTGCAAGCATGTGGTTAGGGAGTTGATCACAAAGTGATATCGGATTACAGAGCAGGTAAAGTACTTCTTTGTGAACGAGATTGAACTAGGTATGACGATACTGACGATCGAATCTCGGGCAAGTAAAATATCGCGAGACGAAGGGAATATATATATGGGATTGATTGAATCCTGGCATCGTGGTTCATCCGATATGATCATCGATGAATGTGTGGGAGTCAATATGGGTGCCTGCACCCGCTGTTGATTATTGATAGAAGATCATGTCTCATATTCTCGAACCCTTGGTCACACACTTAACGTGTCTCGACGCTAGGATAGATTGGATAATTGGTTTATGAATTTTTGTTCGGAGTCTCGGATGAGATCCGGGATATCACGAGAGGTTCCAGAATGGTCCGGAGAATAAAATTCATATAAGGCAGTATAGTTTTTGGAGTTCGAAATTGTTCCGGGTTAATCGGTATTGTATCGGAAGCTTCTAGAACCTTCCGGAAGGGGACCAACGTGGCCCCACCTTCCGGGAGGGGGCATGGGCCTATGAGGGAGTGTCCTGGCCGCATTGGGCCAGGGGCACAAGGCCCCATAGGGCCCAGCCGATCCTAGAGAGTTTAAATCGTTTAAACTAGAGATAAGATAAGATAGGATTTCTAGATAAGGGAGAGTTTAAATTGTTTAAACTAGAGATAGGCTTGGAGGAGAGGCTAGGGCTGGCCGCACCCCCCCTCTATATATAGAGGGCTGGTGCGCCCCCTCTCACACCCTTTTACACCTTCCTCCAAACCCAGTTGCCATGCTGTCCTTCCTCTCTCCCTCCCGACTGTTTGTAGGCGAAGCCCTGCGGCAGAAATTCTCCACCATATACACCACGCCGTCGTGCTGTAGATCCAATCTATCTCTCCACCATACTTGCTGGTCCGAGGAAGGAGGAGACGTCGAGGTGCCGCATGTGTGCATCTCACGGAGGCACCGCCACTTGTGGTGCTAGATCGGATCGGATCGCGAGGAGGAGAAGCGAGTACGACTACATCACCCACGCTCCGGACGCTCCAGCGAATCTTCAAGGTATGAAGATCTAATCCAATCTCTCTCGTTGTTTGCATCTCCTAGATTAGATCTTGGCTTTCCCTCTGTTCGCTTCCGTAGAAAATTTTGATTTACTATGCTGCGAAACCCTTCACGCCCCAACCAACACAACACAAGTTAGATAGAAAGACTCGGCCAGCGCTCCTTGGCCCCTCCTTAGCCGGCGCCTCTCACTCGTCCTCCTCCGGCATCTGGTAGGGGAGGGTGTGCATGCCGTTGGGCTCGGGGGAGATATGGTGGAAATTTGTGAAGATGTTGTAGGTGGTGAATGCGATAAACTCGCATCCACACCAGAACACCTGGCCGAGGAGGTGGTAGGCGTCGTAGGGGTTGGTGGAAGTCACGTACAAGCCGATGGCGAAGTTGCCGTGGCCGCCGTCGTAGTGCTCTTGGAGCTGGAACATGGGCGGAGTGCCCGCAAGGAGGTGGCGATAGCTGGAACGGTGGAAGAAGCGAGCCAACTCGAAAGGGCCCCTCCACCTCGATATCGCCCACACCCTGAGGCTGCTCTCGATGATTCTGCCCGCCGGGTACTGCAACTCCGACGCGGTCTGCGAGGCGGCGAGGTAGGACCGGTGAACTGCATGGTGGCTTGGAAAGTGGAGTGGTTGCTCGAGTGGTGGATTTGGCTCGAAAGGAAGAAGCGGGGGCGACTTGAGAGATGAGTGTAAGGGGGAGAGGGACGAGGAAATGGTGCCCTTATATAGCCGCGTTGCAGCCGTGGTCAATATACACGATGCTTCATTTTCTCTCCTCCGTTCATGGTGGCATAAGTGCATTAAATCGGCGGGCAGAAAATCCAAAGCGGCACGGACGCATGAGTAGATGCTTCGTTTTGGCGCGTGACGGTAAGGCTGTCGCGTGAGAAATCGTTCCACCGCGCGTGACACTGCGAAAGGGAGCTGCACTACCACCAACGCGTCCGTCCCGTGTCTGCGTGCATGCAATTGTTAAAATGGTTTAAATAGCTTAGATGTGGCGTACCTATATGCTGCACGCCTGCTGCTGTTTTACTGCGTCACTGCGTGCATGCAAATCAGCCTGCGTCGTTCACGAGCAGAATAGCTAGGCTGCGACGCTATTGCATGTATGCCAACACGTCGTGGGCAGCCCTCCCTCTCGCATGCATGCCAACAGAGCACGTCGTGGCAGCCCGGCCCGGTCCAATCGACCCAACGGTCACTCAGATGCTCCCCCCTCGCTCAACGTTATCTGTTTATCAGGGAAAACAACGGTGGCCAATAAGATTGGAGAATCAGTGCTCCCACAGATCGCCCACAGCTACACCCGCGGAATCCTTCTAGAAGGCTTATCTGACGGCCACAGTTAGGCGTTAGGGTTAGATCGACGCTCCACGTTTGGCGTTAGGGTTAGATCGATCGGCTGACGTTTGGCCTTAGGGTTAGATCGACGGTCGATGTTTGGCGTTAGGGTTAGATGGGGTTTGGAGGCAGTCAACGGGGTTTTGAAAGGTTTGACCGAACTTCAAATGTGCATAACTAATTCAAAAAAAATCGAAAAAATGTAAAACTTGCGCACGTAGTCTTGTTATGTTACATACTTATGATATAAAATGATAGACTTGATCTAATAATCTTTGCACAAAAAAACCTTCACAAATTGGACTATCTCGACTGAGGTTGCATAGAGTTCAAAGGAGTGAGAAGAGGGTTTGAGGTTTTGAAAATGCAAAAAATCAAAAAACCTCACCTTAGCTTCATTTTGGACTGACTAAGGAGGATCTAAAGTTATTTTTGCATTTTCAACTTTTAATCTTGTTTTATTACTGACTTTGTATTAAAGGGTGTTTTTTCAAAAATAAATTAATAATATGAATACTTATTCAAAAAAATGCGAGACTTCGTATTGATGCTATATAGGTAGAATATAAGCTAAGAAAATCTTTTTGGGTGATTTTGAGAAGGTCGAAAAAAACTTGCTTAGAAATTGGGTCGTTTTCCCTAGCTTTGGAGCCTGTTTGGACAATATTTCAGTGACTATGAGTTCGACTTCGCAAAAAGGCTTGGATTTATTAACTAAAGTGCATAGTAGTACATACAACAGTGCAACATCACATAACAAACAAATGAACTCCAAAAATATTATAGATAGCCTCAAATTTGAATTTGAATCAAGTCAAATCAACATCATAGCACATAACTTTTCACATGAAATGACATAACCCATTACATCAATCAAGTTTTATATCATAGAACATAAGTTTTCACATCAAATGACAACAAACTTAAGTTTTCACATCAAATCACATCATAGTTGAATGATTTTGACTCTATTTCTTTTACTTCTTTCTACCACTCGATTTTTTCACCTTCTTTCCACTACTTGGTTCCACATCGCACAGTTTGTTGATACTCTTGGTTTTCCTGCCAACTCCACTAGGCCCCCTCAACTTATGCACCTGACCATGTCCAACTTCTTCAGTTTGCACTTCTGCAGATTGAGTAGATGACATCACAACCTCCAAAGATGGCAACTCAACACTTGGCAGCACAACCTCCAAAGATGGCAACTCGACACTTGGCAGCACAACCTCCAAATATGGCAACTCGACACTTGGCAGCACAACCTCCAAAGATGGCAACTCAACACTTGGCAGCACAACCTCCAAAGATGGCAACACAGCTGCCAAAACAGATTCACATGACAGGACAACATCCAAATCATCTGCAACAGTTTCAGATTGCACTTCATCCTCAATAGCATTAACAGGTTCAGATTGCACCTCAACAGTTTGCACTTCATCCTCAACAGCATTAACAGGTTCAGATTGCACCTCAATAGTTTGCACTTCATCCTCAACAGCATTAACAGGTTCAATTTGCACCTCCGCAGCACCAAACATGATCTGGTTAGTTCTCTTCTTTCTTGAGCCATTGATTCTTGCCTTTTTCACTGGCCAGCATTCTTCAACAACAAGAGGTGGGGCTTTTTCTCCATGCTTCCTCCTGAAAACAAGCAAGTTAGTTGGGGGAGAAAAATCATCAACAAGAAATACAGAGATTTTCGATGAACATACTTTGGCTTTTCAGCAGTGTATCTGCACTTGGTAGAGCCAGCTCGGTGTCCAAGTTCTTCATAGAGTTTACATCTATTCTTGTTACCTTTTTGGGCCCTTTTTGGCTTGCCATCTTTCTTCCCCTTCTTGCTGCTCCCACCTTTCTCAAACCAAGCCTTAAATCTATTATGCTTAGGCCTCCCAGCCTTTCTTTTCATCAATGGAGGACACAAGGAGAACTGAATGTCCACTTCAGGCCACTGAGACTGGTCTGTAAGTGCTGGAATTGGTGTTGCATATGCAGCCTTGAATTTTGCTACAAAATAATACTCATGCAAATATGGGTGCATATTTAGCTTATGTTTGGAGGCCAAGAAAAGTATGGCATGCTCACAAGGCTTCCCAGTGTGTTGCCACTCAAGGCATGTGCATTCATGCAATTGAGTGTCAACAACATGCCTCCTGCCAGTCTTTGTATCTCTGACTTCAGCACCCCACAATGAGGATTTCTCAACACACAAATGTGCAAGCTGCTCCTGACCACCGCCGACTACATCGTGAAGCTTATCTCCTTGAAGAACATCACCAAGCCTTCTTCTCAATTCCCACAACCTCATGATCATAATCCTGATCTGGTCAACCATGTCATGGACAGGCAAGTCTTTTAGCTCCTTCACTTTGTTGTTGAAACTTTCTGCCAAATTATTGTTGATATGATCACATTTGATGGCAGTGTTAAAACCTGACCTGTACCATAAAAGAGAATGGTAGGTGTCCAACCATGTACAAAACTTGACCCTATCCTCCTCAGAGCATGTAGCCTTAATCTTCTCAAGGTGATATGAATGTGTCATGCATTGTAAGATCTTGCTGTGGCCACATGCAAAATCATCTCCTCTGAATTTTTTGATCAAATTCATCCACATATGGCCGAAGCACTCCCTCTGCTCAGCATGAGGGAAAACAATTTTCACTGCATTTTCTAAACCTTTACATGCATCTGTGTGCACTGCCAAAGGAGAGACTGGCCCTATGCATCTTTTCAACTGCATCATGAACCATGTCCATGATGCCTCTGACTCAGACTGAAACATGCCAATATCTATAGGGAACATCCAGTTGTGTCCATCTAAAGCATTGCATGCTGCTAGTTGACCATTCCACTTGCCAGTCAAGAATGATGAGTCTATACTCAAATATGGACGGCACCCTGCTTTGAAGCCATCGATGCAAGGCTTTAAAGCCATGAAGAATTTAGAGAAGAAGACTTTCCCATCAGCTGTTACCTCAGTATCTATCTCCACAACACTCCCAGGTGACCTCTTCTCTACTTCCGCTTTAAAGTTATAAAGCATTCGAAAGGTATTTGCCCAATCACCATATAGCTCCTTCATTGCCCTTTGCTTTGCCTTCCACACTGTAGTATAATTCAGCTTAATGGGGTACTGCTTTTCCAAGTCTGTTTTTAGTCTCTTTGCAGTGTTGTTTGGTGTTGTGGCTAAAATAGGCTTGATTTTTTCTACAACCCATAATTGTGATGTCATCTTTGTAACTTTTTGAGAAGTTGTAATACAAGTATGAGCTTTTGGAATTTGATTCACTCTTATTGTCCTTCCATCAGGTTGGCGTCTAGCAGATATATACCACTTGCAAGGCTTTGCACCACCATCATAACCTATGCATTTTGCATAGAACTTCTTTTTATCAGTCCACAAAGCTTGGTAGCAAACTCACGTTTGACTGCATATGTCCTGAAACACATCCTGAATTCATCCATGCTTGGAAACAATCTCCCAACTTCAATAACTGGGTTCTCTTTGTCATAAACTGTTACTAGATCATCATCATGTGCATCATCTACATGAACTGCAGCATATTGCAAAAACTCTGGATCTATATCTACCTCTTCATCTCTTGAATGGTTGTCACCATAATTTGCAGCTTCATCCCTCTCCTTGTCTCTGTCATCTATAGGAATGCCAAAAAGCTTTGCCATTTCAATGTCAGACATTGGTGCAATGACCAAATCAGTCCGGGCAGTTATCTGAACTGAATTCCAATCAACAGTTACAATCTTTTCAGCCTCCCCTTGTGCATTAGCATCTGCAGCCTCCACTGTTAACACTGCCAACTCAGTAACTATAGGCATTATTTGCCTCTGTGCAGCCCAATCATCCTCAACCATCTGAGAAGCCAACTTCGAGGGCACATATCCAACCCTCGAATCAGATTTCAGATCAATGAGCTCTGCTAAAAACATAGCACTTTTGCTTCTCCAACCGTCTCGCTCATCAATTTCATCAACCATCTGTTCCCCTGTCTCAATCCTAACATACTCACCTTTCCAATCATCAAATCATAACAAAGAAACTTCTTGCTCTGGCCCCCAAACCACACTCTCCCCAATTTTGTCCACCATATTCCTCACTGCCTCCTCTTCCATGCTTTGTAGCTCTTCGGGATCAACATCTTCCAATTCCACCTCCCATTTAACAACTGTGTCTCTCTCAATTATATGCGTGTTGCCATCAACTAACACAACCCTAGAGGGAAAGAATTTGATGCAAAATTCGAAGGTGTGCCGTGCAATATCGTCTCCCCTGTTTTTGGCGGCCACTGTGAGCTAGCGGAAGCGAACAAGGTGCCAAACCAAACAGAAATCAAGTGTTAGAGATGCGGGATATACCGATTAGAAATCCCCTCTCGCGGCTCCATCTCGTTCCCCTCGTTCAGCACACCCGGCCTCCACAATCTAGCATCAATGGGCACGCTCAGATCTCGATTTGAGAAGAATGAGAGAGGAATTAGGTTGCAAATGACAATCACCACCTTCGCCGTCGAACTAAATCGCTTCCGCCTCAAAGAATGTTGCGCTGTCGCCGCCGTCGAAGACGAGAACGACGGGGAAGCTACAGTACGTGTCACGCGCGCGTTCGGTCGGAAGCGGTTTGTTTGACTGGCTGTACCAACCGACCGGTCTATCTTAACCTAATCTTGGAACTAAGTTAAATGTATCCTTAATGACCGTTTTAATGCCCATGTGGCCCTGGGCTATTTCTACCAAAGAAACGTCGCATGGTAGCCATTTCTATCAGCTATGTCTTGTTCTGTCCAATTTCAAAGAAAGATGTCGCATAGGAGCTATTGACCCTGGAGGAGCGCGTGATAAATTGTCAGTTTTTTTAGCGCTGCGCTAGCTCCTGGGAACCCACCCGCAACAATCCAAAATTCCAAAAACATACGGGACCGTGGCGTGGAGAAGAACTGCAGACTAGAAGAGATCAAGAGAAGAGCCAACAGCAACAGCGGCGATCGACGGGTGGCAACTAGGCAAGGCGAGAGCGGCGCTAGCGGTCGGGGTCCGTCTCCGTCGCAGCTGAGACCGTGGCGTTCGTGGCGGCAACGGGTAGGAGGGATAGGAAGAAAAATTGAATCGGCAGTTCGGCACACTATCCATCGAGAATACCCAAGACCGGCTCAATTTCATCCATTTCCTAAACTACTCCTATATTTTCACACAAAAAAAGTCAAACGAGGGGTGGCGTGATGGCCAAGCTTGGCCAGCTACATGCAACTCTGTATGCATGGGATGCATCGGTTTTGAAGCAACCAAAAAGAAGAATTAAAAAAACACAACGGGAGCTTGACAAGGTGATGAGCGGTCCTATGTCGGCTGAAAATGACGCGATTGCCAAGGATATCGCTTCTTTAATAGAAGTCTTGCTAGAATAGGAAGAAGTGCGATGGATGCAACGGTCACGTACAAACTGGCTACAACAAGGGGACCGTAATACCACCTTCTTTCACAACTTTGCATCTGCGAGAAGAAAGAACAACTTTATTAAGAAATTAAAGGATGATGATGGAAACTGGATAGAAGGTACCGAATGAAGGAATTGTTATTATATATTTCTTATACATGATAGATGTTTATTTTACATGCTAGAAATGTATTGATTCGGAAACATCAATACATGTGTGTTTAATAAACAAAAAGGGTTCCTAGTCATGCCTCTCTTATAGACTAGCTTCTTGATTAATAGGATGATCAATGTTTCCTGATCATGGACATTGGATGTTGTTAATAACAAGGTCACACTATTGGTGGAATGATGTGATGAACATTCATCCGAAGTATAGCATTACGATCAAGTCATTATGTTTATATTGCTATAATATCATACGAAGTAATCTTTATCCTTAGACCATGAGATCATGTTAATTGCTAACACCGGAAGAGTATCTTGATAACATCAAACGTCACACCGTAACAGGGTGACTATAAAGATGGGTTCAGTACTACGAAGGTGTTATGTTGAGGCTCATGGATCAAGAGTGGAATTTGTCAATCCAGATGACGGATAGATATACTCTGGGCCCTCTCAGTGATATCACATTAGGATAGCTTGCAAGCAAGTGATATGATCACTAGAATGTTATATCAGGAGCGAAAAGAGTGCATGTCGGTAACGAGATCAAACTAGGTATGGAGATACCGATGATCGAATCTCGGACATGTAATATATCGAGAGACAAAGGGATTTAGTTACAAGCGTTTAAGGTTCTCACGATCATAGGAGTCATCGTTGAATGTGTAGGAGTCAGTACGGATCTCCAGGTCCCGCTGCTGATTATTGATCGGAGAAGGGTCTCGATCATGTTTGCATTATTCGCGAACTGTAGGGTGGCACACTTAAGAGTTACCAGACACCATTTTGGAGCACATATGTTTGACGTATTTAAAGAATTGCAAAGCGCGAATTGTTTCAATAGAAACCGGAAATTGTTTGGTGAAATTGCGAAGGTGGTTCTGCATGTTATATTGAAATATTGCAAGGGGCTATATGTGAATGTTTGTTAATTAAAGTAATTAACAAAATTCTGAATAAATTTAATAAAAAGAGTTTTATTAAATGAGAGAGCATTAAATTTGGAGAAATTTAATGCATTTAAAGTGGAGACTTTAAAAGGGAATGTGAAGAGGCATTTTAATGTGGAGGGGTTACCACCACATGAATGGGGGAGGTGAGGGTCACCCCCATGCGCCGCCATGGAGAGAGGGGCACCCTCCTCCTCCTATAAAAGGCCACCCATTCCTCCTTCATCCTCACACCTCCTTGTGAAGGATCTCTCTCCCCTCTAGAATTATTCCCCATGGTCTCGGATTAGTGAGATACATGTTCCGGTGGCATTTAAATGCTGAAGGAGTTGCTGCTTCCATTGGAGCGCTGGAGCGAGGAGGTGGAGGTTGTCCGGTGGCTTGAACGTGTGTGCAGTGCGGATCGCTGCTGAGTTGCGACGCCGGACTTCCTCACGATCTTGAGATCGGCAAGTGTACGACTACATCAACCACGAGTTCCTACTGCTAACAAAGCTCGTTGTCTCTGAGGGTAAGTTCTCGTTGGATGTATGTCCACCCGTTGCTTTGTACCTAGTAGATAGATCTTGGCGTGTAGTTCACACCGTAGGAAATTTTTGTTTTCTATGCTGCGGACCCAACAGTGGTATCAGAGCCTGATCTATGCGTAGGTGCTTAGCACGGGTAGTACACATATGGTTGATATGTGGGCGATGATGATCATGTTATTGCATCTTCTATGTATTTTGGATATTGGTGGCATAGTGGGATGAAGCGGCCCGGACCAACCTTACATGTCATCGTACATGAGACCGGTTCCACTCGACATGCAACTTGTTTTGCATAAGTGGCTGGCGGGTGTCTGTCTCTCCTACTATAGTCAATATCTGATTTACAACGAGTTGCTAATAACTTAGTTATCCTCGTTGTGGTTCATGTTCGTAGGTAAGAATGGTTCTATCTCCGAAAGCCCTAAGCCACGTAAAACTTGCAATTGATAAATTAGAGGCGTCTAGTTTAGATCGTTGCTGGGCTAGTGTGTTGATATGGTATTGTTGTAAGTAGATGTATGGTGGATACTATTACAACACACTCAACGTGTAAGTTCTATAGACCTTGGCCTTACACACAAAGGAATGATAGAGATCATACCACGATGCAAGTGATAGAGATCAAATGCATGGACCATATCATCTCACTTTACACTTTAGATGTTAGCATCTTATACTGCTAGTTTGGCGTGTTTGATAGCATTATAAGATGATCCCTCTTTTAGATATCAAGATAAAAATGTGTTCTTCCTTGAGTATGCACCGTTCTATGGATCGTGTTTCGAGACATCACCTGATAATCGGGTGTACTCGAATCTATGCTTTCATAGAAACGAGTGTAAGACAGTTTTACACACGCAAATACTAAGGTTCTTACTTGGCGAGCCTAGCATGTACAGACATGGCCTCGGAACACGGACCGAAAGGTTAAGCACGAGTCATATGGTTGATATGATGCCCATATAGATGCTCGCCTTTGAAGATATATCAACTCACGTGATGAACGGACTTGGTATAGTGGATTTGGTTCATGTAATCACCAAAAGGACACGAGGGATGTCGTTTTTGAGTGGGAGTTCATTAGTAATTTGGATTAGTTGAACTCAATCTATCATAAACTTAGTCTAAATAAACTTTACAAATTCTGTTGTAGATGGCACCACCTGCCTTTAATTTCAATGTGTTCATGGAGAAAGAGAAACTTGCTGCGAATGGTAGCAACTTCACCAACTGGGCTATGAATTTGAGGATTCTCCTCACTGCTGCACAAAAGCAATATGTGCTAGATGCGCCGCTAGGCCCCCACCAGCTCCTGATGCCCCTGACGAGGAAAAGAATGTCTATGTGACTCCTCAGGAGGACCACAACTTAGTTCATTGCGGCATACTGTATGGGCTAGAGCCAGAACTTCGAAAGCGTTTCGAAAATGGCAATGCCTTTGATACCATGGGAGAATTGAAAATGATTTTCGATACCCATGCTGCCGTAGAGAGTTATAATGCTACAGAAAAGTTCTTTAGCTGCATGATGGAGGAAAATAGCTCCGTTAGTGAGCACGTACTCAAAATGTGTGGGTGCACCGATAAGCTTGTGTCCTTGGGAATAACGATTCCCATTGACTTAGGCATACATCGTCTTCTCCAATCTCTGCCACCTAGCTACAAGAGCTTCGTGATGAACTATAATATGCAGGCATGAAGAAGTCTCTTCCCGAGCTTCTGTCAATGCTTAAGACTGCAGCAATGGAGATTAGGAAAGAACATCAAGTGTTGATGATCAATAGGACCACCGGTTTCAAGAAGGACAAGAAAGGCAAGCACAAGGGAAAGAAGGGTGGAAAGTTTGTTGCCACGCCTGAAAAGAAACCCCGGGCTGGCCCTAAGTCTGACACCGAGTGCTACTATTGCAAGGATCGCCATTGAAGCATAATCGCCCTAAGTATTTGGCGGACAAGAAGTCCAGCAAGGCAAATAAAGGTATATGTGATATACATGGTATTGATGTGTACTTGACTAGTACTCGCAGTAGCACCTGGGTATTTGATACTGGATCGGTTGCTAATATATGTAACTCGGTTCAGGGGCTACGGAACAAGCGATAACTAGCAAGGGATGAGGTCAGGATGCGGGTCGGCAATGGATCAAGAGTTGATGTGATCGCCGTCGGGATGCTACCTCTCCATTTGCCATCAGAATTAGTTATAAACCTAAATAATTGTTATTTGGTGCCTGCACTGAGCATGAACATTGTATCTGGATCGTGTTTGATGCAAAGTGGTCATTCCTTTAAATCTGAGAACAATGGTTGTTCGATTTATAAGAATTATATCTTTTATGGTCATGCACCTATGTTGAATGGTTTATTTCTGTTGGATCTCGATAGTAATATTACGCACATTCATAATGTTAATGCTAAAAAGATTAAACTTGATGATGATATGTCTACATATATGTGGTAATCGCTTGCCTAGGTCATATTGGCGTTAAACGCATGAAGAAACTCCATTCTGATGGACTTTTGGAATCACTTGATTTTGAATCATTTGATACATGTGAGCCATGCCTTATGGGCAAGATGACTAGAACGCCGTTTTTTGGTTCAATGGAATGGGCGACAAATCTGTTGGAGATCATACATACTGATGTGTGTGTGGACCAATGAGTGTGTCAGCGCGAGGTGGATATCGTTATTTTGTTACTTTCACGGATGATTTGAGTAGATATGGGTATATCTATTTGATAAAACACAAGTCTGAAACTTTTGAAAAGTTCAAGGAATTTCAGAATGAAGTGGAAAATCATCGTAATAAAAGGATCAAGTTTCTACGGTCTGACCATGGAGGAGAGTATCTAAGTTACGAGTTTAGCACACACATGAAAGAGTGTGGAATAGTTTCACAACTCACGCCTACCGGAACACCACAGCGTAATGGTGTGCCGGAACATCGTAATCGTACCTTATTGGATATGGTTCGATCTATGATGTCTCTGACTGACTTACCTCTGTCATTTTGGGGTTATGCACTGGAAACAACTGCATTCACTTTAAATCGGGCACCATCTAAATCCGTTGAAACGACACCATATGAATTATGGTTTGGAAACAAACCTATGCTGTCATTTCTTAAGGTTTGGGGATGCGATGTTTATGTGAAGAAACTTCAACCGGATAAACTCGAACCCAAAGCGGAAAAATGCGTCTTCATAGGATACCCTAAGGAAACAATTGGGTATACCTTCTATCACAGATCCGAGGGCAAGGTTTTTGTTGCCAAGAATGGATCCTTTCTTGAGAAGGAGTTTCTCATGAAGGTGTGAGTAGGAAGGTAGAACTCAAGAGGTTACTGAACCTTCTCTTCATGGAATGGCGAGTAAGTGGCACCGGAAGTTGTTTCGGAGTTGACTTCACCTGATGAAGAGAGAGCTAATGATAATGATCATGAAACTCCGAAAGAGGACACTACCAAACCTCGCAGGTCAAGCAGGACACGTGCAGCACCTGAACTGTATGACAATCTTGTTGTGAATTTCATGGTTGATGAAATGGATGACCCTGCGACGTATGAAGAAGTGATGATGAGCCCGGATTCCAACAAATGGCTAGAAGCCATGAAATCCGAGATGGAATCCATGTACGAGAACCAAGTTTGGAACTTGGTGGACTTACCTCACGACCGAAAGGCCGTTGAGAATAAATGGATTTTCAAAAGAAAAACTGATGTTGATGGTAACGTGACCATCTATAAGGCTCGACTTGTCGCAAAAGGGTTTCGACAAATTCAAGGAGTTGACTACGATGAGACATTCTCTCCCATAGCGATGCTTAAATCGGTTAGGATTATGTTAGCAATTGCTGCATATTTCGATTATGAAATATGGCAGATGGATGTCAAAACTGCGTTCCTCAATGGTAAGATTGAAGAAGAGTTGTATATGATACAACCTAAGGGTTTTGTCGATCCTAAGGATGCTAATAAGGTGTGCAAACTTCAGCGATCCATCTATGGACTGAAGCAAGCATCACGAAGTTGGAATCTCCGCTTTGATGAGGTGATCAAAGAGTTTGGATTTGTCCAAACTTATGGAGAGGCTTGTATTTACAAGAAAGTGAGTGGGAGCAATGTGTCATTTTTGATATTATATGTGGATGACATATGATTGATTGGAAATGATATAGATCTTTTAAACAGTGTTAAAAGTTATCTAAACAGCAAATTTTCGATGAAAGACCTTGGTGAAGCGTCATATATATTAGGCATTAAAATCTATAGAGATAGATCAAGGCGCCAAATTGGGCTATCGCAGATTACATACCTTGATAAGATATTAAAGAAGTTTAATATGGAAGAAAGTAAGAAGGGGTTCTTACCTATGTTGCAAGGCAAGACATTGAGTAAGACTCAAAGTCCGGCTACGGCAGAAGAAAGAGAGATGATGGATAAGATCCCCTATGCCTCGGCCATAGGCTCTATTATGTATGCCATGCTATGTACAAGACCGGATGTGGCACATGCTATTAGTTTGACTAGTAGGTACCAATCTGATCCAGGTTCGGAACACTGGATAGCGGTAAATAACATCCTCAAGTACTTGAGAAGAACTAAGGATATGTTTCTCATATACGGAGGTGAAGAAGAGCTAGTCGCTAAGTGTTATGTCGATGCTAGCTTTCACACCGATCCGGATGACTCTAAGTCTCAATCCGGATACGTATTTCTCTTGAACGGAGCAGCAGTTAGTTGGAGGAGTTCCAAACAACCTGTGGTGGCTGGATCAACAACGGAGGCGGAATATGTTCTTTGCTCGTAAGCGCGGAGACAGTTTGGATGAAAGAGTTCATTACGGAATTGGGTGTGGTTCCGAGTGCGTTGGACCAGATGGTGATCTATTGTGACAACAATGGAGCCATAGCCAACGCAAAGGAACCAAGGTCTCACAAGAATTCCAAACATATTAAGCGCCGGTTTCACTCCATCCGCGAGCATGTCAAGGATGGAGATATAAAGATTTGTAAAGTACACACGGACCTGAATGTAGCAGATCCGTTGACTAAAGTTCTCCCTAGGGCAAAACATGATCAACACCAGAACTCCATGGGTGTTAGATTTATCACTATGTGAACTAGATTATTGTCTCTAGTGCAAGTGGGAGACTGAAGGAAATATGCCCTGAGAGACAATAATAAAGTTGTTTTTATATATTCCTTATACATGATAGATGTTTATTTTACATGCTAGAAATGTATTGATTCAGAAACATGAATACATGTGTGTTTAATAAACAAAAAGGGTTCCTAGTCATGCCTCTCTTATAGACTAGCTTGTGGATTAACAGGATGATCAAGGTTTCCTGATCATGGACATTGGATGTTGTTAATAACAAGGTCACACCATTGGTGGAATGATGTGATGAACATTCATCCGAAGTATAGCATTACGATCAAGTCATTATGTTTATATTGCTATAACATCATACGAAGTAATCTTTATCCTTAGACCATGAGATCATGTTAATTGCTAACACCGGAAGAGTATCTTGATAACATCAAACGTCACACCGTAACAGGGTGACTATAAAGATGGGTTCAGTACTACGAAGGTGTTATGTTGAGGCTCATGGATCAAGAGTGGAATTTGTCTCTCTCCCCCTCTAGAATTATTCCCACATGGTCTCGGATTAGCGAGATACATGTTCCCGGTAGCATTTAAATGCGGAAGGAGTTGTCGCTCACTGGATCAGGAGCGAGGAGGTGAAGGTTGTCCGTGGCTTGAACGCGTGTGTGAAAAGTGATGCGCTGCTGAGTTGCGGCGCTCGGACTTCCTCACGATCTTGAGATCGGCAAGTGTACGACTACATCAACCACGAGTTCCTACTTGTTAACAAAGCTCGTTGTCTACGAGGGTAAGTTCTCGTTGGATGTATTTCCACCCGTTGCTTTGTACCTAGTAGATAGATCTTGGCGTGTAGTTCACACCGTAGGAAATTTTTTGTTTTCTATGCTGCGGACCCAACACCGAAATGCTGAAACCCCTTTTCCACCAATATTTTGCTAACCTTTTTACTTCTGAAGTCCATGAGGTTGATCTAGCTACGATGGACAAAATTTTACCGAAGAGTACGCATGGTATGAATAAGAGATTACTTGCTCCTTTCTCTCCAGAAGAAGTGAAGAAGGTTGTCTTTAGTATTGGTGATTATAAAGCTCCGGCCTGGATGGACTTCATGCTGTTTTTTATAAAAAGTTTTGGAACATCCGCGGCGAAGAAATTACCCAAGAGATATTGCAGGCAATGAATACAGGGATTATTCCTGAAGGGTGGAATGATACTAGGTTGTGCTTATACTGAAAACTAATGATCCAGAATTGGTAACTCAATTTCGCCCAATAAGTTTATGTAATGTGATCTACAAGATCATATCGAAGATGCTTGCTCTAAGGTTGAAAGAGATTTTACCTGAGGTCATATCACCTATGCAGAGTGCTTTTGTCCTGGGTCGGTTAATCATGGATAATGTTCTTGTGGCATATGAATCGATACACACCATAAAGAACAAGAGATCAGGGAACTCGGGGTTGTGTGCTGTCAAGTTTGACATGCATAAGGCATATGATAGAGTGGAGTGGATTTTTCTGGAGAATATGATGAGAAGGTTGGGTTTTGTGGAGAGATGGATTACGTTGATGATGGCATGTGTGAGTTCAGTAAGATATCAAGTGAGGTTTAATTCCGAGGAGACCGAGATGTTTGTCCCTACTCGAGGTCTTCGTCAGGGGGATCCCTTCTCCCCTTATTTGTTCCTCTTATGTGCGGAGGGTCTATCCAGTCTTTTGTTGTATGAAGAAGAAGTTGGTGGCATCGATGGGGTTAGGGTGTGCAGAAATGCACCGTCAGTTTCACATCTACGTTTTGCTGATGATTCCCTTATCCTTATGAAAGCTGATATGACTAATGCAACTTCCTTGCAACAAGTGTTAGATACTTGCAAATTCAGGTCAGTTGGTGAGTTTATCCAAGTCAAGCATATTCTTTTCTCCAAATACCAATGGTCTATTGAGAGCGGAGATTTATGATGTGCTTCACATCGATACTGAAGCACTTTCAGATAAATACTTGGGCCTGCCTGCGTTGGTAGGAGCTGATAGAAGTGACTGTTTTGAACACTTCATCGAGAGGATTATTCAACGTATTAATTGTTGGAAGGAGAAAATTCTATCTATTAGAGGTAAAGAGATTCTCTTGAAGGCGGTAGCACAAGCTATTCCGTTTTATGCTATGTCGGTGTTTCAAATTCCAAAAGGAATATGTAAACGGATGATGGATGCTATTTCAAAATTTTGGTGGGAAGACGATGATAATAGCAATAAAATGCATTGGTATGCTTGGTGGAAGCTATGTTATCCTAAACAGGAAGGAGGTACGGGGTTTAGGGATTTTCATTCCTTTAACCTTGCTATGTTGGCAAAGCAGGTATGGCGATTAATCAATGAGCCAGGATCTCTATGCGCACGTGTACTTGGTGCAAAGTACTACCCCCACGGTGATATTTTGAAAGCTGGACCAAAGGCGGGAGCCTCCTTTACTTGGCAGAGTATTATTGCAGGGTTGGCTACTTTTAAGCCTGGATATATTTGGAGAGTTGGTAACGGTGAGAAAATAAATATTTGGACAGATCCATGGATATCGACCAGTGCAAATAGGAGAATCCTAACACCACGGGGTGCGGCAGTATACACAAAAGTAAGTGAGCTCATTAGCCCCATTACTAGATATGGGATGAAGTTTTAATTCGAGAGTTGTTTGGCCCTCTAGATGTGAGGCAGATTTTGCAAATCCCCCTCAACACTCAAGGCTTCGACGACTTTGTGGCGTGGGGTCTTACAAAGCATGGAAAATACACTCTCCGATCTGGATACCATACTCAATGGAGGCATCAGTTTGGCCCATCGGCTAGACAACTAGCCTTACCAGGATCCTCGGCCAATAACCCGGTTTGGAAAGTGGTGTGGAAATTGAAAATACCAAGTAAAATAAAAATATTTCTATGGCGAGCACTGCATGGCATTCTGCCCCTAAAATGCATACTCACTAATAGGCATATAGGAACCTCAACTGCATGTCCGGTTTGTTCTCAAGGACCGGAAGACATCCAACATCTTTTCTTCCTTTGTCCATAAGCAAAGGATATGTGGAGCGCCTTGGGAATTGCGGAAATTATAGAAGAAGCTACCCATGTGGACCGTGCAGGTTCATCAGTCCTCGAAGTGCTGCTACGTCGTGATGATAATACTCTGCAGCAGTTTGATGATATTGGACTGAAAGAATTAGTTTCAGTGACCTGTTGGTACCTCTGGTGGATTAGAAGGCGTCGGACACATAACGAGACAGTACCTCCCTTATTCCGATGCAAGATGTCTATCCTGACAATAGCAATGAACGCAGGGAAAAAACCTTCAATGATTCCTGGACAAGATGGATGGTGGAAGAGACCTGAAACGCGTCAGCTGAAAGTAAACGTTGATGCTTCATTTTTTGAGAGTTCTTGCTCAGGTGCTGTTGGGGCTGTTATTCACGACAATCAAGGTCAGTTTGTTGCCGCAACGGGGAAGACGTTACCATATGTAGCGACGTCAACGATGGCTGAAGCATTGGCTATGAAAGAAGGGCTTATGCTAGCAAATAGATTGGGGTGCCACAATATCATAGCCGAATCTGATTCTACAGAAACTATTGATGCACGTACTGGTACTAAAGCTTGGTGGACAGATTCGGCTTCTATTTATGCAGACTGTGTTGATCTAGTAACCTCGATCGGAAAGGTGGTTTTCAAATTCTGTCCGAGGGAAGCAAATAAAACGGCTCATATGCTAGCTAGGGAGTGCTTTCTTAATAATATTTCTTGTAACTGGGACGATGATCCCCCTATCTTTCTCTTGAACAATCTCATTCACGATGTAACTATGGTATGATTTAAAAGAAGCAAGTTTCAGACGCACTCTTTTCCTTTCAGGTACCTAAGGGGACTGGAAGGTTTTTATGAGACGGCTTGCTGGCTTAATATAGTGTGATTTTACCTCAAGAAAAAGTCAAACGAAGGGTATTTCTGGAACCCACACTGAACCGAGTGGTTCACACAAAACCAGCGGTTCGATGGTTTTTACTGAACCAAGAATACCCTGACCAGCTTTGAGACTGCTGTGCATGCCGTGGACGACAGTCCTTGACGGTTCATGCCGTTTGTCCAGCCAACTTAAATGCTGGCAGGTGGTTGTCCTGGACACCGTTCAAAAATGCTTCCTGCTTTGAAATACGGCTAAAACTACAATGAATCACACCAATGTGTTGGTCCACCACAAAGGGAGCATCTAGACCTGGGTTCCAAAACGAATTTTCGCTTTTCTATTCTCTACATGAAATTTTAAGAAGTGAGCCTAGCTCATTTGAACATGATTTCACATAATAAAACGTCCATTTCCGCACATAAAAAGGAAAAAAGAATGAAAAAATAAGCCAAGTCGAGATGTTTTGTTTTTAGCTGAAGTCATCGAGAAGTAGTTTCCTCCAAGGGCGTGGAGTGGCGGGCTCAGGCTAAGGGCCGTTCGCGTTATGGAAAACCCCGAGCCACAATAATGTGCAATAATAATGGCAGTAGTCTCCTCCAACTCCGACCTGACAGACTACGTATAGAGGGATGTGTGAGCGGTTTGAGCTAGCTAGCGGAGCTATCAACTACGGAGTAGTAGTAACTGAATCGTGCAACCTATCCATTTCAATCGATGTATTGTGTTTACCAGAGCTTGCTGATGATATACCCCGGAAACAAAAAGGTTGTCATGCTCGCTATTATCTGTCTATGGACTACGGGAATTCGACTGCCTCCCTATATCGACTAGCTTGGCGTTGTGCTGAGTGCAATTCTACTACTCCCTCCGACCCAAATTAATTGACTTCCAGAGTTGCAGGGTGATAATCACATCCATGTTCAAATAACCTTCCCCGTGTTGTGGTGTTTTAGGTGTTTTGACCCGTTCAGGAGATAGCTGCAGGTGACGGGTGAATGGGATCGTACATTTAGGGAATCCCGGAGGTGCAGCTATAGTAAGGGTCCAAGTGTCGAGCTACATTATTCATACCACAAGGTCGATTTGCCGTGTCACTGGGCTCACAAGTTCATCGCCTCAACGCTCTCTAGGCCAAACTATGCCAATTTGATAGGAGAGATCCAACTCGCTCACTGCTATTCTCGCTATGTTCCATTCTGGTTTTCCATGCACACCTCTGACTCAAATTTCCTATGCATCCCATTCCTAGATGGCTAGATATACCGCACTATGTGACTCTAGTACCATCCACTGTTCTGCCTATTGCTGCTCTTCTTCCATAATTTTCCATTGGCACGAGCAACTGAATCTTATTCTACTACACATCAGATAGCTAGCTATTTATGGAAGGTCAGGGTTGAACATAGTGTGTGGTCTAGACATCATTGCATCACCAAACACAACACAAAAGCTTGTGTGCCATTAACTGAGAAACTTCCAAAAAACCACCACATTTCAGTGGGAAATTTGCAAAACAACCAGTATTCGGCAAAATTGCAAAGATCCACCGGTTTTGTGCGAATTGATTCCAATGTGCATTGATTGTTCGATTTAGCCCGATTAACACGATTTCTGACATTGGGCACTACTGTCGGTGCTGACGTGGCAAAGCGGAGTTTGGACATATCTACTTTGGGTTATTTTGTAAAAAAATTGTGGGACCCAGTGGTCACTTAGTTTGTTTTTCTTTTTTTTTTTCCCAAATACACTCTCTCTCCCAGGCTCCGCTTTGGCGTGCCGCCTGCTGCGTACCCGGCGTCCGTGATCTGGCCACTCCTGCGCCGCCTCACCCTCCCTCACTGGGCGCCCTCCCTATCCCTCCCTACTCCGTCTCCTCCAGGGTCTCTTTCTTGCTCAGCTGGTCAGCGGTGGGCGCGGAGCAGCGGGCCGGCAAGCCAGGCGCCGGGCCGCGGACGGCAGACGCGCCGTCGAGCGACGAGCGCGGACCTGCAGACGGGGAGCTGCGGGCGTTGGGGAGCGGCGGGGCGGGGCAGCGAGTGGCGCCAGGGAGCGGCGGGTGCAGGGCGGCGGCCGGCGAGCGCAGCTCCTCGTCCAAGGTGGAGGAAGCGTGGCATCCCACGCGGCGGCCGAAGTGGGGAGGGGCGGCGGACCGGCGGCTGGAGTGGGGAGGGATGGGGATGTCGGCCGGAGTGGGGACGGATCGGGAGGGCGGCGTGCATGGAGAAGGTGGTGGTGTGATTTTACGAAATAAAATCAAAGGAAAAAAGTAAAAAATTAATTACTGACTAGTGGGTCCCACAAAAAGTTTACAAATAAACCCAAAATAGATATGTCCGAGCTCCACACCTGCCACGTCCCAGTAATCGATGAAATCGTGTTAACCGGACTTAATTTCACAATCAGTGCACATTGGAACGAATCTCGTTAAAACCGGTGGAATTTTGCAATTTCGCGCAATACCGGTGGTTTTGCGTATTTCCCACTGAAATGTGGTGGTTTTTTGGAATTTTCTCCCATTAACTCTTACGCGATTGATGTATTTGTCGATATTTATGTCTCCCATTGTACGTCTATATATTGCTTCAAACCAAATAATAGCCAAAACGTTGCACCTGTTTCCGGGACAGCGATGATCTCGGTATGCCATACTGCATGCATGTGTTCAACAAATGCAACCAAGAATGGTCATTAGTTTCCATGAATTAATGACTTCAGTTGATAATTCAACCATAACTAGTGTCAGAGTTTGTAATATATTTCATATATGTATACGGTATAGTGTAATACACATACCGTATTGTAAGCCACGGTGAGGGATTTTCTCACCCAATATAACATGCAATTCGAGACTCCAAAGTGCTAACACGGCCGTATTATATCCATGTATGCCATCTCTTTCACCACTAGCCGCTGCAAATCAATCTATACATAAACCTACAAACAAAAACCCTAGAACTCCAAAACTGATCCCCCGCTGCTCCCATGGCTACGTCGTCCTCATCGTCGATCGTCCTATCTGCCACACTTGAATCCCCTCCCTCCACAAAGTTCACCAGGGCCACATTTCTCTTCTAGAAAACCCTAGTTCTCTTGCCAATCCGGGGCGATCAAGCTTTTGTCCTGCTCGACGGCACCAAGCCCGCACCAATGAAAATCCAAGAGGCTGAAGACGAAGACAAAAAGATCACAATAATCCCCAACCCTGCATATGCTGCATGGGTATCGCGGAATCATACGGTGCTCGAGTTCATCCTCAACTCACTGTCACCGGAAATTGTTTCCATGTTCTGCACCTCCCTGTTAAGCTGGCTTAACTCAACAATGCAAGGAACAATACCTCTTAGGATGAGGTGGCAGAGTACTGAGAACGGATTAGCAGATTGGACCACATGGATACCACGAAATCAGTATCTTCATATGTACAAGTGGTGATGATGATCCCAATCCAACTGTGTAAGGATTCGATCATAAAAAAAAACATGTTCGGATTCTCCTGCTAAACATTTATTCGCCTGATACTTCGCAGTGGTGGGGGCATAAACCTTTTTTTGTCTTGTCCTATGAAATACAAAAAATCATCAGATATTTTCCGTCAAATACGGAAACATGTCTTGTGCCATGAAAAGCCAAAAAAAATAAAGGCTAAGACTCCGTTTGGCATCTAAGTTTTTCTAAAACAAAGTATTGTAATAAAGCAGTATTTTCTTGCCTGGCTAACATATACTTCAGTTTTGAAAAAAGAGGTCTAGACCTCTTTTTTCTACTTCAAATTTGGTATTATTTTGCAAAAAGCCAAGTATGAAAAACTGTAGTTTTTGCTGAAACCAAACACCTCAAAGTATTTAAAACCATGGTATTTCTAGAAACCAAAGTATTCTTGGAATACTTAAAAAACAGTGGTGCCAAATGGACCCTAATTGTTTTGTCTCAAGCACGATTTTAAATTTTTTTTAGGACAAGAAAAGGAATGAAAAAATCAGAGGAAAAAATAAACTCATCCAATCCAAGTCATTGAGAAGTTCTTTTAGGCTAGTCATAGTGTGAGTATCATATTAGTAGTATCATGCATGCGATACTAGTGTATGATTCTATGTCTATAGTGTATTGTAGTATGTGATAGTATCACAGTAGTAGTATATATTTTGATTTGTAGAATCTCTATGTAATGTGTGTACAAGATTTACTAGTCATTCGGATTTTTAGTTTTACGTGTTATGATACGGTATCTACCTCTTTTTTTTATTAATTATTGTGTAATATCAGATCTTTGCCAACACATGCATGATAGTAGTTATGATACTTCTACTATGAGTAACACTAGTAATCAGGCATGTGCAACGCACGTCTCTGCCAATAGGTTTTCAATTGAACATAGTGAAAGGGCAATTAATTTAGAAGCTATATTTTGTACTTATTGTGCACGTGCACGCACATCTCCTACAACATGGTCTATTTTAATCCTACTCATTTTTATGAGGTGGTTTTTATTTTTGTCTCTATCTTAAGTAAAAAATGCTAAATTTGTGCCTAATGAAGATGCCTATATTTTCTCACTAAATTAACCTTTATTTCATGCATCATGTAACTCAAGTACTCATAATCCACGATAACACCGTGTACATGTTGGCACGCATCCGCAATACAACATGGTTTATTTGAATCCTACATTTTTTATGAGTTGCTTTTCCTTTTTGGTCTCTACTTAAGTAAATATGCTAAGTTTAGGCCCAATAAAGATGACCATTTCCTCAGTAAAAATAAATTTTCATTTCATGCATCAGGAACTCCAATACGCATAAGCCATGATAACCCTATAAGAATCATGTACATGCGCAACATGTCTCCACAATACAACATATCTCCTCCAATAATTACACTCTTCGTAAACTGTTTTCATATAATGTGCTATCTACAACTTCCAAAATTCCTAGTTGACTACGACATAGAGTTTCCAAGGACATACAAATAGTACAAAAAATAAAAATCCACATACTATTACAATAAGATAACATTAGCATGTGTAGCTACTTTTGTACCCAAAACTTGTCTAAACCTTTCATCTTGCAAGAGCTGCAAATCTGATAGAGGGGAACATGTAATAATTTATAGTCTTGCATTTGTAGAATAATAATAACAGTCTAATGTTATGATAATTTCACATTGAGATCAATTAGTAAAAGAAGTTTAAAAAATTCTAACATATTGGTCTGAGTCCTCAGAAGATTTAAAAATCACGTATCATCTATTCTCTCGAAATTTGAGCATCTATTGTAGACCAAAGTTCGAAGTGGAATATGGGGGAAAATATGCATATGGAGAAACATGGTAGCATCAGTGATAACTCTATTTGAATTAATTAAATAAGTTTAGTACTATCATCATAATATGATTGAAAAATATTTAAATTGATAACCTGGCGAGGTGCATTCAGGGTAGCTAATCAAAGGCCTGCAAAAACATGCTATGGACATATGCATTGAATAGAACTCAAAAGGGGTACCATTCTTTAGATCATGCATGAGCAACCTAAATATCAAAAAAGATTGACATTCGCTAGGTTCCAGGACGGTAGGACCACATTAACCATTGACTGTAATGAGGTTTACTACACATGAAGGTCTCTCAAGTTTGTACAATAATAATAATCATATATTCTGCAAGGAAAATCAAGAAAGAACAACAGAGGGACCAACATGAGCTGTATACTTTGGATGTGCTCCTTAATCATGGTCTGACTACATGAGTATGCAAGGGAAACAAGCTTATGTCATGCTTTACTCCTTGCAGATATAACCCGTGTCTCAAGTAGAAAAAGTGCTATACCATATCGTCTAGAATGGCCTGGGCTCTCCACAAGCTCCCTCACTAACGACATATGCATGATATTACAGAGAGAATAATTCCTTCTCTCCTTTCTATCCTTTGAGGCCATATCTAGAGTGGTTGGTGCACTAATAATGCACGCAACATCATCAGGACAGAATCTGCTCTAGGCAGGAAAAAATATGACAACATCGTAGATATTATGAAGATCCCACCTGATGAGGCAATATTAATTAAATGTAACCATTAATTAAAAAAAATGGTGAGATTTTGGTTGTAAGCCACACCTTTGGTTGTAATCAAATGGAACCCTTCACCATGGGGCACTAGTAGAAAATGGGCCTTTGGTTCGGGCCATTAGTCCCGGCCGTGGCTGGGGCCGGGACTAATGGTCCAAACCAGACAGCCCGAGGAGGCCGAGGCACTATGTCCCGGTCCGTAAGGAACCATTAGTCCCGGTTTGAGATACAAACCGGGACAAATGGGTCTGGGCCGGCGCGCGTGCTCCTAGCAGAACCTTTAGTCCCGGTTTATATCTCAAACCGGGACTAATGGCCTGGCCCTATATATATGCACCCAGCCCTCCACTCTCTCCTATTTTTTTTCTATGTGAGAGGTGGGTATAACTTTGTGCTAACTTTTTTTCTTCATATGCACTAGAGGTGTTCGGTGAAATGCCTATTAGAGCGACGCCACTTGAGTTTACACAAGACAAAATATGATATGAGGTATCAGAGCGACACTTAAGGTTTCTCCTCTTTGTTTTGAAGTGTCCTAAAAAGTTAGCAACTATTTTCTCGTTTTGACTGCGCGGTACTAATTTAAGCATCGTGATTGCGTTTGATATATATGCATGGTTGTATGATGCAGATGAGCCACCCATGGATGTACGGTGACCGACGCCCGACGCTTCAGAGAAGGCGTCGTTCTTTTTCGCCTTGTGGCCGAGGCGAACAAGCGGCAGGATGGTTTTATGTGTTGTCCATGTATTGAATGTCGGAATGAGCAGGCTCACACTTCCTCAAGAGTCATTCAGAGCCACCTGCTTCGGTCCGGTTTCATGTCCGGCTATAATGTTTGGACCAAGCACGGAGAAAGAGGGGTTATGATGGAAGACGGCGATGAAGAAGAGAACGATGATGGCAACTACCGATCTATGTTCCCTGAATACGATGATACCGCAGATTGAAGATAATGAAAAGAAGGGGTGAAGAACAGAACCAGATGATCCCGTTGATGATTTTGGTTGGGTCATTAGTGATGCAAAGCGAGACCGACACGTAAAAGGAGAGGTTGCAGTTCGAGCGGATGTTACGGGACCACAACACATTGCTGTATCCAACTTGTGAAGATGGCTAGAAGAAGCTGGGTAGCACTGGAATTGTTGAAGTGGAAGGCGAGACCGGTATGGTACTGGATTTGAAAAGTTGCTGGTAATAATGAAGAAGCTGCTTCCAAGAAATAACCAATTTCCTCCAAAGACGCGAAGCAAAGAAACTTGTCCGCCTCTAGGATTAGGCGTAGAAGATACATGCATGCCCTAATGACTGCATCCTCTACCGTGGTGAGAAGTACGAGAATATGGATAAATGCCCGGTATGCACTACATTGCGGTATAAGATCAGAAAAGATGACCTTGGTGATGTTGAGGGCGAGCAACCCAGGAAGAGGGTTCCTGCAAAGGTGATGTGGTATGCTCCTATAATACCACGGTTGAAACGTTTGTTCAGAAATAAAGAGCATGCCAAGTTGTTGCGATGGCACATGGAAGACCGTAAGAAAGACGGGATGTTGAGGCACCCTGCTGATGGTCGGCAGTGGAGAAAAATCGAGAGAGACTTCCCGGACTTTGCTGGTGACGCAAGGAACTTATGGTTTGGTCTAAGTACCGATGGCATGAATCCTTTTGGGGAGCAGAACTGCAGTCACAGCACCTGGCCCGTGACTCTATGTATCTACAACCTTCCTCCTTGGTTGTGCATGAAGCGGAAGTTCATTATGATGCCAGTGCTCATCCAAGGCCCGAAGCAACCCGGCAACGACATTGATGTGTACCTAAGGCCATTAGTTGATGAACTTATACAGTTGTGGGCCAAACCAGGTGTACGTGTGTGGGATGAGCACAAACAGCAGGAATTTGACCTACGAGCGTTGCTGTTCGTAACCATCAATGATTGGCCTGCTCTTAGTAACATTTCAGGACAGACAAACAAAGGATACAATGCATGCACGCACTGTTTAGATGAGACTGAAAGTATATATCTGGATAAATGTAGAAAGAATGGGTACCCGTACAATCGTTGTTTTCTTCCACCCAGTCATCCCTTAAAGAAGAAAGGCAAGCATTTCAATGGCAAGGCAGAAACCCGGACGAAGTCTGTCCCCCGTAGTGGTGCTGATGTATTTGGTATGGTCAAGGATTTGGATGTAATCTTTGGAAAGGGTCCTGGAGGACAACCTGTTCCGAAAGACCCCATTACCGGACACGCACCCATGTGGAAGAAGAAATCTATATTTTGGGAGCTACCCTATTGGAAAGTGCACGAGGTCCGCTCTGCAATCGACGTGATGCACCTGACGAAGAATCTTTGCGTGAATATTCTAGGCTTCCTGGGCTTGTATGGAAAGTCAAAAGATACCCCGGCAGCACGGGAGGACCATCAACATCATAAAGGACGAGACGGCAAGCATCCAGGGCAGTTTCAAGGGCTTGCCAGCTACGCTCTTACCAAAGAAGAGAAGGAAATCTTTTTTGAAGTCCTTTTCAGTAGCAAGGTCCCGTCGGCTTCGTCGAATATAAAGGAATAGTAAATATGAAAGAGAAAAATTTCAAAACCTAAAGTCTCATGACGCCATGTGCTTATGACGAATTGCTTCGTTGCATTGAGGGAATTCTACCGAAAATGTTCGACTAGCCATTGTGAAGGTATGTGCATTCCTCAATGCAATTTCTCGAAGGTAATCGAGAAAGTCTATCGGTTCTGATTGATGTGGTCCAATGTCTGGTCAGCTTCGAGTTGTTGTTCCCGCCATCCTTCTTCAATATTATGACGCACCTCCTAGTTCACCTAGTCGAAGAGATTAGAATTCTCGGTCCTGTGTTTCTACACAATATGTTCCCCTTCGAGAGGTTCATGGGAGTCTTAAAGAAATATGTTCATGACCGTGCTAGGCCAGAAGGAAGCATCTCCAAGGGCTATGGAACAGAGGAGGTAATTGAGTTTTGTGTTGACTTTCTTCCCTAAGCCGATTGGTGTTCCTGAATCTCGGTATGAGGGGATGATGACTGGAAAAGGCACACTAGGAAGGAAATCAATGGTATGTAGGGACGGGCATTCTTTCACTCAAGCACACTACACAGTTCTACACAATTCCACCGTGGTGGCTCCGTATATCGAGAAACACAAGAATATTCTACGCTCCGAAAACCCGGGGAAGCCTGAAACCTTGATTAAAGGGGAACACGAGAAGAATTTTGGCAATTGGTTGCAGACACATCTCATGAATAACACCACTGTTGGAGATGAGTTGTACTCGTTGGCCAGGTTACCATCTTTGACTATATGTACTTTCCAAGGGTACGAGATAAATAGGAATACATTTTACACGATCGCCCAAGATAAAAAGAGCACCAACCAAAACAGTGGTGTCCTCTTTGATGCAACAGATGACAATGGGAAGATTGACACATATTATGGGTACATAGAGGAGATATGGGAACTTGACTATGGACCTACTTTTAAGGTCCATTTGTTTCGGTGCAAATGGGTCAAGCTGACAGGAGGCAGGGTACATGTAGAAGAAAAGTACAGCATGACAACAGTGGATCTCAACAATCTTGCGTACATGGATGAACCATTCGTCCTAGCCAACGATGTGGCTCAGGTTTTCTATGTGAAGGACATGTCTACCAAACCGAGAAAAGGGAAAGATAAGCAAAAGAGTACAGAATACGATGAGCCAAAGCGCCACATAGTTCTTTTAGGGAAAAGAAACATCGTGGGAGTGGATGACAAGACAGACATGTCAGAAGATTACAATAAGTTTCATGAAATTCCGCCCTTCAAAGTGAAAACTGACCCAAGCATCCTGTTAAATGATGAAGATTCTCCATGGCTACGGTGCAGAAGAAAACCACAACACTAGATGTTGGTGATGTGTAATAATGTATTAAACCTTTTATTTGAGACATAAATCTATGTAATTAAACCTTTTATTTGAGACATAAATCTATGTAATGTATTAAACCTTTTATTTGAGACAAAGGTGGGAACCGGTGGAAAGCAGGAACGTTAGGCTGGAAACTTTCATCCGGTGGGGCTCAAACCGACAAAGATGGGGGCCTTATCTGGGAGGCTTATCTGGGAGGGCCTTATCTGGTGGCTAACCTTTAGTACCGGCTGGTGGGTGCAACCGGGACTAAAGGTGGTTTTTGTGTCATCTAACAAAACTGTCGGTGGGATAAGGACGCGTGGGTAACCTTTAGTATCGGGTGGAGGCTCAAACCGGGACTAAAGCTGTCGGTAGGATAAGGACGCGTGGGTGGACGCACTGCTCGATGATATAAAGCATGTAGCGCACGACGCCCTGTCGGAGGAAGAAGACAAAGTAGAAGCGGCGACGTGCCTATAAAAGGAGCATCGATACGCCATGGCAAGCAACTCAACAAGCCAACATGGATGGAGAGTTTCATCCCCATGGATGGAGGAAAGGGTTGGGAAATCTCCCATGGCGGAACTTCTCGAAGATGCCCTTGGTGCACACGCCCTATGGCATCTTCGGAAGTTCCGCCTCGGAAAATATTTTCCTGCTAGCCCGTGAAAGACTCCATCTCCGCCTCCCTAGGGTTAGAGGTATGGTGGAAGCCATGGGATAGAGTGGAGAGAGGCGGCATATATGAGTGTGGATGTGCTATGGCAACGACCAAGCCAACATGGATGGAGAGTTTCATCCCTATGGATGGAGGAAAGGATTGGGAAATCTCCCGTGGAGGAATTTCTCGAAGATGCCCTTGGTGCACACGCCCTATGGCATCTTCGGAAGTTCCACCTCGGAAAATATTTTCCTGCTAGCCCGTGAAAGACTCCATCTCCGCCTCCCTGGGGTTAGAGGTATGGTGAAAGCCATGGGATAGAGTGGAGAGAGGCAGCAGATATGAGTCTAGATGTGCTATGGCAACGACCAAGCCTAAACCCTAAACCCTAAACCCTAAAGGGGCTACCCTCGTACGGAGAAAGCTACAGGGGTAGACGATCCGAGGCCCCCGGTCTAGGGTTTCGCCGGAGTGAGACCACCGGAGCGTCGGAATCACATGAAAATGGCAAAATGGTTAATGGTTTGACTAGTTAGAATAATTATTTTATAAAACAGAAAATGGATTTGAATCTTTGATTCAAATTCAAGCACTTTTTATGTTAAAAATATGCAAAATATAATAGTTAATGCATTTTTAAATTGGAAATGGCAAAATGGTTATTAGTTTCACTAGTTAGAATAATTATTTTATAAAACAGAAAATAGATTTGGATTACTTATTCAAATTCAAAAACTTTTCATGTTGAAAATTTTCTCAAATTCATAAGTATGCAAAAACTCTATAATTCAAATGTTTAAAAAATCTAATAGTTACAAATTGTAATATTTGAAAAACAGCCAACTTAGACCCAGTAGCAAATTTGGGCCTTTAGTCCTGGCCCAGAACACCATCCTGGATATAGGCTCTGCAGGCGAAAAGGCATCCAAAGCCTTTAGTGCAGGTGCGTGATGGGCAGGACTAAAGACCCCCTTTAGTCGATTTGTGCCATACGGGACTAAAGGGTGTGGGGGTATTTATTGTGTCGCTTCTTCCCCGGTCGAATCCATCGACCGGAGCACATCTCACGAGGAGCTAGCAGTATGCCGCTAGGATGCCAAAATTTGGAGCTACGCCGTCTCGCTCTCGCCACTCTCCTTGCCGTCCGTAGCCACCCGCCCGTGTTGCCGCCTCTCGACGCCTCGTCCTGTAGCCACCCCGCGTGTTGGCGCCAGCCCGCCGCCTCTCGAGGCAGCCACGTCCTTGACCCGTTGCTAGGAGAATCGCCTCTCTCCGTCCCGTCCCGGCCACCCACCGTCTTGCTCGAGCCAGGCAAGGCGCCTTGCCTCCATCCCCGACCGGCCATCCAGCAGCCAGCCACTTTTTTTAATTTTTTGTATTTTTTATATATTAATTAAGAATTATTACTAGTATTACTAGTATAGTATATATTAATTTCTAGTGTATTTTTTATATGTTAATAATTATTACTAGTATATATAGATATAGTATATATAAATATGTTTGTGTATAATAGTAATAGATCATATAGATATAGTATATATATATGTTTTTTTATTTCTTGTATCTTTTTTATATTGTAATATTTATTACTAGTATATAAATATAGTATATATATATATGTTTGTGTATATATATTTATTACTAGTAATAATATATATAGTAGTGCTAAAGAAATAACTACCCTAAGTCTGGTAGTGCTCGTGGGCCCCCGGACTTAGGGTTAGGGTGGTAGTGCTCGCGGGGCCCCGGACTTAGGGTTAATGTGGTAGTGCTCGCGGGCCCCAGACTTAGGGTTAATGTGGTAGTGCTCGCGGGCCCCCGGACTTAGGGTTAGGGTGTTAGTGCTCGCGGGCCCCCGGACTTAGGGTTAATGTGGTAGTGCTCGCGGGCCCCCGGACTTAGGGTTAGGGTGGTAGTGCTCATGAGCCCCGGACTCAGGGTTAATGTGGTAGTGCTCACGGGCCCCGGACTTAGGGTTAGGTGGTGGTGCTCATGGGCCGCCTGACTTTGGGTTAGGTGGTGGTGCTCATGGGCCCCGGACTTAGGGTTAGAGTGGTGGTGCTCGCGGGCCCCCGGAGATAGGGTTAGGGTGGTGGTGCTTGCTTGGCCGGACTTAGGGTTAGGGTTAGGGCATCACTAGAATTTTGCTATTGTTTAGTATTATTGTAACAAATTGCATGTTCATATTATTGTTTAGTGTTATTTTATGCAGCAATATTGAATGAAAATGTTATTCTGCATTTTGTAGAAAACTATGGATCCAATCCAGAGAGACCTAGCACAGGAAGAAATTCTCGAGGATATGATCAACGACACCCCCCATGTTGATCCACCCGAATCTCCGTCGATTTATCTGAACCCCTCCGGTGAGGGAGAGGAGGTCGACCGAAATGATCAAGGAGAAGCCGACGGCTCCGGTGGTGGAGAAGCCGACGGCGAGGTATATATATGAAGTCTGGTGATCAGTAGATGCATTAACTGAGTTGTATATATATATATATAAATTGACGAATGTTTCTTCTCTTAGGCCTCCACATCGAGCAAAAAATATTCCAAACGAGGCCCGGCCAAAAAGTTGGACGCATCTACGCGTTATACAATTACGCAGGTATCACCACGGGGTGAACCGGTGGAACCCGAAAAGGCTAAAACTGTATTTAAACAACAATGCGGAGTTATGGTTAGGGATCGCATCCCGATCACCGTTCGAGAGTGGAATAAGACCAAAGGGGCGAAAGAGGGTGAGTATGTCTCCGACAGGTGCAAAGAGGGTCTTTGGAATGACCTCATGACACATTTCACCCTGCCAGAATGTGAGGATGATGCCGACACAGCTGCATTGAGGAAGAAAGTCAAGCAGTGGACTCTTACGAAGATGGCCGAACTATTCAAGAACTGGAAGAAAGCATTATGGCAAAAGTATCAGAAGACGAAGAAGGCTCCTAAATTTGAATTCTATCTAACGGCGAAGCTAACTAGGATGCATTTGTGAAGTACAAGGAGTCACAACCTGCTATGGAAATGTCGGAAAAAACAAGAAAAATGCATGATGAAGAAATATCACCATCACACAGGGGCCGGGGCTCTGTGCTGCCATGCCAAAGTGGGATGCTAAAGAGAATGAACTGCTTGCTAAAGGGATCACTCAAGAACCAATACGCAAAGAATGGGATCTGAGGGCAAGGAATTGTTTCCTTGGGCATGGGAGTGAGTATGACGAAAGTACAGGGGACCTTATTTGTAGTGACGGGATTAGGATACCCCGGGATACATGGCAGAAAGTGGTGAAGGAGATTAAAGCGGGGACAACAAAGTTCCGTCCCGATAGAGAGAAAGACTTGCTGACAAAGGTCCTCGGGAATGACGACGCGGAGGGCGTGTCTGAGGCCTTGGCCCTAGTTATCGTGGGAGATGGGGTTTCCCAAAGGCAGAGGTACTTATAGGAGCTGAGAGAGAGCAAAGAGGCGGCGGGAGGAGGAGGAGACAAGTTCACGAGTTGATAGGAACACTTGAATGCATCAGCAGATTGACGAACTTGAGGAAGCGGCCTGCAAGATCCTGTACTCAATATTACCGCCGTCCCATCTCAGCGGAAAAGCGGTGTGGCTGAATCGAGGTCCCTTGACGATGCACGTATGGTAGATGGCGGTCGGCTACCCGTGGATGGAATCAAGGAGCAGGCATCTTGTGAGCTCCATTAGAAGGTGAAGAACCTATCCATCAAGGTGGCGGTGGATGTGCTTTACCTTGTCCACAGCGCGCCTGGCATGGCCGTGAGATTCAGTGGCTATGCTAAAGTTGGTGTGGATGAAATCGCAATGGGGTGGGACTCAATGGAGCTTGACATCCACTGGACCAAGGCGAGAGGACACTCGGAGAAGTACTGGGTGGTATCATTCTATGGGACAAGAACAACATCAAGCTTCCAGGCTGGGCCTTAAAGCCAACACCGCCTCCGAGTGGTCGCATGTCACCTTCACCTCCATCACCTCCAAGAAGCCCACCCCATGACTATGACCACCACAGCCGAGTCCATCTCGATCTCCGCAGCCTCCGATTAGTACTAAGCGATGCAGAGCCCAAAAGCGACAAATGTCGCCTCCCAAGAGTACCTCATAAGAATCTTTCTATCGGACCTTACGATCATCTTGACGAGGAAACCGACATGATCGTAAAGGCCGAATGTGTTCTTGAGCTTCAAAAGAAGAAACCGAGCCGCCCGGTATACACCGAGAAGCAAAAGCGTATGCACTTTCTTTCTGAACACAAAATTGCAATATGACTTGCACCATAAGCGGATGACTATCGACGCACACTTGAAGGAAGTGAAGAAGAGCAAATCAAGTAGAAGTGCAAGCGGAGCAAATCATCAAGTCAAAGTGCAACTGGAAAGAAAGGACGTCCCCTAGCTCGGGGAACAGGCCAAAAAATCGACCCCACCCCTCAAGGTGGTATCCTATGACACTCCCCAGCAGGATATGGAAGAAGCTAAGAAGCTTGCGGCCGCTATGAATGTGACTTTTGAGGAATTGCTAGGTTCCTAGGATGGCAAGTTACCCAAGGCTCAGGTAGTCCCTAGATATGTCCCAGGGAAGCCTCTGGTCAGCTTTGAGCAGTTCCAACAACTGCCAACACAAATGCGGAGTTTACATAAATGGTACTTGAATGCCGTAAAGGAGGAGAGAATAATGATCGTGGCGAAAGTCCCACATGACTACTACTTCCGAGAAGAAGAGGTCCATGTTGAGTTTCCAGAACTCTTCCAGTTATACACTTTCGACACCATCGACAAAAGTCTCATGAGTTTCTATTGTCTGTAAGTTGTTGAATTCATCGTCTATATATAAGCTATTCATTTTTTTCAGTTGTTCAGTTCATTGCATGTAATTATCCTAATTATATCCTTTTGTACTCTATTATTATGCAGAATGAAGATCATGAAATATAAAAGAAGGTCAATCTTCAGTGTTGGGTTCATTGACCCAGATAAAATACATTGTCGGACGCTAAAGGAAAAACCCGAGGAAACACAGGAAAACCTTCTAAGGTTTCTAACGGAGCAAAATTTCTGTGACCACATACTGTTTCCTTATAATTTCGCATGAGTGTCTTACTCTATTGTACACATTCTCTTTTGTTTACTCGATGTTAAGTGTAATTGATGAGTTACTGATGTATATATAAACGTGTACAGTTTTCACTGGATTCTCATGGACATTCAACTTGATAAAGGGAAGAGTTGAAGTCATGGACCCATTAAAGAGACCCCTGGAACAGTTTAGTGACATGCAGGACATGCTCCAGAGGTAATTTTTGCTTCTGGCGGTCTCTTTTGTTGATTTCCTGAGATATCACGTAATAAATAACTCATTCGTTTTCTTTACCGGGTAGGGTTTGGAACCAGTTCAAGAGTGCGGTTACGGGTGACTTTACTGAGAAGCTGACGTTTCTCGGTAAGTAGTAGGCGCATCTCTTTACTTCTAGTTTCAATACAATTATGATGCATGATTATTATTTTGATTGAATCCTATTCTCGTAAAGTGCGCGAGGCAGCCACAGGGGACGAATCTATGTGGATTCTACGTTTGCGAGTTCATTCGCACGTTTACCAGTGAGCTGAATGATTATAGAGTCGATGTAAGCAATACATTCATAACATTATTTTTATTACCGTCACTTTTTGTTATCATGCTTGATATTCATATTGATCTCCTTTTCTTATATAGTTCGAGAAAATGCGGGATCAGCTCCTACCACAGCAACGCGTAGTAGCAATTGCTGAAGAACTGGCAGGATTCTTGATGAACGAGATGATAGATGACGCCGGAGAATTTAGTGTGAATAGGCGCCGATGATCCCCGACCGTGTAATTGAATAGACGGGCTCTAGTCCCGATAATTGTGATCTCCATGTGTAACTATCATGTATATATTTGTATGCTCGATCTTAAGAGAAGTTATCTTATGTATGCACGAACAAGTACGGTATGTGGTAGCGTAGAAAACTTTTTTGAAATGAAAAAAAAAATACAAATTAAAATCTGTCATGGCGAGAAAAAGTGCCTAAATGCTGCGCGGCGAAGAACCATTGTCGGTTCCGGTTAACGGACTAATAAAGGCACCAGCGCCCACAGAGACAGCCACGTGGATGCCCATTGGTCCCGGCTGGTAAGAGCGCCGGGACTAATGGGTGGGCCTTTAGTCCCGCCCCTCCAGTCTCGGTTACCAGGACCGGGACTAAAGCCCCTTACGGGCCGGGACTGGAGGCCCGTTTTCCACTAGTGGGGTTATCCCACGGAACCCTCTTGATGTTGCTGCCAGCGTGAAGCAGCAAACCGTGAACTGCAGAAGAAGCGTTTGATCTGGGCAGGAATTCATCAATATTCAGGAGTCATATATGGGGTCCAAAGAGAGCAATAGGTGAAACGTGATGGGACTATGGGAGTAGGGTTTCACCTGGGAGATGAGGTGCTGAACGACGGAGGCGACATCTTGGAGCGAGGTGACAACAGAGCCGATCGTGCAGCTTTGGAGTCGGAATGGGAGAGGCCGGGAAGCTGCCGAGGCGTCACGTGTCGTGCTGCCGGTCGCACAACGCGGCCTACCCGGGGCTGGCGTCCGTGAGCACACGACGGCGCCCCATGGCGGCACACTCCCCGAGAAGCGCGTGGACAGCCGCAACTTGCACCACGACTTCCGTAGCGCCGTTGTCTCGTCCACTGTATGAGAACTCCGCCAACGATCCATCTCCTCCCATGCCCACAGATCATTGTTGGAGTGTTGGTTCGGTTATTTGGATAGGTTCTCCTTAGCATCACCATTTTTTGGTCGCCGGGGCAGCGCAAAGGTGGGGAGGAATTAGTAGCATTGACCATCTCATACCGCTAATCTCGTGGAAATTTAATTGCAAAACCGTGCGGGCATGATTTTAGGCTGCGGATGCGGGACGGGAGTTTTTTTTCCTCTGCCGGTGGAGTTCGGTCAGCCAATTTAAATTACTAAGTGCACCCGAGACAACTATTAGAGTAATGCTAGCTGTTGGATTAAGTTGAGTAGGTCTAATCCCACGGTGGTAATAGATCCGTGTACATTATATGGGGTGACCGTAGAGAAGATAATGTTTGCTCTTTTATTAGTATAATATTAGTGGAACTGATCCAGGGATCTGGTCGTGGTGCCGAGGGCTCATGCCAAGGGCCGTTTGCCCTGTCCGTCCCTATAGTAGGCCTAGCCAGCCTGCGCGAGGCAGCTAGCAAGGGTTTGTGGGCTCGTCCATCATATTACCTTTTTATTTTCTTTTCTCTTTTCTTTTTCTGTTTTCCTTTCTTATTTTTTATTTCTTATTTTGCTGTTTTTGTTATGTGATTTTTTGTTTTCTCTATATTTTTATGTTTTTATGCTCTTCTAAAAATTATTCATGCTTTAAAAAATGTTTATGGGTTTTAAATAATCACTGGATTTGAAAAATATACTCATAGTTTCCGAAAAAATTGGATGATGTTTAAGAAAATGTTCCTGGAGTTCGAAAAAATCTTCTTGGGATTAAAATTGTACGTTTACAGTACTTACAAAAATGTCCGTCAATTCAAAAAAAAGAATTGTGAACATTTTATATAACCTAGTGAACATTTTTTGAACTTGACTACCAATTTGAATATGTGAATGTATATTTTTAAACTCCATGATTTTTTTAATTTATGAACATATTTTTAAATCATATTTTTTCTAAATTGTTGTCGGTACTTTTTTAACATATGGCCACACCAGGGCGCCCCCGCCGGCCGTCTTGAGTCCTCCTCCCCGGCAAGATCCTACCTCTCACCGCTGCCGGGGGCGTCACCGGGCAAACCCCATGTGGCATGGCAACGGCGGATCTCTTCGGTTCAAGATCGGATCAAGGCAGCAACATTCTGCACCGTCCGTTCAGTGATAGTGCCATGGGGAGGCGACAACTATGATCCGCGACCTGCACTGCAGACGGTGAAGTTCAGCAGTTGGCGGCGGAGATGGCCAGACAGGCCGCCACCAACCGCTGTTTCGGCTGAATCTCTGACGACAACACGAGAACTCATGGGCTAGTCCCGCAACACAAGGAAGCCCCAGGCTCTGACCCCAGGCGTGGCGGTGGTGGCCTCCTCCTATGATGTAGGAGGTTGTCCGACTGGTTGTGTCGGATCCCTTGATCCCACTTCAAGTACCGGTGGCAAGTTGGGAGGTGCGGCTGCTGGTGAAAACCATGTTATGAATCTAATCATGGCGGGTGATGGCTGCGTCTTCATAGTATTAATTTTTGGAAGGTATCACCACTGAAGCTACCATATACTAACTCAAGGTGCTTCGGGGAAAACCCAAACCCGGATATCTCCGATCGTTCCATGGTGGCGCTTTGGGAATCACACTGTCTCATATGGGCATTGTTTTTGGAGTAGTTGTGGGATGGTGAAGGTATGTGGAGGAGCGCCGCACATCTACCCTATCGACGACAGTGAGTCTTGGTGGCATGGCACAACAGTGTCTTATTGTTGAACATGTTACGATGGACCCACGCAGGACTTAGGCACTATATGGTGTTGTGGCAGCGTTGATTGTGGGTCTCGTGAGAGCTACGGATCTATGCCCTAAAGTTTGTCAATGGTTTGGCAGAGGTGATGGTTTATGTAGCATGTGCATAAGGTGCTCGCTAAGAGTCTGCTAGGCCAGATGCGCGCTAATTTCCGCTTAGAGGGTGTCTCGGGGTGTGCGACATCCCTGGTTCCTAAATGATGGGGTGTTTTCGAGTTTTTAGGGCACAAGGTCCTACTGGCATGATCTTCACCCATTGCCAGGTGCTTTCAAGTTTATTATGTATGCTCTTTGTCATTGTTTAATCCCTAAATTAATAAAGAATGTCATTTATATCTTTTTGTTGCAGAGGCCAAGGTCTTATCCTCATAAAACAACGAAAAAAAGAATTGAAAAAAATTAGAAGAAATAGGTAACTCATTACCAGAAAACCAAAATAAAATAATAACCGGGCAGAAAAACCCGATCCACTATAATGTGCAACAATGGCAGTAGTCTCTTCCAACTCCCAACGGACAAGAGAAAATATGCGCGATGATGTTATGCGGCTGGTGTACGGGATGGTCTTCGTAGCGTTCGCCAGCGTCTTCTGTTTCACGGATCCACGCTAGCTTAATAGGAGCGAAGTCTAGGATCTTATTTCCCTTCTGAGGGACACTAAGTAGAAACCGGGCAATTTGCCCCGGTTCGTAAGGGCCTTTAGCCCCGAATTTCGAACCGGGGCTGCGAAAGAGGGCCTAAAGATTCAAGTTTTAGCCCCGGTTCAGTTATGAACCGGGGCTAGAGGTCCAACCACGTGTCCTGCTAGGCGCGCTGGACGGCAGGACATTTAGCTCCGGGTCGTGTTACGAACCGAGACTACAGGTTCCCTGCTGCGGCAGCATTTTGTGCCATTTGGCTGCCGCGGCAGGGGATGGGGTTTTAGTGTTTTGTGTTTTTTTTCTGTTTTGTGTTTTATGTTCAATTATTTTTAATTCTCTGTTTTCATTAGAAACAAGTTTTCGTATACATACAGAACGCTACTCCCTCCGTTCGGAAATATAAGACGTTTTAGCTTTGTGAATAGAATGTATCTAGATGTCTTTAATTGTATAGATTAATAGAGGTTTGGAGTGAACCTACACACTAAAAGGGTCTAGATACACTTCTTTCACAAAGCTAAAACATCTTATATTTCTAAACGGAGGGAGTACTACACAGTACTTGGCCACATTGACGCAATATATAATATAATTACTCTTACAAGCATATATGGAGTCCCAACAAGGTCCAGAGCATGTCTATTTGGTTACATGGATGCTTTAGGGTCTACTTATACAGTATTCTCCGCGTGGGTCTATGACCTCGTCGAGAAAAAATGCAGCAAATTCCTATTGGATTGCTATTAGGCAGTCCTCTGGTAGGAGCTTGTCCCGCATCGCGTCCAACTATGTAAAAAGGAGATCGTATGGATTAGACTCAACACGATTTTTTTAATAAAAATAAAGGGTGAATATATTGTTTACTTACTCGAACATTTTACGAGGGCTTCTCAATACTGATGTGAATGAACTCGCACACGTAAAATCCACATAGATTAGTTCCCTGTGGCTGCCTCGCGCATTTTATAAGAATAGAATTCAATCAAATAATAACGCTAGCATGATAAATGCACATAAACTAGAATTAAATAGATGCGCGGACTTAGCTCGTACTACTTACCGAGAGTGATTTAAAAAATAGCTCCTCACGCCATTAACCGCGGACATGTTTCTTGAACTGTGTCCAAACCCTACCCGACAAAGAAAATTAATATATAAGTTAATAACTACTTGATATCCCAGAAAATGAACGAAAGAAACCGATATAGTGCGGTAATGGTTGAAATTACCTCTCGAGCGCATCGATAATGATGCGGTAGTTTTCAATGTCTTTGTTTAGTGAGTCCATGATGTGAACTCTTCCCATGTCAAGTGAAATGCTTAGAAGAATCCAGTGGTACCTACGCAAGGTTTACATACGTCAGTAACTCATCATTTACACTGAACATCGAGTAAGCAAAAGTTAATGTGTACAAAAACTCACTTGCCGTCGTGGTAAGGAAATAGTATTTCGTTACAGAAATGCTGTTTCGTGAGAAACCGCAACAAGTTGTGCTCGGTCTCCAGTGGTTTATCCTTTATTATAGCTCCATGAACTCGATGTGGGTCAATGTACCCAAATCCGTTGATAGCCTTTCTTTTACAATCGAGCATCTTCATTCTTCATCATTATATATAACGTATAAAAGAATATAGTGAGTATACTTACCGGCAATGAGTTGAAAAAGCTGAGATAGAGACCTAATTACATAAATAAAGTAATCACTTATAAACAATACGAACTGAGGATAGTTTTGTCGAATTTCTTTAGATTGAATAACTGAAATAATTCTGTAAATTCAATAGGGACCTCGTCTTCAATGAAGTAATACGATTTTCGAACTTTCAGTATGAGCCAATTTCGCTGTTCTTTTGATGCTTTCATGTACCATTTATGGAATCGTCGCATTTGTGTTGGCATATCCCGAAGCCTCTCAGAACTGACCAGAGGCTCCCCGTTAACAAATTTGGGTGCTACCTCAGCCTTGGGCATATCGCCCTGAATAATTTCATGAATAGGCATACCACATTGCTCGGCCAATATCCTAGCCGTTTCCGGATCCATAGGTTCTTCCTCATATAGTTGAGGTTTGGGTATGTTCACCTGGAGTGGAGGGAGCGATTGGTTTGCTTGTTTCCCCAGCTGGGGAACATCTCTTTTGGTTCTTCGGCTACCACTCGATTGTTTTGCTTGTTTCCCCAGTTGAGGGACGTCTGTTCTGATGCTTCCGCTACCACTCGATTGTTTTGCTTATTCCCCCTGCCGGGGAACCTCTTTTTTGATGCTTCATCTACCGCTTGATCTCTTTTGTTTCAATGTCTTATGAAGACATCGTGTATAGTCATCTGGCGCATTTAACTGAGCTTGGGATGGCTGCGTCAGTAATTTCCTAAAGTGCTCCTTGGTTTCCGGTTTTATTTGGACCTATGGCTCAGGTTGTTTCTTTTTAAAATGAGCATCCACTTCGGCATGTACGACCGCATCGGTCTCCTCATCAGTCAGGTCGTAAGCCCTCTTGGGAGGAACCGGCGGTACTCTTGGGAGGGGCGACAACTGTCGCTTCGGGCGTTGGTTATCGCTCGACGGAGCGGTGGTATTCTTCCGCTTTTGCCCCTTAGTGGGTGAAGGCGGCTGTGTCGATTGAGATGGACTCGTGTTGGGGTCATGGATTGGACTATTACTAGGAGGAGACGGTGCACTTGGAGGTGGACTTGGAGGAGACGGTGCACTGGGAGGAGACGGTTGCCTTGGTGGAGAAGGTGGCCTTGGTGTCGAGCCTGGAAACTTGATGTATTCTTTTTTTCAAAGAATGAAGCCACTCGTGACTTCTCCCAGTGTCGTCTCCCCTTCACCTCCAGGGATGTCAAGCTGTAGTGACTGACACATAGGTAAAATTTCATCCACACCGACACGAGCATAGCCAGCTGGAATTGGATTGCAATGGTAGGTCGCTCCCGGTGCAGAAGGTAAAGCAAAGCCGACCGCCACCTTCATGGATATATTCTTCAGTTCAACATGCAGCTCACAACTAGTCTTCTCCTTAATTTCTTCCACGGGGTACACATCCATCGTTGCATCATTACCGTGGCCCTTCGTGGAAGCCACGCTGCTTTTCCGTTGCGATGGGCCGACCGTACTGTCCGGTGTAGGATCTTGCTGTCGGAGTCCTTTAAGTTCATTAAGCTCTTGGCGATACTCCTGCAGCGTGGCTTGAAACCTTGCGAATCGCTCCGTATCCTCCTCTTTTTGCCGGTTTGTTCTTCTCGATCGGCTTCTGTACGTGTCACGGTGCTCGGGAAACCCGATAACCCATGGATAAGAAGGTCCGAACCCTCTTGTTCGTCCAGCCTTTTCAGGATTCCCGAGAGCCTTTGTCAGCTCATCGTTCTCTCTGTCGGGAACAAACGTTCCCTCTTCAACCTCTTTCATCACTTTAACAAGTTCTTTCTTAGGTGTAGAAATTTCTTCGGCTGCAACAATCTCGCCTGTTTCTGGGTCTAATGATGCCCCATGCCTGAATACCCAATTTCTTGACCTCAAGGGCCAACTAGACGTACCTGGAGTGACCCCTTTAGCCTCTAGGTCAACCTCAGCTTTATCCCACTTAGGCATGGCACTCCTGTAGCCACCTGTGCCCATACGATGGTGATATTTATTTTTGGCTGCATTTTCCTTATTTTTTGCTGATATTGCCTTAGCTGGTGCTGAGGTCTTGTATTCCACAAATGCGGCCCAGTTATCCTGCTGCAACTCTAGTGGGCCAACGAATGGAGGAGTTGTTTCCTTCAAGACATACTTGTGGTACAATCTTTTTTTCCATTCCTTGAATAGTTCGGCCATCTTCTTAAGAGCAAAGTGCTTGACTTTCCTCGTCATTTGCTGTGTGAGCTCATCAGTCTCTAAGACAGGTAGGGTGAAATGTGTCATAAGAGAATTCCACATTGTATCTTTCGCTCTGTCATCTACAAAACTAGCCCCAGCTGGATCCTTTTTCTTTCCTGGCTTGTTCTAGTTTCACGTGGTGATCGGGACTTTGTCTCTAACAATCACTCTGCATTGACTTGTAAATGCATTCGCAGCTTCTTTGGGCTCCAGCGGTTGACCCTGCGGAGAGACTAAGTCAATGCTGAAACGTACATCAGCGGGCAACTTGTGTGTCGGGCCTCTTGTATTTGTAGAAGATTGGCCGGAAGCGGAGGTCTAAGAGAAGAAACATTCGTCAGTATATATATACAAATCAATTAGTGCATCTATACTAGTGAACCATCGATAGAGGCTTTATATACCTTGACGGAGTTTGTCATTATTATGGTGTCTTCACCATGGTCTGCACGATGGTCAGCACCATCGTCTCCACTATTTGGTCAACCATCGTCTCCTCCAGACAAATTAAGATATTCGGAGCCATCATAATAAGACCCCCCAGTACCCTCATCTATAATGTCGAGGAGCTCCTCTTCATTCTATCTACCGTCCATAGCTTAACTAATACAGAAAAAGAATATTGCATTAAGTAAAAGAATATTACAACTGCGACAACTCGGATATAGTACTTAGTGAATAAGATAAATTACAATAATATAAGATAAAGTACATTATTAATACATCACCGGAGAATAGCTCGGGTGCATTATAGGATAAAGTATAAGATAAAGTACATTATTAATACATCACCGGAGAATAGCTCGGGTGCATTATAGGATCAAATATAAGATAAAGTACATTATTAAGATAAACTAGCGAACGCGGCTGCCGCGTTCTGTGCTACGGGAGCTCTGCAGCCATAGAAGAGGAACCATCACCGGAGAATAGCTCGGGTGAGATCCGTGAACCTGCCAGATATTGGAGAACCTAGTCTCCAAAAGAGACATGTATCGCCGTAGATGCTCGTCCTCCTCCCTGATACGACGACGTACCACCTCCTCGGGGGCTGGCTCCCTCTGCACCACTCCTGGACCTCGTGGACGCCATCAAAGAAGCTCCGGGTCGACGATGATACCCGGATTCCTCACCAAGGTACAAGTCCCGACAGATAGCACCTCTCAGTGCCAATCCGGCGGAGCCCAGACTCGGACATCCCCGGCGGAGTCCAGTAGGCTCGGACAAGATGGACGCGACATAACTAAATAATAGCAATAAACAATCATAAAACATAAACAGTAACTAAATCACTAAGTATATATTTCCCTAATAATAATAACCCTAAACCTATCACTAACTAAACTAAACCTCATTAACTAAGTATTCTAACTAAACCTAATCCCTAATAAACCCTAATCCCTAATAAAACCCTAAGACCTAATAATAAACTAACTAAAATCCCTAACTAAATCACTACTAAAATCCATAACTAAATCACTAACTAAATGACTACTAAAATCCCTAACTAAAATCCCTAACTAAATCACTACTAAAATCCCTAACTAAATCACTAACTAAATCACTACTAAAATCCCTAACTAAAATCTCTAACTAAATCACTACTAAAATCCCTAACTAAATCACTACTAAAATCCCTAATTAACTAAAATCCCTAACTAAATCACTACTAAATCCCTAATTAACTAACAAAATCACACTAATTAACTAAATCCCTAACTAAATAAAATTCCTAACTAAATAAAATCCCTAATTGGCTAAAAAAATCACACTAATTAACTAAATCCCTAACTAAATAAAATCCCTAATTAACTAACAAAATCACACTAATAATATCCCTATAATTAACTACACCTACGTATACCTCACCTGCAGAGGGCGGCCCTTGTGAGCGCGACGGCAACAGCAGGGGCAGGCGAGAGGCAGTCTTGGCCAGGCAGGCGGCAGGCAGCGGGGCAGCCGAGGCAGGAGCGGCCTTGGGCAGGCGACACGTTGGCCAGCGGCAGGCAGCGTGGAGGCAGTGCGACGGGTGAAGCAGGCGGCGCGTGTGGCCGCGGCCAACAGCGTGCGCGTTCATCTCTACTGGGAAGAAGAAACTGGCGATCTCCGAGTCGTGGCTCGACCCGGGACGGGGGTGGTATTTATACCACCCCCCCCTTTAGCCCCGGGTGGTAATACGAACCGGTGCTAAAGGTCCCCCTTTAGCCCGGTTAACATAAACCCTGACTAACGTTATTTTGGCGCCAAACCTAAAAATGGTTTATAGTTTTCAGAAAATTATGTATTATATATCAAAATTTTCAGAAAAAAAAATCTATAATTTAAATCTATTATTATACTTTATTATACAACTTAAATAAAATTATCTACTATCTAACAAGTATTATATTTAGTAGAAATGTTCACAAAAAATAATAAAAATATAGTTTATTATAATGGAAAAATACATATAATATAGCAAAATATTCACAAAAATATAGTAGAAATGTTCTCCCGCCATTTCCCCCGCTTCCCTCCATATTCTCCCGCCATGTTCTCCCGCCATTTCCACCACTTCCCGCCATATTCTCCTGCCATTTCCCCCGCTTCCCGCCATTTCCCCCGCTTCCCGCCATGTTCTCCCGCCATGTCCCTCTATATCTAGGCCGACCGCCATTTCCATCGACACATCCACACCTTCTCTCTCACAACAATGGACACCGCTTACTGGGCTTTTCTGACGCTCGAGGAGACCGAGAAGGTCAGCGCCTCCAGCTACCCATGCCGCCAAGGGTGCATTCCGGCCTGTTGGATCTTTGCGTTGGAGGTTTCTGTTCCTCCTATGTCTCAAGGTTCGGCCCTTGAGCGCCATCACGAACCACTTCTACCTCGAGCTCATGCCGGAGGGCGGATGGATCCCATTGGGATCCCGACAACCTCGACACACTGGAATGCCTTCTTCGCAAACCGGCGGAAAGGGAGCTCGCCAGTATGAGGGTGACTACCGCCCAGTGAACCACAACGAGGCTGGTCGCCGCCTGTGGTGGGCGAACCGGACTATCGCCGGTGTGATGCGCTACATTGCCATAGGAGACCATCCTCGCCTGAGGTACCCGCACTTTCACCAGCAGCATAGCCACAAGAATGGTGGTGGTGGTGAAGGCCTAGGACGTACTGGGGTCGTCATCCGGGAGCCCCCTCCTCCGCTCGTCGTGAATCCGAGGCCGGAGGATCCATCCGCGTGCTACGAGGAAGGGCTGAGGATCCATCCGCGTGCTACGAGTGACGACGACGATGACGATTCCGAAGACAACCCAGAAGCTGTATACTACATGGCTAGATATGATTATGACTAATTTTTACGTTTTAATATTAATAAATGTCTGGCCATAACAAGTTGCAATACTACCTATTGAGATCGAGAAAGTTCATATCCATATACATATAAGAAGATCATTAAAAATAAAGGTTTAATAATATTGTACATCACCAACATCCACACATGTTAGGGTTTTCTTCTAATCCGTAACCATGGAGCATCTTCCTTATTTAACGGGATGCTTGGGTCATCCTTCACAGCGAAGGGCGGAATTTCATGAAACTTATCATAATCGTCCGACATGTCTGTCTTATCCTCTACCCCCACGATGTTTCTTTTTCCTGAAAGAACTATGTGGCGTTTTGGCTCATCGGATGCTATATTCTTTTGCTTATATTTCCTTTTTCTCAGTTTGGTAGACATGTCCTTCACATAAAAAACCTGAGCCACATCATTGGCTAGGACAAATGGTTCATCTCTATACGCAAGGTTGTTGAGATCCACTGTTGTCATTCCGTATTTTCTTGTCTACCTCAACCCCGCCTCCTGTCAGCTTGACCTATTTGCACCGAAACAAAGGAACCTTAAAAAAAGGGTCCATAGTCAAGTTCCCATATATCCTCTATGTAACCATAATATGTATCCTTTTGCCCATTCTCGTCTGTTGCATCAAATCGGACACCACTGTTTTGATTGGTGCTCTTTTTATCTTGGGCGATCGTGTAAAATGTATTCCCATTTATCTCGTACCCTTGGAAAGTCAATATAGTCGAATATGGTGACCTGGCCAACAAGTACAACTGCTCTCCAACATTTATGTCATTCATGAGATGTGACTGCAACCAACCGAAAGTCCTCATATGTTCATCTCTAATCCAGGAGCCAGGCTTCCCCGGGTTGTTGGAGTGTACAATATTCTTGTGTTCCTCGATATATGGAGCCACCAAGGTGGAACTTTGCAGAACTGTGTAGTGTGCTTTAGTGAGAGAATGTCCGTCCATACATATCCTTTCTTTCTTTCCTAGCGTGCCTTTTCCACTAATTCTACACTCATGCCGTGATTCAGGAACACCGATGGGCTTAAGGTCAGGAATAAAGTCAACACAAAACTCAATGACCTCCTCTGTTCCATATCCCTTTGAGATGCTTCCTTCTGGCCTAGCACGGTTATGAACATATTTCTTTAACACTCCCATGAACCTCTTAAAGAGGAACATATTGTGTAGAAATACAGGACCAAGAATGTTAATCTCATCGACTAGGTGAACTAGAAGGTGAGTCATAATATTGAAGAAGGATGGTGGGAACACCAACTCGAAGCTGACAAGACATTGGACCACATCTTTCTGTAACCTTAGTAGACTATCTAGACTGATTACCTTCTGAGAAATTGCATTAAGAAACGCACATAGCTTCACAATGGGTACTCGAACATTTTTCGGCAGGAGTCCCCTCAATGCAATCGAAAGCAGCTGGGTCATAAGCACGTGGCAGTCATGAGACTTTAGGTTTTGAAATTTTTTCTCTGCCATATTTATTATTCCCTTTATGTTCGACGAGAAACCAGACGGGACCTTGATACTGTAAAGGACTTCAAAAAAGATTTCATTCTCTTCTTTGGTAAGAGTGTAGCTAGCAGTACCTTCAAACAGCTCTGGATGCATGCCGTCTCGGTCTTTTATACGTTGTTGGTCCTGCCGTGCTTCAGGTGTATCTTTGCTCTTCCCATACACGCCCAAGAAGCCTAGCAGCGTCACGCAAAGATTCTTCGTCAGGTGCATCACGTCAATTGCAGAGCGGACCTCTAGGACTTTCCAATAGGGTAGCTCTCAAAATATAGATTTGTTTTTCCACATGGGTGCATGTCCGACATCGTCCTTCGGAACAGATTGTCTACCAGGACCCTTTCCAAAGATTACTTTTAAATCCTTCACCATGTCAAATACATCATCACCAGTACGGCGGATAGGCTTACACCGGCTGTCTGCCTCACCATTGAAATGCTTACCTTTCTTTCTTAGGATGTGCGAGGGTGGAAGAAAACGACGATTCCCCGGGTACACATTCTTCTTACATTTATCCAAATATATACTTTCAGTATCGTTTAAATAGTGTGTGTATGCATTGTATCCCTTGTTTGTCTGTCCTGAAATGTTACTAAGAGCAGGCCAATCATTGATTGTTATGAACAACAACGCTCGTAGGTCAAAGGCCAGGTGCTATGACTGCAGCTCTGCTCCCCAAAAGGATTCATGCCATCTGTACTTAGACCAAACCATAAGTTCCTCGCATCACCTGCAAAGTCCGGAAACTCTCTCTCGATTTTTCTCCACTGCGACCCATCAGCGGGGTGTCTCAACATCTCGTATTTCTTACGGTCTTCCATGTGCCATCGCAACAACTTGGCATGCTCTTTGTTCCTGAATAAACGTTTCAACCGTGGTATTATAGGAGCATACCACATCACCTTGGCAGGAACCCTCTTCATGCGGCGCTCGCCCTCAACATCACCAGGGTCATCTCGTCTTATCTTATACCTTATACCGCAATGCATCTTGGGCATGCATCCAAATTCTCGTACTACTGCGGTAGAGGATGCAGTCATTAATACATGCATGTATCTTCTGCACCTCTAATCCTAGAGGCGGACAACCTTCTTTAACAGTGGGTGCTTGGTGGGCGATTCGTTATCCTTTGGAAGCAACTTCTTCATTATTCTCAGCAACTTTTCAAATCCTTTGTCAGTCACACCGTTCTTTGCCTTCTATTGCAGCAATTCCAGTGTGCTACCTAGTTTTTTGTGCCCATCTTCACAATTTGGGTACAACAATTTTTTGTGATCTCTAACATCTTCTTGAACTTCAACCTCTCCCTTTCAGTTACGCATTCTTCCTGGGCATCAGCAATGGCCCGACTAAGATCATCATCGGGCAGATCTGATGCCCGTTCTTCATCTTTTTCTTCATCAATGTCTTCCATTATAGTACCATCGTATTCAGGGTAGTCGTTGTCATTCTCTTCTTCTTCGTTGTCTTCCATCATAACCCCTCTTTCTCCGTGTTTGGTCCAACAATTATAGCCGGTCATGAAACCGGACCGAAACAGGTGGCTGTGAAGGACTCTTGAGGAAGAGTATTCTTTATGATTCCGACAGACACCACATGGACAAGACATAAAACCACTCCGCTTGTTTGCCTCGGCCATAAGAAGAAAAGAATGCACGCCTTTAATGAACTCGTTAGAGAGTCGGTCAGCGTACATCCATTGCCGGCTCATCTGCAATATATAATTAATTAAGTACATCAAACATAATCCTAATTAATTAGTATTAATCTAAAACCAGCAACCGGGACTAAAGATATGATGAACCTTTAGTCCCAGTTGGAGGCACCAACCGGGACTAAATGTGGATGTGGAGACAACATGTCGACACTATGTCCTTAGTGGGCAACACTAAGCCAGTAAATTAAATGCCGACACTATTTTGGGTGGGTGGCAGCACTATACCAGCGTGAGTGTGTCGACATTATGTCATTAGTGCCCGACACTATGTTGTGCTTCTTAATCTATAAATAGGTATGCATTCTTGTGAATAACTGCAAGATGGTGTGTGAGACCAGGGACACCACTACGACGGAGCTTCTCGAAGATGTCTTAGGACCTCGTCCTCAGACATCTTCAAGGAGCTCGCCGTAGAGGCACTCTCTAATATGTGAAATTAGTTAGCTCCACCAGCATACTGATTTAGCTAGAGAAGATATAAACCGAAAGATGGTGTGGGAGAGCAGGGACACCACTACGGCAGAGCTTCTCGAAGATGTCTTAGGATCCCGTCCTCAGACATCTTCGAGGAGCTCGCCATAGAGGCACTCCCTAATATGTGAATTGTGATGTCTTCTTATCAAGCTTTTATGAATTAACCCTATCTTTGTTACAAATTTTTCAGTTTTTTGAACGCAGGTAGACGAAGAAGGATATTTTGCCCAGCTAGCTAGTTAGTTAGAATGATGAACTCACGCATGTGTGTGCTTCTAAAATCAATTTTCGAGACTCTATGTGCCAAAACAAGATATATATTGATAGAATAATCCACATATTGTGATATTTACCTTAGAGTTCCTTACATTAATACAAGATAGATAGAATCTAAACATTGATATCATGCTATCACTGCAAAAATTACTACCAAACTAAATCCACAAATCCATCTATAAGATAGAGCATGAAATGAGCTAATATAGTAATGAGAGTTCAAAGGATGAAGTTGTTCACCTTTTAGAACCTTTGGATAGATGGGGCACCACAAAATCTAGACAAATCTTGAGGAAAAAAAGGACATGAACTCGAGCTTGAAGCAAGAAAGAGAGAGAGAGAGGAGAGCCACCAGCTTGAATGGTGGCTCGGACAGGGGAAGAAGAAGATATAGCCAGACCTTTAGCCCCGGTTCGTGTCAGAACTGGCTAGGTCCACCTTTAGCCCCGGTCGTAACAAACCGGGGCTAAAGGGTCTGACGCCTGACCGGCTGCCTGAAACCCTTTAGCCCGGTTTATTACGACCGGGGCTAAAGGGCCCGTTCGAACAAGCTAGTGTTCGCCACCCCCAGGGCAGTTCTAACCGTTGGATCAGCATTAGTCCCGGTTTGTAGCAAAACCGGGACTAATAGCCCTGGACCAAAGGTCTGTTTTTTACTAGTGGGAGGTCGACTCTTTGGTCTTTGAATAATGAACAGTGTCATTCTTGAGAAAACAGACTGCGTACAGAGGCACGTGTGAGCGAAGCTACTAGCTAGTAGTAACTGAATCGTGCAACCCATCCATTTCAATCAATGCAGATATACCAAAAGTCTACTGACTACCTCCCCAGATCGACTGGTTTGGCGTCATGCAGAGTAGAGTTCTTTTGCCGTTGTATCCATCAAGAGTCATAGGGCGATAGTCGCATCCAGATTCAAACAAGGATCCCCATGACAAGCTTTCAAAAAAAAAAGGATCCCCATGACATATATGGTCCGTCAACTGATGGCCCTGATGGCCATGTGGTTGCTTTAACCCGTGGGGACGATGGCTGCGGGTGACAGGTAAATTGGCTGGTACATTTAGGGAAGCCCGGAGGTGCCGATGCAGTGAATGCCTAAGTATCGTGCTACATTTAGATCTCACAATGGAGATTAGATGGGTCACCGGGCTGACGAGATCATCGTCTCGGCACTCTCTAGGCCAAACTACGCCAATTTGATAGAAGAGATCCGACTCTTTCAATTCTATCCTCACTACTAGCTTCCAGACTAGTTTTGAAAGCTCATCTCCGACTAAAATTTCCAATGCATCCCATTCCTAGATATATCTCACTATGTGACTCCAGTGTCTTTCACCGCTCTGGCTATTGTTGTTCTCCCTCCACAATTTAACATTTGGCATGAGCAGCTGAATCTTATTCTACTATACATGGGATAGCTAGCTATTTATGGAAGGTCAGGGTTGAACATAGTGTATGGTATGAACATCATTGCATCAGCAAACATAACACGCAAGCTTGTGTGCCATTAATTCTAACGCGCGTGTGCAATTGTTGATGTTTGCGGCTTTCATTGTACATCTATATATTCAAGCCAAGGCGATGTCGCCATCACGGACTCGAGCCACAATGAAAAAATGTACTTTCAGTTATTCTCCAACTCAGAATGCACGGAAAAAGAAAGTTCATACACCAAATCTTTCTTTGTAACTAGATATATGCACAAAAAATTAATTGATTACTAATGATAATCATTAAAAATGCACTTTTTCGAGAAATAAGGGGGGATTTCAATCCCCACCTCTTGTTGTATTACTTGAAGCGACTGGCCAGTCATACCGTTCATACAAGTGTGTGTGAGAGAGAGGGGGTACAGGGGAGGGGAGTAGGGGCTCTCTTAACAGGAAAAATACAAGAAAAAAATTACATAGCCGCTGACAGAAAACAGACAAGAAGGGTGTCAAGCCGCCCGCGATCATGGATCCTGTATCTCCACCTCCAAATTGTGAGGTCATCTCCAGCTCTGCGCAGCACGTGACTCGCATAGGAGGGCTTGGCGTTGAAGACGAGGTCGTTCCGCGCCTTCCAGATGGACCAGAGAATTGTTGCGACGCCGGCGTGCCATATGGGGGTCGGCGTCGCTTGTGGCGGCGGCAGGTACCAAATGGAGAAAGTAGCAGCCGATATCGTCACACCGAGCCTACGCCAGACCTCCGAGGCAAGTGAGCAGTCGAAGAAGAGGTGCCTCCCTGTCTCGGAAGAGGGGCAGGCCGCACATAGCGCCGAAGGTGCGTAGTGCTTGAGGAAGATGTTGGAGCGCGTACTGAGCATGTCGATGTTGGCGAGGTAGGAGAAAATCCGAATTTTAATGAGCAGACGGAGGTCCCATGTCGTGCACGCCGGGACATCAATGACCTGAGGGGGGAGAGCACTTTGTGTTTTATTTTGAATGATTGCTATTTTTTTTTGAGAAACACAGTACAATCGTAGACGCTCACAACACGTACATGCACCCACGTCTATGAACGCACACACGCACATCCTACCCCTATGAGCACCTCCGATAGACTGAGCCGGTAGAGCGGGTCTTGAGATTGACGAAGTCACCACGGACGCCTCGCTGTCGACGGGAACGTCGCCTCCCACTAAAAGAATATTCCGCCTTTATGCAACACACAGTGTCAAACCTGGAGTTTAAACTCTGGTGGGCTAAGGGTACAACCACCCTTCTAGCCACCCAACCACATGTTGGTTTGCGAATGATTGCTAATTTTGATTCTTCACTATTTCTATTTGTAATGAATATGTAGTCTCAGTAGGCATCTCTATAGGGCTTTCAAGATGATTCTCTATGATTTATCGGCCAGCAGTCACAAAGATGTTTTTTTCTTTGGATTTAGATAATTATTATTTTTTGTTTAGAGGGTGTCTCATGGTGTACGACGTCCCTGGTTCCTAAATGTGGGGTATTTTCGAGTTTTTAGGGCACAAGGCCCTACTGACATGATCTTCATCCATTGCCATGTAGTTTCAAGTTTTTGATATATGCTCTCTATCATTGCTGAATAAATTTATAAAGAATGGCGTCTGCATCTTTTTGATGCAGAGGCTACGGCCTCATTCTCCATTTCGAAAAAAGACAGAAAACGACAAAAAAGAAAATAAGAAATGAAAAAATTAGAAGAAATAGAAAACTCGACAGAACACCAAAAGAAGGAATAAACCGGGAAGAAAAATCCGAGCCACTATAATGTGCGATAATGGCAGTAGTCTCTTCCAACTCTGACCGGACAAGAGAAAAAATGCGCGATGTTGTTGTGCGGCTGGTGTACGGGATGGTCTTCGTGGGGTTCGCTTGGGTATTCTGTTTCACGGATCCATGCTATGCTAGCTTAATACTCACTGCTTGGTCTTTGAATCATGAACAGTGTCATTCTTGAGAAAAAACAAACAGCGTATAGAGGGATGTGTGAGCGGTTTGAGCTAGCTAGCGAAGCTACTTCGGAAAAAAAAGTAATAACTGAATCATGCAACCCGATCTCATCGAGATCCGAATTCCCGGAGCATCATGTTTTGAGGACGGAGCGGGCAACTAGGAGGCGGAGAGGCTTCCCCTGGTTGCGGTGGCCCGCGAGGCCGGTTCTAGGTGCTGGCGGACGCCGTCGAGTACGTCAGCGAGCCCAGCGACGGCAAGCGTGACCTGCCTCCAGAGGCGGTGGCAGAGAACCCCAAGGCCACTTTGGGTGACTTCCTTCGGGTTGCAGGGGAGCTTGGGGCTCACTGCGTTCGGCGAGGCGGTCGGCATTTCCCCCGAGGGGCGAGGCTCTCGTTTCTCCCCTCCCGCCTCTGGCAGCAGTTGCGGTGGCGGTTGCGTCGGAGGGGCGAGCCACCCAACCAGATCCCTGCGCAGAGCGCCTTGGGTACACGCGCGGGGCCCTTCCCCCAGTGGGACCTCTTCCGCCGCCTGGGGCAAGCACGCGGAGCCGTGAGGAGTCTTCGCTGGCTCGGGCGCCGCCTCAGTGCCCTCGGCGACGCACCCAGAGGAGCGGCTCCCGACAGAGACGAGGGTTCCAGTATGGTCCGGGCCGGCTAGTGGGCCGGACCTTACTCTGGCTCTGATTGAACCAGGTCAGGTTCAGGCCTGGGACGGGTCGTGTACCGAAGTGGTGGTTCTGGACGGGGCTGCACCTTCTAGCAGTCCACGGCCCACCAGGGTTAAGTGGCTCTGGCTTACGAAGGGCGTGACATGCCTCTCGCTAGGGTTCCCCGCCTCCACCAGAGACGTGAAGAAACAACACCTCCATACGCGCATCGTCCGAGAAATCCCACCCCTCCTCCCCTTGCTCGCTCCTTCACGCTGGTTGTGATGGACCGTCGAAAAGGAGGCAACCAAGCCGGAAACAAGCATCGGTTTGAGGACCGCCCTCGCCAGCAACCCCAGCATCAGGCTAGCAAGTGGAAAGGCTCGTTGAAAGAACATCTCATGGTTCCCTGTGTTTTATGTGTTAGATAACAATATCGTGGAGTTTCTCATGTGTGTTAAGTGTTGAAGGGAAGTGTATTTGGTGTTTGGGGCCCGGATTATCCGCCCCCATCGTTCTTCTTTGCCTGCCTCCTCCCACCCGTGCAGGTGTGGTGAGCCTGATGGTGTGTCGGCTAGCTCTGTCAGCACCAGTAAATATCCCTCTGCTGCAGGACTCTTCTACTCTTTCTGTCTTCTTCCTTTAGAGGTCGCAGTGGTAGCGAATAATGGAGAAATTGATTGGGCGAGTAGCAGCGTCAGGCAACAGTGGAGTTGGGAAGCAGTTTTATAGAGCTCCACCTCGACGACGGGTTACAGCCGTCCGACATCCAAGGCAAATGTTGCTTGGCCTATCCAAAAGCCGACGAAGGGTTCCGGCCATTGTTTAACCTCCTTTGTGAGGCTCCTCTTGAGGTCAGTCGTTGTATTCCTCGTCTATGCGGGAGCAAGTGGTTTCGTCCCCGCCCCCGTGCATGATGGCGGCGTGCCTGACTTCTGGCACAGTGGTGAAGGGAAGGGACCGGTTTGGTTTTACATATTTTTCAGTGAGGTTTTTTTCACAAAAACCAGGAACCTATGTGTTATTTTCTATGTTCCGAGGTCCTTTATAATCTTCGGTAACATCCACCGCTTGGAATATAAGCAACGCTTCCAGCCCTTTGATGGGCACTCCTTGCAAATTATTTTTTTGTTACAACCACTAATTTTGATGTACTGGAATGTTGGTAAAGCAAGCTCCTGTCGCGGGAGACGAAACCGATTTGCAGACCAAAGTAGAGGCATGGAAGAAACGAATCATGTCCTTAATCGCTTGCCGGAGGAAAACCCACTCTACGCAATCTCCATGCATCAAGCGACCTCGATTCTTTGATCCCACACCAGTTCCGATCCTCTTTATTTTCCTTTCGAAAATACGTCGTATATATCTGTATATAAAAACATAACATCGCCATCAGCACATGCACGCTTGGTCCGGCGACCGGCGGCAGGCAAGCAGCATGGATAAAATGGACGTCGCCGGCGGCCGGGCCTACGGGGAGGAGGAGGGGGAGGAGCTGGACCCGACGGTGGAGTGGAAGCAGGCCGGGGACGAGCAGGACGTGGTGGAGATCCGGCTGCCGGGGTTCAGGAAGGAGCACGTGCGGGTGCAGGTGGACAACTACGGCGTGCTCCGCGTCACCGGCGGCCGCCCGGCCAGGGGCGGCAGGTGGCTCCGCTTCACCAAGGACCTCCGCCTCCCCGACGGCTGCGACGCAGACGGTGTCAGGGCCAGGTTCGAGGACGACAGGCTCCTCATCACCCTCCCCATCGTCCCCGCCGCCGCCGGGGACGCGGCCTCGCCCACGACACCGTCGCCGGAGCCGTTGCCGAGAACGTCGTCGTTCCAGCCTCCGTCTTCGGTACCTCCTCCTCCACTTTTACCTCCACCCCCAGGCAAGCCCAACTTCTTCGAGCCGATGCTCCGGCCGCCGCTATTGCCGCCACGTCCACCTCCTCCTCCGCCACCGCCGATCAAGCCCACTGGTTTCGATCAGCCAAAGTCCCGGCCTACGCTGCTTCCACCCCGGGAGCCATTATCTCGTCCACTTCCTTCGTTTCCGCCAAAGCCCCCAACTGTTTCCGACCCAAAGCCGCCGCCTCCACCGCCGCCGGCGAAGCCCACTGCGTTCGAGCCAAAACTCCGGCCTCCGCTGCCTCCGTTTCCGGCCACTGCATTCGAGCCAAAGCTGCCGCCGCCGCCGTCTCCACCAAGGGAGCCAGCACCGGCACCACTATGGCCATCGCGTCCACCTTCACGTCCGGTGACGTCCACTTCTTTTATGCCAAGGCTGCCTTCACCTCCGCCTCAGCCTCCGCCACCGCCACCACGACGGGAACCTGCAAGGCTACCTTCATATCAACCACCTCTGCCGAAGTCCACTTCTTTCATGCCAAAGCCGCCTCCGCCTCCGCCACCGCCACCACGGGAACCTGCACCTGCACGGTTACCTTCATTTCAACCACCACCGCCACCTCCGACGAAGCCCACTTTTTTCGATCCAAAGATGTGGCTTCCGGGGCGGAATTCGAATCATGCTCCAGCCACTGCTCCCGAGCCAACCACCGACGGAAGGAAGCTTTGGGCACCTCCGGCCATCTTTACTGGGCCAAAGACGGCCGAGCCGGAGTCCGGGCCATCACCACCGCCATTGCTGCCTCGGAAGCAGAGTACATCCAATGTCCCTGAACCAAAGTCGCCCACTCTGTCAGACATACCAAAGTCGCCCCCGCTGTCAGGCATACCAATCGCCATGGCATCTCCATCTCCGCCACCACCACCGCCGCCGCCGCCACCTCCACCTCGTCGTCGTCTTCCCGATGCAACAGACAAGACCAAGAAGCGCGACAAGGCACAAGAGGTGGCTGGCAAGGTCAGGCTGCCGTTGCTGGAGGAGATGAAGAGGAAAGAGAAGAAGAAGATGGAGGGCAGGAAAGCGAGAGAGGCGGCAAACGTTGGAAGTGGAATACCGCCGGAAGTGGCACCGAAGCTGCTGCTTCCGCCGGCGAGCAGGGATCCAACGTCGACGACGACGGAGCTGGTGGCGAACATGGCGGCCGCGGCGGCGGTTCTGGTGGGGATCGCGGTGTCCGTGTGGCACACCATGGGCGGCAGCAGCTAGCTCTAGGTGGCGTCAAAAGTGATGACTTGAATGCACTGTTAAGCATTTGATGAAGCTAAACTGCATACTAACTGCCTATGTATGTACAATGTAAATAACACATGTGTGAATCGTCGTTTATAAGACTTTACTTGATATGTATGAGATACTATTATGAATTTTAATGGATGTAGTATCTGTAGTAGTATTAACAATTTCAGAAAATGCCTTTTTTTCTGTTAGAACAGATGCATATACACTGAACAAAGCAGGCAGTATGGAACTGATCTAAATGGTGATGTTGTTGACAATGCAGGATGTCCAACTGCCGTCGCATATCTCTTCCATAGATTGTTGCTCTTATATATTTCTTCACCTCATATTTTTTCTACCAGCAAGGCTAAGCTATATATTACCCTTTTCATTAATTGCACAACGGAGATACATGGTTCGATGACAACAGCTAAACGACAGTTACAGGAGGGAAAATGGAAAACAGAGTTGGGGCACTAATAGGAAACCTGCTGCTGAGTGTTCGGGATGATGACGCCTTCTCTGGGAATTTGTTTCCTAACTTGCAGCCTGAGGTTCACCAACGAGGCCAGCTGGGCAAGAATATGGATACTATCCCTTTTCATCAAATTAACCTGAATCTCCAAGCTTGTGAGGGTGACTAGGAATAAGTGTGTTTTAGATTCGCAAAAAAAAGGAATAAGTGTGTTTTACTAGACTAGGATGTCCAAAACTGCCGTCACATATTTCTTCCATTGATTGTGCTTGTTCTTATAGCTCCCGCCGGCCGGACCTTGAGGCGCAGGCGCGGGGCGTGGAGCAGCCGTCTACCAGCAAGCCTGGAGCCGACGCATGATTCAGAAGTCTCCGTGTCAAAGTATGGTCGCGCGCTGCCCTGGTAGCTCCTCCGGGTCGCCAGGGCATCCAAGCTGGCGCGCGACCATGGCGTTTTCGGAGGTACGTGCCACTCTGGCCTCGTAGGCAGGACGCACGGAGGTGGGGTGTCCCGGATGGCGACGCAGCCGCGCCCGCGGTCGCTACTGCCCTTACTTAGACTATTTCTTGTGTAACACTTCATGTAATCTCGACTTGGAGTCTAAGTCTTTGTGTATATAAATAGAGAAAGAGGGGGATGAGTCGTGCCATGGAGCAACCCATTGTTTCGGATTCAATCACATAAAAATCATGTGATTCTTAGAAGGGGGTTGTAGATTGGTTACAAAAAATTCTACTCCTGATTTCAATCCTACGAACGAAACAACCGCAACAAAAAAATTCAAAGGATTTGAATTCTCCAAAATCCTCAACAAAACATTTTGATTCAAAGAGGCCCCTTAGAATATAAATTTGACTAGTTTTGTACTCCCTCCGTCGTGAAAAGGAGGTCTCGGATTTGTTTAAATCTGCATCTATCGATATACTGTAAAGCGTCTAGATACATGAAAATTTAGATAAATCGGTGACATTCTTTTCGACATAGAGGAGCACTTGCAATATACGTATAACGATGAACTAACTTATGATAATGGAAAATCACTTTCGAGAGTGACTTGTATTTTGAAACAGAGAGGGGGTAGTACACTGGTGGGCGTGGCTGGTAACCGAGATGCAAATCGTACGGGCAAATGTCACTTTCGAGAGTATGACTCCAGGTTCATCGAATCTAGACACAACTGTAACCCCAAAAAACCAAGCGCATTCGGCCGACATATATGCACATCGAGGTGTCGTCCTCTTCGTGTGTCTGAATCCACCTCGATAAAAAAGACCTTGCTCTTTTTTTTACTCGCTCTAATTCCAAGACACGATTAGTTTAATCACGCAGAACGTATGAATTGCAAGTGGAGCAGGTTGGTATATGGAGCTGGACGTGCGTGCCATTTTCATGAGGACGTGCGCTCGAAAAACGCCCCTCTCTGAGCCAAGGGACGTGTCACACGGTGCCCAATGAAAAATCTTACACGTATATGTTTTTGCTGCACGACAAAGACAGCATGGCCATCAATCATGGCACACGTGGATGCACTGTCGGCTACCACCCAGTGAGCCTTTCACCCTTTCTTCACCAAAGAAATGGTCCTAAATTCCCTCCTCGTGCATCTTTACTCTCCCTTAGCAATTGTTTTTAGAGCTGGATGATTTGTTATTGTTTGGGCAAAGCTCCATTATAGTATCAGTTTTACTACTTCCGTTCCATTATAGTATCAGCCGTTTTAGAATGTTGGTATAGCTTATAAAAAAAACTTATATTATGAAATGGAGGTACACCCTCCGACCCATATAATTGTTTTTAACTTTATCTAAATTTGAATATATCTAGTTAATGATTTAGACTAGATTTATCTAAATCTAGACAAAGCTGAGGAACAACACATCGATCGAGCGAGAACAGTGCAAGTAAAGATGCCACCATCTCACCAACCCAGCGGTCGACAGTTCAGTACCTGGTCCTCCACACAGGCCAGCCCCTCATATATGCATGCGCGTCCTTTTCGGACATTTTTCTTTGAATGCACTCTGCTACTAGCAGGGGCAGAACGGTGTAGTTAACCATAGGTGAGAGCATCTCCACACTGGTGAGGCTTTCTCAGCCAAATTTTGCTTCGAATGGATGAAATTTTTTTGTCTGGAAATGGAACTTTTTCAACTGTGTTCCCAGGCTTCGCGGCTCGCCTCAACGACGCCGAGGCCGAGCGGATGGCCGAGGCGGCCGTCGTGCTGGCCGTGCTCCCGGAGACAGTCCTGCAACTGCACACCACCCGGTGCTAGGGGTGAAGAGCAAGATGGGGCCGGCGAGCTTGGACACAGGAGGACGGCCATGGCGCAAGACGACAGCGTCCTTGGGCGGCGCTGCAGAAGGGACGGGGAGGGCTTTGCGACTCGAGCTGCTGCGCATGGACGCGGGCACATCTATCATGTGGGAGGGCGATGGTCGCGGAGAGGCGTCGGGCTGGACTTGACTGGCATGCGTGGAGCTCGATCGGTGGCTGGCGGCGGCTGGTTGGGATCGAGGGGAGCGAGACGCAATCGGGGCGAGGTCGCGGGCGGCTAGGGAGGCCGGGGCAGAGCTTCGAGGCCGGGGCAAAAATCGGCCTGGGAACACCTCCGGGGAACGCTAGTGGAGCGTTTTTTTAATCCGGATAAAAAAGCGACCCGAAAATGCTAGTGGAGATGCTCTAAATACCAAATCTTTTGGTTGTATAGTACTACTTAGTAGTAAGTAATTTGAGTTATCGTGTACTCCAGATACATTCGGTTTTACAAAAAGCTACCTTATAATTTGAAACAAAGGGAGTATTTCTGTGTGCAAGGACTGTTAAGGACTATTATTGTGATGTTGTGAACTAGTCAATAGCCTAGTGGTTGGGTCGCAGTTGGTGCATCCCAGCGACCGGAGTTCAATCCCTATCAGGTATGAATTTTCGGAATTCTCACGTCAATCCGTTTCTACTTTATAAAAAAAAATCTAGTTTCTCCTAGCATTGTTTTATTTTTTATTATTGTGATGTGCTATCTGTCGTCTGCTTAGTTGATCTATATGTTTCAGAAGAAATAGCAAATACTATTGGGACTAAAATGTCTATGACACATGTTTCAGCAGGATTGGTATCTGGTAAGTAGTGTACTGCGGTATAGTACTGAAAGGACCGGTAACAGTCCCACTTAAGTATTTTGTTGGCATGCTTCATCATTCATGCCCGTGAAAGTGAGGCAGAACTTTTTTTGAGAAGGAGAGGCAGAACTTTCTAAAAGGCATCTTCTTTCGGTGCCAAACACAACTGGGCTGGCCTCGAGGCACTATCATCTCCTGTAAATAATAGTTTCTCTTTCTGTTTTCAACTATAATAAAAGATGTGCAAAATCTCAGCTAACACTAGATGAGTAATGGGTACAGCTTGTGCTAGCCATAGCTTATTATTAGGATCACTAAGCAAATGCTCCGATGATGGAGCATTGGACAGCCAGGCAAATAATTTGAACTACTTTTAGTAGAGATTAAATTATTGTTGTCACCTATAGGTAGGTTTGGAAAGCATTGTCAAAAGTGCCTGAAAGCGTGTCACTCGTGGTTGATGGGGGTAAGGCCAACTCCAACGGCCTCCTGCATTTCGTACACCGAATCGGTCCATTTGCGGGTGGTGACGGACAGGCCGTTCGGGCTGAGCCCGTTTGCGGCGGGCTATGCCCCCAATAGGGCACCCCATTAGCGGACCCCTGTCTGCAGAGCCATCAAGCTCAAGCTGATGGTCAATTAGCGTTAATGGCGGCCGGTATCTCCGCGTGATTCTCCCGTCAGGACTTCCATTCCCCCGTTGGCCGCGGCCTTTCCCGCCATGCCGCGGCATTTCGCGCCCGCCTCTCGCTTCCCGCCCTCTGTTCCCGCCGAGGACCGCCATTCCTGCCGAGCACCGCTCACAATTATAAAAAGGGCCAATAGCCGGGACGGGTGAGCACCAACCCCTGATGACTGCAAGTGCACAGATCGTTTGTAGCTAGTTTCGAAATAAAGATATCGATCCCATAGGAAGCAGGAGTCTGAAGTCTAATAACTCTTGAATTAAATACTATAATAGAAATGCTAAATAAATTTCTAAGTAACAAGATAAAATGCGAGTATTGTGTAAAAATGTGTTTTTGGGTTTCGATATAAGATAATAATAAGTAAAGTAAAATAACTGAACACAGAAAGTAAGTATCGCGTATGTAAAAGAGATTGGAACTGCAATAGGAAAAAAAAGCGTTCTCAGGGAGTAGTGGATACACCTCTAGCATTATAAAGAACTAAAATAAAGATTATTATCATGAACATTCTCAACTGTGTATGTGTGGGAGGAACTCCGTATTTGGACAAATAGGCAGCAACCACTGCTCACATCATCCTCATAACCACAACAGTCAGCAATCGACATCAATCGAATTACTGCGTTATTAAGGGACTTAATCCCGTAGGATGTATCTCATAGCATGGATAGTGTTCTGTGAGTTTCCTCGGTTCCCAAGTTGATCCGTAAGGGGTGCCAACAGCTTTATAGTCACTGTAAGTGCTAACACACCTCCGTCTATCAACAAGTAGTTCCCTCCATCAAGTCCCTACAAGAGGCAAATATTGAGAGGTCGACTTCTCCTAATATCAAGATGAAGACAATCTAACACATGGTCACAACGATGAATATCATAATAAACTTTATCTTATTTTAATCTCATGCTAGGGTTTCTCCATCTACCCAAGAACTAAAGATCTACTCAGACATGGAGGCAATCAACATTATGGCAATAACAATGGAATCTATCATAGATGAATATTACTTATATAAATCCACAACGAGTACGGAAATTACAATAAGATCTAGACTAGATGTAGATGGGATGGATGGAGATGATGGTGATGTGGCGGTTGATGATGAAGAGCAATGCCTTAGCCTCCTGGATCTGCGAATGGCGAAGATGGATCCCCGGTGGACGAGTTCCTCCTCCAGATGCCTTCTAGAGGTGAGGTTTCAGCGATTTCTGGTTGTTCTGTATGTCATCTTCCTGATCCAGTTACACGGGATAAAACTATTTGAGGAGGCGGTGGCGGCGCCAACTATACGGACGAAAAATTATTCCTGCCATATATGCGGTGACCCAGCATACCACTGCATGATGTAGTACAATATAGTTGTTGACATAACACTAATTAAACATCGTTCACTAGTATTACATCCCTCAGAGTGGTATAACAGAAACACAGCAGGTCCAAGACATGACTATAGATTACAACTCGACTATTTACAAAAGATCCAGAGAACACTCTAGGTTAAATAGAGAGAAAGAAACTTTTTACAAAGAAGAACCAGAAGTAATAACTCAGAACTATCTAGTAACTACGACTAGTATATAAACTATTTGGCTTGCCATTGCTGCTATTGCAATGCTCTACAGAAGTAGGTTTTATGGCGAGAGAATCTACTTCTATCTACTTAAGAACTTAGTCTTCGCTTCGGTTGACGTATATGTGAACTTTATTGACTCTGTTGAAGAACTTGAGTTGTCGATGATGGTTTCTTGAGCAGACATTGACATTGACATCGCCTTCAACGGCTTAGAACCTAGCAAGGGTTAAGAAGGTGCGGTTGAGTACGAGCGTACTCAGCAAGTTCACTAAAAAGAAGTGTATGATGCACTATCTCTACAACCATAGACCATAGGTCGTAGGCAATGCAGTTTTTTGTAAACATTTCTTCAAAGATTGCTTTTATTCTAAAAACTATGTCCGACAACCTTCACATGTTAACCAGAACCTTCATGGGGTTCCTTTCCTGCCGCGTTCGTAGCTCCTATCCGGAACAGGGAGTAACATGTCACAATTCTTACACTCTATAGAGATGCGTCACTTTTCCCACAAGAGACCTTAGCCTTGTTGCACAACCGGGCATACTTTGTCGTCCACAATTCCGTGATGTGGGGCCCAGTCTAAGATCCAAGCCAGTATTGCCCTCTCCGCGACCCCATATGTATGCACGATCCTCCGGGGCTGACTACACCTCCGTTAAGCCCCCAACTAGGGTAGGCTACCACCAAGGTGAGTTCCCGAAGACTCTATGAGCTGGTAATGCCCCTGGAGGTCCAGCTATACCTCCGGCAGCCACTCATAAATAATCTAGACACCAAAATCGTGGGACCTAAGGGTGCCCACCCATATGTTGGATCCACACCGGGAATCCCAACGTCACGATAAGGTCATCTTGCCTCCATATGAAAGGAAGAAGATACAACTGACTTCTCTGTCCCATTCCAAATCTCATGGTTAACGCGTAATATACAGCGCTAGAATCACTGGCGACATTGGTTGTTAAGTCCTAGATGATACATTACTATACAATGGCGTTTCCATTGCCAGATATTATAGATTAGCTGATCACCCTAGATCAGTAACCAATATTTCCAATTAATTGTGAAAATAGTGTTTTCGACCTTTTTTAAATGCAGATGATGACACAGTTGAGTTACAAGCATAGAAAATAATCAAAGGACATGAGCAAGTTGTGAACTTGTCTTTTGTGATTGCAAGATTATGCACTCACGGTCTTCGAGATACTAGAAGATCCAAATTCTGTAAATAGCATCATTGGTCCGGTAAGGACTAATGTTTAAAGACGCAAAATGAAATTATGCATAAGTAATGTAATGCGATTTGATGAACGCGAATCTCCGTAACAATCATACCTAATCTAGGGTTTGGAGTTTGTAATGAGTTTTTTGGAATGAGTGGTACTTTTATATCAGCTTTACACATGTGCTTCTTGTTAAGGCTTGTGAGAGTGTGTGCAACAATATGTAAGTACAACAAGTAGTATATAATACTAAGACATTCAAATAGAGCATGGTATTTGAAATATTTCTTAAACAATATTAAGAATCAATTAGGGCCTTTAGAAAAATATACAAGGATTACTTTTAATATTTCTTAAAATAGTTAGACCTATTTTAACTTAAACATCACTTGAACTTGTTGTTACTCTGTTAGACTTTAAATAAACAATGCTAAAAGCAACAGTAAAGATTTATATATCTTTAATGAATAAAAATAAAAGAAAAGGGTTAAAACAAGATTTATTAGACCTTTAACTTTTATTTTACTCAAAAGTGAGTGTTGACATTTTTAATGTGTATAATTTATTTTTGTGCTCATTTTGGTATATTATAAGTATTTTTGTGATTTTTAAATAATAAGATATTATTTTTATAAGTTTTAACACTTTATAAATACTAAATAAATATTAAATATTAGTTAAGTGATACAAAAATAATTGAAACAAGTTTGTAAAGGTAGATTTTGTTTTTATAAGAATTTTGGTATATTATTTATACTATTCTCATTTAGCAATATTAAAATATTAATTTTTCAAAACATTATTAATTATAAAATCTTTATTAAATAATTATTATTTAAATAGTTAACACAATAATATTTGATAATCAGTTTATAATATAGAGTTTAATTTTCTGAACATTTTGATATATTATATATTTTTTATGAATTATAAAACAAAAGATATTCAATTTTTAAGATTTAACTATTTTCCTAAATTCCTAAAATGTATTTATATATAAATTTATATTGTTTATTCATTTCTTATTGAATTTTAACCTGAAGATTACTTTTCATACCACACTAAACATACCCTAGGTCACTGAACATACCCTAGTTGAAGGAAACAAACAAACATACAAGCGATAAAAACAAACATGCAATCTTCCTTGGAAGCACAAAAGATCTTAACCAGAGAATACTAAACTTATGAGCAAATCAAGAAAGAAAGATGGTGAAATTATATTTCTTTAAGAGTACTTCTATCTTTTTCATTCAATCCTCAAAAATAGTGTTGCTACTGACCAAGCCAGGTTTGCCAAAACCAACTAAATTAACTCAATGATCCCAAAGTGATACCAATACTAACAACAAGATCAATCATATAACCATGAATTGAAAACTAATATAAGATATGCAAAAGAGTAAATGATAGAACTTATCATTAATATTCCATAACAGCTACTCACACCAAGGGATACATATCTAACGAGGGAGGGGACACTTCCATAATGCAAACCATCCTACATGATAACTTCTCTATTCATGATATGACTCTACTAAAAAGGTAAAAAGATAGAAGATAGTGATATGATACCGCGGCACTCCCCCAAGCTTGGAACAAACCAAGGGGATGCCAAAACATAATGACGAATTACTCCTTCTGTGGTGGTGGTATCCTATCGTCATCATCCGACTTCCAGGGTAAGGGCTCCCCATCAACAAAGGACATAGTGGTCTCCAGCATCCTGAAACTTGCAGCAGCACTTATGTGTTTAAACCTAACCTCGTACTCAAAGTTTTGATTTTGAACGTCGTAGAGTTGTGCTTGCAGTTGGTTGGTTGTTTAGCGGAGTGAGAGGACTTCATCCTTGAGCTCAGCAGTCTCCTTTTGGTGCTCGACGATGAGTTTGGAACAAATCTTATGGATGATATCCACTTCGCGCTCCGCCATCTTCTTGTACCTAAAGACTTCTTGCTCCAGTGCTTCCATCCTGTCTTCCAGACTTCCTTCACCTTTAGGGCCTTGAACCTCCTTTATCTATACCTCTCCATCTTCAAGCAATAACTCCTTGGGATGAATCTTCAACTCTCTCATGTATGGGTTGATGATATCCGCAGAGGAATCTTCCTTGGCTAATCCAAAGGAAGACATTGTGGCTCCAAATCTAGGACTCTACCTATCAGAAACAGATCGAAACAAAAACACGACGAGAACACGATATACGAACCTCGGGTGATCCGGGGGATTATATATTACGAAGTTTCACAACAAAAGGAAGGTAATGGGAGAAAACGGGTCAGAGACGGAGGCCGAGGTGGCCACACCACCTGATGGCGCGGCCAGGGGGCGCGCCAGGGGGTGGTGTGAGCCACCCTGGCTCCGTTTACGTCCCTCTTTTGCTTCTTAACTTTCCTTGTTGGATAAAAACTGCAAAAATATAACTGGACAGATCTTTCACGGAACTTTTCTTACCAGAACTGTTACCTATTTGAAAACGGACTCCGTAGGTCTCCGAATTTGATTTTTGATAAATTTTTCTGGACTCACCACTTGAATAACATCAATATCTTCATCTTCATACACTTATTTCTTGAGTCATGAAACCTTTCACTTCCTTATTACACCATTATCTCCACTAACCTGGAAATTTCTTTCACACAAAACTTCACACGGTTCTCATTAGCAACATTAGTATAAGTGAAGTGATAAAACCTTTTGAGTCCAATTTCAACTGAAAACCATCAAAACATAAGCTACTATAGCAACTCCTTCCGAAAACCCAAAAAGAATTCAAAAAGGAAATCGATTAAATAAGCAAATGCAAGAGTGCAAAATCTGTCAAAACAAACCAGCAGGTAAAGATAAAAAATTTCGAAAATCTTCTGTTGCTCAAATCAAAAAGTGCAAAACTAATGAAAGTTTAAAAACCTTGGGCAGAAGCACAAAAAATTACAGCTCAATCCAAAACATAGAGATCTGTCATGAATTTTTACGGTGAAGCACAAAAATCTGTTTCGGGATAGCAACTTCCCCAAATCTTACTTCTCTCTCATTAGAGGTTGATCTTAACACAAAAACCAAACAAAAAGGATAAGGAGAGGTTATTACCGAATTAATAACTTTCAAGACTCAAAATCAAACCGAAAACACAAATAAATTGGGTTGTCTCTGATGGCTCTGTGTATGGCGCCCAGAAAAGTGTTGGTGCGGTGTTGATGTAGAGCTCGCTGGGAACCCCAAGAGGAGGGTATGATGAGTACAGCAACAAGTTTCCCTCAGTTATGAAACCAAGGTTTAATCGAACCAGTAGGAGCAAGGAAACACCCCAAAGGTGTTACTAGCTGAGCTTTGGCAAGGCGCACTACCGGTGCTAGTAGCAACATGGAGACCTGCACAACACAACCACAGAACTTTGTCCCCAACTTCCGATGAGGTTGTCAATCTCACCGTGTTTTGCTGAAAACAAAGGATTAAACGTATCGAATGGAAAGAAGTAAATGTTTGCAGAAAGTAAACACAAAGCGGTAAACAGTTTGTAGATTGTATGTAAAAGAAAAGGACCGGGATCCATAGTTCACTAGAGGTGGCTCTCCTTAGATAGATAACATGCTGGGTGAACAAATTACAGTGGGGCAATTGACAAACATCGAGAAAGCAATACATGCATATACTAAACATCTTGACTCCTTTGGAACTTGCTTGGGCATTACAACATTATACATAGACCGCAATCCAATTGCATCTATGACTAATAATCCACCTTCAGATTATCATCCGAACCCCCTCCAGAATTAAGTTGCAAGCAACAAATTATTGCTTTACGAACTGCGTGTAAAGTAAAAAATACGATTGTTCTATGAACAAAGGATTGTTGTTTTCTCCCTAGTAGCAACAGCACATCTAGTACCTTAGAGATTTCTGTCACTTCTCCAGATTACCAGAGGCATGAACCCACTATCGAGCATAAATACTAACTCTTGGAGTTGCTAGCATCTACTTAGCCAAGATAGCTACTGACAACGAAAAGCATGCAAGATCACAAATAACAAAGACATGATAGAATCAATAATCAATCTAAAATAGCATCTCAATATCCATCGGATCCTCGCAAACACAACATGCAGAATTACAAATAGATGACCTTGATCATGAACGGAGCTCACAAGATCTAAACATGAAAGCACAAAGGAGGAGAACCAGCCATCTAGCTACTACATGGATCCGTAGTCCAAGGATGAACTACGCATCACACCGGAGGCTTGCATGGTGATGAAGAAGGCCTCGTGGTGAATTCCCTCTCGGCAGGTCTTGGGAAGAGCTTCAGATCCTCCCGATCTAGGGATGGAGATGACGACTCTGAACTCTTTCGTGGATTTTGATCGGGTCCTTAGGGTTTTTGTCCCGAGGAAATATATAGGCGGAAGGAGAGCGGGGGTGCCGGGGCGGCCACACCACCCTGGCGTGGGCAGCCTGGCAGCATGGCAGTGGTGTGGTGGCTCCCTGTCCCTTCTCCGTCTTGTATTCTGGCACTTGATCACTTCCGGAAAAATAGGCACTTTGGCTTTTGTCCCATCCAATTCCGAGAATATTCATTTTCTGACTTTCCTAGAACCAAAAACAGTAGAAAACAGACAGCTGGCACTATGGCTCTTGTTAATAGGTTAGTCCAAGAAATCATATGAAAAGTACTCCAAAGTTGGAACAAAACACAAGAAAGTGGATAAAACCAAGCATGGAACATCAAAAATTATAGATACATTTGCAATGTATCAACATCCCCAAGCTTAACTCCTGCTTGTCCTCGAGTAGGTAAGTGTTAAAAAAGAAAGAATAATTTTTGAGGTGACATGCACCATCAAAGACTTGATCAAAGTATTTGCAAAACATTCAAAGCTGGGATCATAGTACTTCAATCATAACATGAAAGACAAAGTTCTAGCAATAAGACAAAGAAACTATGATGCAACATGAAAAGGCACGAACAAAAGATTCATGAATAACAATGCTTTGCAAGACGTTTGTTTGTTTCACATAAAGAAAACATAGCATAAAAGTATTTAGCTTGTCCCTCATAGAGTAGCAAATATAAATGCATAGGACACCTTCAAAGTTCATAAGAGTGACTAGATATAATAGTTTTAAAAACAAGCAATTTCAAGTATGCATCAATCAACTAGTCTTGGGACAATGCACATAGAACTAAGAATGGCCACTATGCTCTCAAAGTAAGTGCATAAAGATAGAAGGTGGAGACTCAATATAATGGTGGAAGAAAGGCCTTTGTAAAAGGAAGTAGGGATTCAAGTCTCATAAAGAGCTTCCAAAAATTATGGTACTTATAGCTTTCAGCTCTCATTGCCCCTATCATAAGCATCTTGAGGTGATTAAGGTTAAAGTGAACAAACCATGGTGTACATGCTTGACGAAGTATAAGTTAGAAATCTCATGTCCCTTGTATACGAGGGCCGCTCCTCATGCTACTCAAGTTTAGTTACTGGTAAGTTCTTGTCATTGTAAGTATATGTGTATCATAGAGAACTGCAACTGGTACCCTTGCCCGATGATACGGAAGAATCTCCATATCAAAATGACAAGGCAAGCAGACAACAAGCATCTCAGCAATCTTCTTATTTACCATGGGAATATGGTGCTTTTTTTCTCTCTTTCCTCTTTTCATAGTATCTCTCTTTTTCTCTTTTCTCTTTTTTCTCAATATAGGACTCTTTTTTTATAAGAAGAATGATTGATGACCCACAAGTATAGGGGGTGTATCGCAGTATTTTCTATAAGTAAGACGGTCGAACCCAACGAGGAGCAGAAGGTGCTGGCTAGTGGTATGGATCAGGAATTCTCTGCAAATACTTAGCAAACGGATTTTTAGGGGTTTTTGATAAAGAAAGTAAACAAAGTACGAGTAAATAAAAGACAGTAGGAATAAATGCAGCAAGTGGCCCAATCCTTTATGCAGCAAAGGACAAGTCGGTTGTATTACTTAAGATGACCAAACGTTCTCGAGGAGACATGGGAAGACTGTCAAGTGCTTTCACTTCATATAGTTGATTAATCTTCTCTAGCTTGCTAAGTGTTGTGTGGGTGAACCTGTGCTAATGTACCGCCCCATCCAAGACTAATACATACTTGTGATTATACCCCTTGCAAACATCCGTAAGTACAAGAAAGTAATTAAGGTAGAGACCTAACCACAGCTTTAAACTCTAAGACCCTTACGTCCCTTGTGCAATGGTTTCCTAACGGGGGTTCAGGTTTACACTTCGCAACCCCTATGATTAGTAGCCAAATACACAATGCATTCCCCTAGGCCCATATAGGTGAAGTGTCATGTAGTCGATGTTCACATGACACCACTAGAAGAAGTACACCACAACTTAAATATCAAACTATTGAATCTTTCTCAACACAACTCCACTACTAACAACATGACCTCTCCCATGTCCTCAAGAACAAAACGAACTACTCACAAGACATCATATGGATCATGATCAGAGATGGAATAATGATGTATAACTATCTGAACATAAACAATAATTCAATGGTTCACTCAATAGCATCAACTACAAAGAGTAATCAACACCGGGAAAGTTTCCCCTATGAACTAATGCAAGATTCAAACCAATTGTTACAGCAATATGGAGATGGTGATGAGGGTGCTGATGGTGATGATGATGGTGGTGATGATGATGATGATCCCGATGAAGTCCATCTTGATGGTGGTGTTGATGGCGACGATCTCCCCTCTTCGGGAAGGAATTCCCCTGGCAGAAATCTGACTGCCGGAGAGATCTTTCTCTCTCGGTGTTTTTCGCCCCGTAGAGGCGGTGGAATCTTTCTGTGGTCGCTCCCCGAGTCTTTGTGTTTCGGGAGGTTGATATACGCCAGAGGGGAGAGGCTGGAGTGGGCCAGGGTGGCCACACCACCCCCAGGCGCGGGTAGCCCTAGGTCGCACCTGGAGGTGGTGTGGGCCCCCTGTGGCCCATCTCCACTCCGTCTTCTGGCATCCTTAGTCTTCTGGAAAAATAGGATTTTCCGTATATTTTCCCGGATTTTCTGATCTTCGCGAATTTTTCCTCCAAACAACACCTTTTCCATCAGAATCCTGACTACAGCGGTCCATGCTCCAAAAGTCATCAACCATGCAAAAACAGATGAAATGACATAAGTATCACCTCTCAATATGAAATATATCAATGAATAATAGTGAATTAAGACATAGAATAGTGATGCAAAATGGACGTATCAATGCTTCATAAACAGCTCATTATGGTTACGCTGCAGGTTTCCACCATGTCAGCATGGATTAGACCAGCGGCCCAGGCGTTTCTCTAACACATATACATAACTCCATGGACTTACAAGCTCCCCTTTCATTTTACACCGATGACATCCATATACGAAAGAGCATGATATCAACTAGGTACAAGTACCAAGTGCAATGTTGAAAGCGTTCCCCATAAAATCATGGTTCTGCTAATCCCCAACAAATAAGTGCAAGCATATACAACATAGAAGACACAATGGTTCAAGTTTATTAAGGGCAAGAAAAGTAAAGTGTGCCATCAAGTTCATGAGAGCTTTAATCACTAGTTTTCTCATAACAAGTTTAATTTGGAAGGTAAACAAAAGCATGAATATACTTGGAATAGCATAAGCTAGTAGGTAGGTATGGTGGACTCTTTGGAATAACTTGGTTTAGGGAGTTGGATGCATGAGTGGAACTCATACTTTGTTGCGGAGGCTAGCAAAAGACTGGGAGCGACAAATTAAGAGAGCAATAATGGCCATAATCATGCAGAGCGACAAAACATCATTGATCAAAGCATAAAGTGATACTACAAGTTGAAAACTAAAGGATCATAAAGGTTATGGTGACTTGAGATAGTCATAACATGGTGTGAGCATGCGCCAAGTCAACCCAAATAAAGCATCAAAGGAGAATACCACTATACTATGCTTTAATATGCTAAAACAACGCATGGTTCATCCAAGGCACATTAAGCAATCTCAATTGTTTATAACAAGTCATTCTACAACAAAGAATACTAAGCATAAAGCCAAAACAATATCAAGCATGGTATGACAAAGCATAGGCCACAGTCAAAAACGAGCTTTTTTACCACATAAGCATGAACTTTCCTACTCTTTTCCAAACCAAACCAAACTATTTGCAAACCAATCTATGAAAGAGGGGGTCCAAACAATTTATTCAGCAAACTAAGCAAACCAAAGCAAACAAAAAACCAAAACGAAAACGAAAAAAAGACGCTCCAAGAACAACACAACTGTGCATGAAACAATAAAAATGAAGCGTTTGGAAGAAACCTAGGATTTTTATTGATGAAGAAGGGGAATGCCTTGGGCATCCCCAAGCTTTGACGCTTGTAATTCTTGGATATTTCTTGGGGTGACACATGTGGCATCCCCAAGCTTGAGATTTAGTCCATCCTTCATCTCATTACTCATTCCTTCCATACACCTGAAAATTTTCCTTCATACAAAACTTCACACAATCTTTATTAGCAACATTCGTGCACTCAAGATAAAAGGTCTTAAGGTTCAGTTCTAACACCAAATAAACTTTCATTAAAACACTAGCTACTGAAGCACTTCCCTCAAAAAGCTCAATTCCCCAAAAGAACTCAAAAGGGAACCAACAAGAAGCAAATGCAGAAAATGGCAGAAATCTGTCAAAACAGACCAGCAGGTAAAGACGAATTTTTTCGAAGACCTTCTGTTGCTCAAATCAAAAAGTGTTGAACTAACGAAAGTTAGATAACAACCTGGGTCAGAATCACATAAATTCACGCCTCGAAAAGACGTTCAGAGATTTTACACGAATTTTTACGGTGAAGCACAGAAATCTGTTCCGGGACAGCAACTTTCCCAATCATTACTTCTCTCTCATTAGAGGTTACTCTTTGCACAAAAAGCAAATAAAAAGGATAAGGAGAGGTTATTACTTCAAGACTCATCTAAAACTTTTGGGTTATCTTCCAATAAGTACTTTTCTTTAACGCCTTTAAGTTAGGCATAAGAAGCAAAGAAAGAATCAAGTGTTCTCAAATGAAGAAGCATTAAGACCAATACCAGAAATATTTTCAACAAGGCAATGTATATCATCCAAATAAGTTCTAGAGGATCCTCTCTCAATGCTCTTAGGTTCACTATTCTCATCAAAAGGGTTTGTAGGGACAATCCAATCAAGATTCTTTTCTATGGCATCATGTATTGCTACTAGTTTAAAGGGTATTGGTATTTTAGGTTCCTCCCCATTAGGTTCGGTTTTGTTCATCTTTTCTCGTGTACCAACAACATCTACACATGAGCCTAGCATATTGAAACGTTCAAAGACTTTCCTAGCTTCCTTGGCAACATCATATAACTCCTTAAACAAAGTTTCTAGAATAAAATCCCTCTTTTCAGGGTCTTCAATTATTTTAAGCTTAAGAAACATTACTTGCATTAAGGGGTTGAGGTTAACAAACCTAGCTTCTAACATGTGAATTAAAGAAGCTGCAGCAATCTCATAGTTTGGAGCAAGTTCTGCAAGGGATCTATCCTCAGTATCTTCATGTTTGCTAACATGATTAAAGAATTCTTCAATATTATCTTTCCCAATTATAGAACCACTACCAATTGAAAGGTCTTCCAAGGTGAATTTAGGGATCATCATGGTGAGCTAAGGAAGAGGTGACAACTAAAGGGAACTTAATTTTTTGTGTGTTTTTCAAATAAGAAAGCAAACTAGTAAAACTATTTTTTGTGTGTTTTTGAATAACAAAACAAGCAAACAAAGAAAAAAGAAACTAAGCAAAACAAAAATAACAAAGTAAAGAGATTGGTTATGAGGGACTCCCCTTGTGAAGATGTCCTTGACTCCCCGGCAACGGCGCCCGAAAAATGCTTGATGGCTCTGTGTATGGCGCCCAGAAAAGTGTTGGTGCGGTGTTGATGTAGAGCTTGTTGGGAACCCCAAGAGGAAGATATGATGAGCACAGCAGCAAGTTTCCCTCAGTTATGAAACCAAGGTTTAATCGAACCAGTAGGAGCAAGGAAACACCCCAAAGGTGTTACTAGCTGAGCTTTGGCAGGGCGCACTACCGGTGCTAGTAGCAACGTGGAGACCTGCACAACACAACCACAGAACTTTGTCCCCAACTTGCGATGAGGTTGTCAATCTCATCGTGTTTTGCTGAAAACAAAGGATTAAACGTATCAAATGGAAAGAAGTAAAAGTTAGTAGAAAGTAAACACAAAGCGGTAAATAGTTTGTAGATTGTATGTAAAAGAAAAGGACCGGGATCCATAGTTCACTAGAGGTGGCTCTCCTTAGATAGATAACATGCTGGGTGAACAAATTACAGCGGGGCAATTGACAAACATCGAGAAAGCAATACATGCATATACTAAACATCTTGACTCCTTTGGAACTTGATTGGGCATTACAACATTATACATAGACCGCCATCCAACTGCATCTATGGCTAATAATCCACCTTCAGGTTATCATCCGAACCCCCTCCAGTATTAAGTTGCAAGCAACAGATTATTGCTTTACGAACTGCCTATAAAGTAAACAATACGATTGTTCTATGAACAAAGGATTGTTGTTTTCTCCCTAGTAGCAATAGCACATCTAGTACCTTAGATATTTCTGTCACTTCCCCATATTACCAGAGGCATGAACCCACTATCGAGCATAAATACTAACTCTTGGAGTTGCTAGCATCTACTTGGCCAAGATAGCTACTAACAACAGAAAGAATGCAAGATCACAAATAACAAAGACATGATAGAATCAATAATCAATGTGAAATAGCATCTCAATATCCATCGGATCCCCGCAAATACAACATGCAGAATTACAAATAGATGATCTTGATCATGAACGAAGCTCACAAGATCTAGACATGAAAGCACAAAGGAGGAGAACCAGCCATCTAGCTACTACATGGATCCGTAGTCCAAGGATGAACTACTCACGCATCACACCGGAGGCTTGCATGGTGATGAATAAGGCCTGTGGTGAATTCCTCTCCGCAGGTGCCGGGAAGAGCTTCAGATCCCTCCCGATCTAGGGATGGAGATGACGGTGGCTACAGACTCTTTCATGGATTTTTGATCGGGTACTTAGGGTTTACGTCCCGAGGGCATCTTATAGTTGGAAGGGGAGGCCGAGGGGGTGCCAGGGCTGGCCTCACCACCCCAGCACGGGCCGGGCCAAGCGTGGCCAGGTGGTGTGGTGGCCCCCTGGCCCCTCTCCGTCTCGTACTCTGGCATCTGATGACTTCCGGAAAAATAGGCACTTTGGCTTTTGTCACGTCCAATTCCGAGAATATTCATTTTCTGACTTTCCTGGAACCAAAAACAGCAGAAAACAGGCAACTGGCACTGTGGCTCTTGTTAATAGGTTAGTCCAAGAAATCATATGAAAAGTACTCCAAAGTTGGAACAAAACAAAAGAAAGTGGATAAAACCAAGCATGGAACATCAAAAATTATAGATACATTTGCAATGTATGAGTCTCCCCAAAAGCTCTTTCTTTATAGCCATTAAGATGGGCATGATAATTTTGATGATGCTCACATAAGAATATGAATTGAAGTGAAAGAGAGCATTAAGAAGCAAAAATACGCATGTTTAAGTCTAACCCACTTCTTATGCAAGGGAATTTGGTAAACAAACATAGGAAGGCAAAACAAGTGCAACATAAAGACTTTAAGCATAAAACTAGGAAACTTGATATTATTGAGATGCATAAGAACAGTATTCCCCCTCTTATAATAACTTTCAGTATCATGCATAAACTTAATAATATTACTATCACAAGAACCATGGTAGCAATGATCACTTATCCTAAAAGAAAACACAGGGACACTAGCTCTCATAACACTACTTTGTGAAACAATATTAGAGGTATCCTTACCAAGGATAGTGTGTCGCTCTTCTACATATTTAGCGACAAAATCTTCCACATTTGCTATTATAGCTTCATCATTTTGTTCATCAGGTTCAACATCTTTATTTGTACTTTCATTAACCATACTAGCTATCGTGGAATGTTCCTTTATCTTAACTGGGAAAGGTATTTTCTCAATGTAAGGTTCAGGTAAAGCATGATTAGCAGTATAAACTTCAGTATTTCTTGCAGGAACACGCTTAGCAACATCTTTATACGGTTCATGATACTTATTCCATTTCTTTTTAGTAACTTCAATATAGGAAGAAAAAGCCTTAAAATAAGTTACAATAGCTTGAGAGTCTAGACCATAAGCATTTTTATTATTTTGAAAGTCATCAGTTCCCATAAAAGATTCAATGCATTCATAATCATAATTTATACCTGACTTTCTTCCTTTGTCATTCTCCCATGCTTCAGCATTATCTTGAATACGGTCCAGAAGATCCCATTTAGCTTCTTCTTCCATGTGAGTGAATGATCCAGCACAAGGAGCATCCAATAAATCCTTATCATGAAGAGAAAGCCTTGCAAAAAAGTTATTGATAATAATATTGTTGGGGAGCTCATGAATGGGACATTTGAGCATTAGTAACTTCAATCTCCCCCAAGCTCGAGCTATACTCTCTCCATCAAGAGGACAAAAGTTGTATATTTGATTCCGATCTTTATGAATCTCACTAGGAGGATAAAACTTTGAATAAAAGAGAGGTACTATGTCCTCCCATTCAAGAGATTGACCATTCTTCAGCAGCTTATACTATTCTTTAGCTCTTCCTTTCAGTGATAATGAGAATAACTTCTTCTTGACTTGATCTGTGGTAATACCTGCACACTTGAACAACCCGCATAATTCGTGTATAAAGAGTAAATGATCACCGGGATGGACAGTTCCATCCCCAACATAGTAGTTATCCATAACATGATCAATAATTCTTGTAGGTATTTTAAAAGTATCATTCTCAGTAGGTGGTGGTTCATCTACTACCTTAGCAGTGATACTAGCATTACGAAATAAGAAACTCAGCGAATTATCCATATTGAAAATAAAGAAACTAACAGAAATAAACAATACTCACACTAGAGGTTTCCTTTACCAGTTCCACTCTCCTATAGCCCTTCACTCCCCGGCAACGGCGCCAGAAAATAGTCTTGATGACCCACAAGTATAGGGGGTGTATCGTAGTATTTTCGATAAGTAAGAGTGTTGAACCCAACGAGGAGTAGAAGGTGCTGGCTAGTGGCTAGGAGCAGGAATTCTCTGTAAATACTTAGCAAACAGATTTTTAGGGGGGTTTGATAATGCAGAAAAATAAAGTACGAGTAAATAAAAGACACTAAGAATAAATGCAGTGAGTGGCCCAATCCTTTCTTTAGCAAAGGACAAGCCGGTTGTATTACTTAAGATGACCAAACGTTCTCGAGGACACATGGGAAGATTGTCAAGTGCTTTCGCTTCATATAGTTGATTAATCTTCTTTAGCTTGCTAAGTGTTGTGTGGGTGAACCTGTGATAATGTACCGCCCCATCCAAGACTAATACATACTTGTGATTATACCTCTTGCAAACATCCGTAAGTACAAGAAAGTAATTAAGGTAGAAACCTAACCACAGCTTTAAACTCTAAGACCCTTACGTCCCTTGTGCAATGGTTTCCTAACGGGGTCAGTTTCATCACTTCAACCCCTACGATTAGTAGCCAAATACACAATGCATTCCCCTAGGCCCATATAGGTGAAGTGTCATGTAGTCGACGTTCACATGACACCACTAGAAGAAGTACACCACAACTTAAATAACAATCTATAGAATCTCTCTCAACACAGCTCCACTACTAACAACATGACTTCTCCCATGTCCTCAAGAACAAAACGAACTACTCACAAGACATCATATGGATCATGATCAGAGATGGAATAATGATGTATAACAATCTGAACATAAACAATAATTCAATGGTTCCACTCAATAGCATCAACTACAAAGAGTAATCAACACCGAGAAAGTTTCCCCTATGAACTAATGCAAGATTCAACTCAATTGTTACAGCAATATGGCGACGATCTCCCCTCTCCGGGAAGGAATTCCCCTGGCAGAATTCTTTCTACTGGAGAGATCTTTTTCTCTCAGTGTTTTCCACCCCGCAGAGGCGGCGGAATCTTTCTATGGTCGCTCCCCGAGTCTTAGGGTTTCGGGAGGATAATATACGCTAGAGGGGAGCTGGGTGGACAGGCGGCCACACCACCGGTGACGCGACCTAGGCTGGGCCGCTGGGGTGGTGTGGGCCCCTGGCCCATCTCAGCCTTCCTTCTTCCTTCGTCTTCTGGAAAAATAGGATTTTCCATGTATTTTCCCGGATTTTCTAATCTTCACGAATTTTGCCTCCAAACAACACCTTTTCCATCAGAATCCTGACTGCAGTGGTCCATGCTCCAAAAGTCATCAACCATGCAAAAACAGATTAAATAACATAAGTATCATCCCTTAATATGAAATATATCAATGAATAACAGTAAATTATGACATAGAATAGTGATGCAAAATGGACGTATCATTCCTATAATAAGATCTTATAGAAATTATTCTAGTTTCACTTAATAATCTTAATGGTTCCGATTTGAGATGTTTACCCATGTATATAGAATCTTGTTCCTTCTTATTTTCATAAAGGATTTATATAAATACATTATAAAAGATTAATCTTTGTGGTTCATGATATGATGATTTGGTTTTCATGGTCCTCCATATTTGTTGATTTCACCAAATCCAATTCTACTTGTTTTGTAGAGTTTAGAATTACCATAGAACACTTTTGGTTAGGTAATGATGAATCAATATCAATCATCGATAGAGAAATACTAAGGTGTATTCAAATATAGGTACATGGGTTTTGAGAGGATTTAATAACCCATATTCTATTATAGATAGGAACAAGGATCAAGGTTTAAGGATACTACTTCTAAATCTATGAATGGGTTTGATATCTCCACATAAAGTGAGATATTGGAATTACTTAGTAATGTGATCATGATAATTCTATCATTCTAGGTTCCTATTAGGGTTCATGACAATCAAATGGACAAGGCTTTCACCAATACTCTCTCAACTAGTATTCTACTCATCTCTTAGACATTTCATTTGACTAAGAGATACTATCCATTGGTTGCCTAAAGATAGGAACTGGTTTAACTACCCTCTTCATTCAAAAGTTTAGAACAAAGAGGTAGACATGGTTCTGTTCATGGCTTGATATATTGTTGGTTAAGGCTTCAAAAGAATCCTTACCTTAATACCTCACTAAGGATACCTTGAGATAAGGAATTCCTTTCCTAAATATACTCGATATACCTCTCTTATCTTATTCACAAAATTACATCTTCCTGAATAAGACAATCATCTGTCTCCACCATATCCATCATCATATGATGACATGGTGATGCCACTTCAACATTACTCCATTCAACTCATATTATATACTTCATCAAACTCTAGCTTGACTTCTAATGATCAAGCTAGATGATTCAGCTTACCAGGATTTACCTGATTTGGTATACTCACAAGTCTTTTTCAACACCTAGTCATTATTCCCAAGTGACTTGAGAATAATGACCACCATCATTTGATCAAACCAAGCTTAGGCTTCTATTTGTCTGATCAAAATCTATACTCAACTAAGTAGTAAACTTGTATTAGTCTCTCTATAGATTTATCTTGTCAAGCAAGCTTATTCTAAGTCTATATCCACTTGTCCTAACAAAATTGTTATCTAATGTACTAATACTACTAGCTTTCTCATAGATCCTCAATCACTAGCTCAACCCTTGAGTTTAGGTACTGCTTCTAGTTAACTCATGAGTGAGTTAACTCCTCCAACATCAAATGGTTTGATATCCACTAAGGATCACATTCCATTGATGATGGTACACTCAACCATATCTAGTTATTTCTTCAGAATAATTTACTTAAGGTATTTGGAAGGTCAACACAATAGGTCAAAGCTATGAGTCAATAAGTTCTAGATCAGGAATTGATCACCCAATATTGATGATTAATTGATACTAGGACTTGGTTAAATAGATATGGCACCTCTTAATATCATATTAAGAGTATGTGCTGGATGGTCTTGGCTTGACTTCCTTTCTACTCTATCTGTGACAAGAGTTAATGTTTAAGAACTACCATTATACCCATGGTAAGAGTAACTATGGCAAACAAGTGTTTCAAGATTTAGTTATAGAGTTTCTTTTACTTAAGTTATATACTTAACTTGGTATACAGAGTTTATGGTAGGTAATATCTTAATATCATCTTTAGAATATTAAGTATTCATCCTTGAGTTGTGGTATGGAATACCATGTAATGATCTCTAGCAGATCAAGTACTCCTTATTAAGTAGTGTGTTGTGACTTAGTTTTACTACATTTGATCTACCCTCAGATCAAGTTATATTACCCAAAGATAGGGTTTTAGCAAAGGTCATATTGAAACTTATCACAGTCAACTTGATGATCTACTTCAGTTCTACCAAGTTAAGAGAAGCTTCAATCACTTTGACAAGTTTTATTTAAAAGCACAAAAATTATCCGGATTTTCTATGCATGAATGCAATGCACACACCTGTGTTCAGCTTATTTCTAAGCTCTAATGCTAGGATGTTATAATATAGTTGGTCATCAAACTCTCTGGACGCCTCGATTGCTTCGGGTTTTCTTCTGGTGTTATTGATATTTCCTAAATAAGCGATTTACGTTGTTTTTGACTCCTTTTCTCCCCAATACAACTACTTTAAGAATTGTGTCCATTGTATCCATCATCTGTCCTGATCCTGATGAAAATAGATATAAAATGTGCGCGCGAACGCCGTAAAATACCAAGATCCTACAACTACAGTGCAAAATAATAATATAAAACATGATGCAAATATGCACTCATCAACCCCCTCGCCATGTCGAACAGCCGCCTCCCTTGCCGTGATATTGTCGATGGGTACGCCATGGAGGGTTCCCTACAGAGCGTGTTTAGAGACGTGGGGTAAGGCGACGAGTTGGTGGGTACGAGGTTACACATCTTACCCATGTTCAGATCCACAACGGTGGTGAAATCCTACGCCTGCTATAAATCACTATAATGACAATACGCCGAGTTACAGAGATCGTAAGGTTCGCTATGCGATAGTTGAGTTTTGCCCTAAAGGCTCCCAAACTCTAGCTTATAAAGGCACCAAAACCTAGAGTTACAGGGTAAAGTCCATACCGGACAGGTTACAAAGTCCTACACTAATACTTACTAGTCTTCATGTCTTGTACTCCAAGGCTCTGGGTTCATCTATATCAGTGACGTAGCTCCCTGTATCCGGCATGGGACTCCCTTATGGATCCACCTAACTGGGCCACCTAGCAGGTCATACGTCTTGCTACCAACTATGGGCCACCCGAGTTAGCTGGAATAGAGCTATGTTATGGTGATACCTATTATGCATATCCCCAATAGTAGCCCTCAAAGAACTTCAGGATCTTGCACCGTCTTGCTTCTTTAATTCTTGAATGCTCCATCTAGGTGATGTCGACAATCTTGGCAAGCAATATCTTGAAGTCCTCCCAAAGAACACTGTAAATCATTTTCTCCGTCTTCAACTTGTAAGTCGGAGAATTATTGAGTCTTGGTCATCTCTTCAGTAGTCGGTAATCTTTCGGTTTCACCAAAGATTCTTCAGATATGACATATCCACAACAGTTGTTAGGAGGATGACATAGTGTATACCCTACGCTTCCTCAAAACTCACAACGGCTGGTGAATAATCATTGCGATTTTCCCGCGTGAGAAATCTGAAACGTTGGCGGCAGTTATGGGGCGTGGAGAAATTACCACACACGTTCTCACACATGTTGCCCATGTCTATTACATTGGATTTCCACTTGCACGAATCTTGATGCTAGGGCTATATAGGGTATTGTGCTAGTAATTAATCGCATTCACCTATCTTTCCCCAACCTCCGTCTTCTTCCTCACGATGGGCACTGATTCGAGCTCCCGAGCAAGAAACCCTAAACCTCAAGCTCATCTCCCACCTTCTCTTCCTCTAATGTCGAGCTCCAGCAAATCTTCATGTACATCGCATCACGATGCTCAGACCGAGCCTTCTCGGGAGGTGGTGGTGCCGAAGGAGGGGTTGGTTCTTCCGGCCACCACCTTGGTGGAACATACCACCGACGGCGACCTGAAAGTGGCAGCGCACGACCTTCTAGAGGAGGAAGAGGATGTAGATTCTCACCACGGTTTGTGGAGGGGGTCAAATCTCACTCCCGTGGAGCTCAAGGACCTCGTCGCCGAGAGGTACCAATCGTCGACGGAGGGACTCAATGAGTGGCTGGCACCGGCCGACGAGGTCACTCCTTCTCCCTATATCAGGGAAAAAGTGTACCTCAAAGCTCAATTGGTACGCGGCGTTTCCCTTCTAGTATCCGACTTCTTCGTCGAGGTACTGAATTACTTTCGAGTTCTTCCCCATAACCTCTCCCCGAATAGCATCCTCGTCCTTAGCAACTACGTAGATTTGTTCAAGGGATATGCTTGAGTGAAGCCTAGGTATGTGATTAATGTTGCAATGTGATAAGCATCGCAATCGATGCAGAAGATTGATGCCAGGGTCGATTCCGACTTTGCTGGTGGAGTCAATGGAAAACGTCAAGGTAGTCGATGAGGATGTCGACCTTGCCGGAGTTGGGCAGATCAGATCCGGGAGGCGAAGGGTTCCCACCGTGTTTATGAAACTACAGTCCTCCAAGCACCGGATCGATCCCCTCGTTGAAGGAGTTGAAGGTAGGGTGTGAATCTTGCAAGTGCGAGGTGAACTCCAAGGAGCCGACGAAAAACTGCTCCCCGAATACCGGCAAGTTGCATATCACCGAAGATGGAGCCACAGAAACCGTGACTCTAACGCACATACTTCCTATAGATGGCGCCAATTGACGTGGGTCTGCATGGCAATGCCCATGGTTGATGGACTTGGGTTTAGAAGAAGAGGGGTGCGTTGGTGAATTCATCGGCTAATTGACAAGAAGAGGTGGCATGATTTACCCAGGTTTAGACCCCCGAAGGGAAAACCCTACTTCTGCTTGTATGTTCTTGATTGATGATGATGATTACAGAGTCGCCATGATGGCTATGGTGTAGATGGGATCTTGCCTAGGGCAGAATGCAATGAGCTCAAGAGAGCCTCCTCGGCGGCTCCTTCCAGCCTTTATATGAGAAGCTAGGTTTCAGATACTGTGACCGAGTTAGTTACATGCTAAGGGATAACCCTAGAATTTCCTAAGCTTCGGGCTTGTTCCCTTATCCACGCGCCAGGTTTCTGGGCCTCCAAGATGTCACATCTACTAACTCATCTTGGGTTTCACCGTCCTTAGAGCAGCTCTAACCGCGACTGTATATCGTCTTTACAGTCCACGGAAAACCTATTATACAATCCAAAACTTAGCCGAAAAGAATGGACCCTGTAAATTGGAACTGTATCCGCGGGGCCCACCGCTTTTTTCTTTGCTTTCCTATCTTCTTCTCTTCAACCTCCCAGCCATGGCTGCCATCCGCTCGTCGGCCGAGCCCCATTGCTCGCCGCCGCCCGGCCGCTCACCGCCAACAATGCCCGCGTCTTGCCCGTCGCTTTGGCCGTCTTTGCCGTCTTGCCACGCCGCATACGCCATCCGCCGGGTGGTGGATCGCCGTCCGTTCTCCTAGCCGCCGCCCGACGCCTCCTCGACCCTACGCCCATCCCTGGCCTGCCGCACCCTAGCCGCCCGCTACCCCTGCTCCCTTCCCTGGCCTGCCACTCGCCGCCCGCCACCCCGTGAGCTCTCAGACAGCCCGCGCCTGGACGTGCGGTGGTCCAGTGATTTTTTAGCAGCGATTCGATGATTTGGACAGTGGTCTGATGATTTTTCAGCAGCGGTCCGGCAATTTTTCGGCGTTGACTGGTTACATGTGCCTGTAATATTGCCTCCGGAACTGAGCATACGCGGGTCGTGGGAGTGGGTTCTCAGTGCCCTATAAACAAATTTACGGGTTGACCTGATTTACAGGCTCCGCTAGAGTGCACGTTTTCAATCGAAACTATAACCACTTGTCTTTTTACAGGTTTAACCGTTTTTACAGGTACCTTTAGAGCTGCTCTTAGCCCACTGCCATGCTGAGCCTCTAGAAAGGTTGGGCTTGGTATACCAATAGAGGATACCCAAAGGGTTATACCATGTCAAAGACGACGACGTCCGTGTCTGCAGGTCAAAGACTTTCAGCGGAGAAGATAAACTTGATCGCGTTTCAGTGCGTTCTCCTAGGGCATGGTTGTAATTTCTTTTCTTTACATGGTCCTTTTTGTAAATATACTCCCACCCGCTCAATCAATGCGGTCTCTAGGTCCTTCTAGACTTATCCCCTAAAAAATATAGAATAGTAATTTGTTCTCAACTGACAACAACTAATCTGTCCGATTTCAGCGAGAGGGTGGTGGTTGCCTGCCATCTAAGATTGGCCTCCAACTTCACCTATCTCTCCATCCATCCCTCCCTCCTATTCGGATGAGCGTTCGCTCCATATGACCAGACTCCGAACGTTCGCTAATTAGATTTTTGGACATTTACAACCAGGGAAAAGATAAAAAGAAAGCTGTTAAAAAGCGTGCACCACCAGATCTAAAGAGATCACAAATGGACATTTTAGATCTCACCAACCGCACAGCCGCACCAACCAATCAGAGCCAGCGGTTTATAAATAAGCACACCCCTAAACCCCTTCTCCCTCGTCCCCCCCTGCTCTCCTTCCCATCTTACTCGCTGCTCGCCGCCGTTCCTCTCCGCCACCGCGCACCCAGGGTAAGCCTCCTACTCCGTGCACCCGTAAATCCGCACGCACGAGCGAACCCCGGCTGCCCATCTTCGCGTAGATCCGTCCAGTCCACCCCCGGATCGGTCGTGTCGCGCGGGGAGAGGGAGCCGCGCTCTTTCAGTGATCTGTATAACTACTTGGTAGTTAGATCGATCGCCCGACCTCCCCCGCCGCCGGTCCGTCTCCTCCTCGGTCCGCGCCTCGTAGTTTCGCACGTAGGCGGCGCGGAGAGTTATCGCGGAAATGTATTCCTCTGCCCACCTCGCCGATGTTTAAGATGTTCTGCTGGGCCGATCTGAATCGATCCGGTGCTTCGATCCGATCTCGTGTATTGGAATGAGCGTGTGTAAGATATCTGGGTGGTTTAGGACCCGGGGATCTGGCTCTTTCCGTTGCGAATTTTTGATTCAGTAGTAGTAGTAGTACTGTATTGTTTTGCGTGTATGCTCTGTTGTTGTTGTTGTTGTTGTTGTTGTTGTTGTTGGCTGCCTACGGGTTCTGGATCTGACTCTGAGGTTTATCCCCTCCGGTATCTTATCCAGTTTGCGGAGATTTGTTTTTAAAAGTTCATAGTAGTGCGTAGTTCAAAAGATCTGAAAATCATGCTACCAGTAGTTCAAAAGATCCCCCGTTGGGATTTTGGAATTTATTCTATGCATGTTTTGTTGATTGTCACTTATGTATATGTCCAAGATCCACCGACCCTCTGCTGGTGTGAGAGGGACACTGCCTCTGCAGCTCTGCCTCCCACCAATTGTTTGTTAGGCTGTATGTACCCAACAACCCTGGGCCCTTGTGTTAGTGGTTGCTCTTGGTGCACCTATCCTACCTACTGGTATATTTATTTCAGTTTGTACTTTTGGTCTTTTTAGACACCAGCAAATCTGATGGTACAGTACCATAGGCTTAGATTATCTGGAGAGGTGGAATTGTTTATTGATGGTATCATCAACACGTTGTTATATTTGGTTGATTAGTGTAGCGAGTACTACCATGTTGCTAGTAAATTCTGTTATTTTTTTTACGATTAGTCATGCTGATTGTAACTATATTATCCTGCACAGAAAGATGGCGTCCCACATTGTTGGATACCCTCGCATGGGCCCCAAGAGGGAGCTCAAGTTCGCCCTGGAGTCTTTCTGGGATGGCAAGAGCACTGCCGAGGATTTGGAGAAGGTTTCCACTGACCTCAGGGCCAGCATCTGGAAGCAGATGGCTGATGCTGGGATCAAGTACATCCCCAGCAACAACTTCTCGCACTACGACCAGGTCCTTGACACCACCGCCATGCTCGGCGCCGTCCCAGACCGTTACTCATGGACCGGTGGCGAGATCACTTTGAGCACCTACTTCTCGATGGCTAGGGGTAACGCCACTGTCCCTGCTATGGAGATGACCAAGTGGTTTGACACCAACTAGTAAGTCTGCAGGTTAAGGCTATTCTCACATGATTTACTCTGTATACACTTTTTCACTAACTAGAGTTTGTTACTTTCACAGCCACTTTATCGTCCCTGAATTGGGCCCTGCCACCAAGTTCTCCTACTCTTCCCACAAGGCTATCAATGAATACAAGGAGGCGAAGGCGGTATGATACTGGAACCTTTGTTTGCTTACTTGGGCTCTTTTGTGAAATTATTAATTATACCTTCTTGATTTAGCGTTCTACCTGTTATTACTTTTGGAGCAACTAAGGGTTGCTATCACACCTTGATTTTCTGATCAGTTCAGCATGTCTTGTTTGTAATCAAATATCAAGTTATATTAGGGATTACTGCATTTGCTTAATAGTTTTGAACTAGTAAAGGAGCTGCAATGTAAATTAAAAGGCAAGTTTAACTTGATATTTTGAAACATGGTCACTTGTCTGACCAAATTTGCTGTATATGAAAACCAACTCAGTTATTGCTAGTTAGTTTAACTCAGTTATTGCTAGTTATTTTAAAAGGTTGCAAACTTACTCATTTTGGAAAGTTTGCAATTGCTAGTTACATTTTCACTCTATTATTCCTGGCATGTTCGAGTGATGCCAGTTGGATTACGGAGTTTGGGAATGATTTCTTCCTTGTGTGATGTTCACTGGAGATGGACTGTGTGTTTCATTTTGAAGTCTGTCTGTGTGCTTCTATTGTATGTCTTATATTATGTGTACTTGCTTCTCATGCAGCTTGGCATTGATACCGTGCCAGTACTTGTCGGACCAGTGTCATACTTGTTGCTCTCAAAGCCTGCCAAGGGTGTGGAGAAGTCGTTCTCTCCTCTTTCCCTTCTTAGCAGCATCCTTCCTGTCTACAAGTAAGTATAAAACAAGTTAATGGCTATTGTTGCCCCCTAAATCTTCTGTTGCTAATTTGATGTGTGATGGTTTGTAGGGAGGTTATTGCTGAGTTGAAGGCTGCTGGGGCTTCATGGATTCAGTTTGATGAGCCCACTCTTGTCAAGGACCTTGAATCCCACCAACTGGCCGCATTCTCTGCAGCTTACGCAGAACTTGAGTCTGCACTTTCTGGATTGAACGTGCTTGTTGAGACATACTTTGCTGATGTTCCTGCTGACTCATACAAGTATGCTTGGTTTCTGTGCCAATTTATCACTTTTATGCCACCGGTTGCTTTTATATACTTTTTCTATGGATAACACTCTTAACGATCTTTTGCTACTTCAGGACTCTTACATCACTGAGCAGTGTGACTGCTTATGGTTTTGACCTTGTACGTGGAACCAAGACTCTTGATCTTGTCAAGAGTGGTTTCCCTGCTGGGAAGTACCTCTTCGCTGGTGTTGTAGATGGACGCAACATTTGGGCTGATGATCTTGCTGCATCTCTCGTCACTCTACAGTCTCTTGAGGCTGTTGTTGGGAAGGGTAAGCTTGTTGTGCTGTGTATCCCTTACTATGAGCTTACAGACACTACTTGCAGTTCTAATAGTGACATTTTTGCAGACAAGCTTGTCGTATCGACTTCCTGCTCACTCATGCACACTGCTGTGGACCTTGTAAACGAGACCAAGCTTGATGATGAGATTAAGTCATGGCTTGCATTTGCTGCCCAAAAGGTGGTCGAGGTGAACGCCCTTGCCAAGGCATTGACTGGGCAAAAGGAGGAGGTACATGAACTTTCTAGACCCTTAATTAGCAGTCCTCTTTGCCAGAATGTGGTAATTTTTGAATATCTTTTAGACAAACTTGTTAATTTCTACAAAATATCATCTGCAGGCTTACTTTGCAGCAAATGCTGCTGCTCTGTCCTCAAGAAGGTCATCACCGCGGGTGACAAATGAGGAGGTCCAAAAGGCTGTAAGTAACTTAGGCTTCAAAACTGCACATTCTAATTCCATGCTGACATATTTATGTACTATAATTCTTAATGATATCTTTCTTACAGGCTACTGCCGTGAAGACCTCTGATCATCGCCGTGCGACCAACGTTAGCGCTAGGTTGGATGCGCAGCAGAAGAAGCTCAACCTTCCTATTCTTCCCACAACTACAATTGGTTCATTCCCACAGACCGTGGAGCTCAGGAGAGTCCGCCGTGAGTACAAGGCAAAGAAGTGAGTAACAGTTCATGATGATGCTTCGTTAGTTATATTTTGTATATATTGCTCATAAAAAAATTGTGTTTCAGGATCACTGAGGAGGAGTACACCAAAGCCATAAAGGAGGAAATTAGCAATGTTGTTAAGCTTCAGGAGGAGCTTGACATTGATGTGCTTGTGCACGGAGAGCCTGAGGTTAGCATCCTTTTATCATTTGTGTTTCAGTGTTAACTAAACTTTGTGTCCTGTTTGAGAGAATGAAATACATTTATTTTCTGAGGCATAAATGTAGTTATTCCTTTGGATATTTTATGTTGTTTGCCATTTAAGTGAGTTGATATGTATTTCAGAGAAACGACATGGTTGAGTACTTTGGCGAGCAGCTCTCTGGTTTTGCATTCACTGCCAATGGCTGGGTCCAATCTTATGGATCAAGGTGTGTCAAGCCACCAATTATCTACGGTGATGTGAGCCGCCCCAACCCCATGACAGTGTACTGGTCCACTGTTGCACAAAGCATGACTTCTCGCCCAATGAAGGGAATGTTGACTGGCCCTGTCACAATCCTTAACTGGTCTTTTGTCAGAAATGACCAACCGAGGTTAGTAGCTTCCATAAAAATTCCATGTAAAATGTTCAGGATTCCATTAAGCGCTTCTGTTTAGAGGCTCACATGTTGCTTCATGTATTCTCAGGTTTGAGACTTGCTACCAGATTGCTCTTGCAATCAAGAAGGAGGTTGAGGATCTTGAGGCTGGTGGTATTCAGGTTGGCACTGTTGTATCTGCATCTCATTTAATCAACATGATCCATGTAAAACATGAATATATTTAGATTTGTTTTTTTTGAAATTGTTCCTTGCAGGTCATCCAAATTGACGAGGCTGCTTTGAGAGAAGGTCTGCCACTCCGCAAGTCGGAGCACGCGTTCTACTTGGACTGGGCCGTGCACTCTTTCAGGATCACCAACTGTGGTGTCAAGGACACCACCCAGGTAAATCTGCTTGACCTGTACGGTGGAGCCTTCTAGGCATCTACTTTTCCTCTGTATTATTGCATTCCCACTAACACCCTTCTCTTGGACAGATCCACACCCACATGTGCTACTCCAACTTCAACGACATCATCCAATCCATCATCAACATGGATGCTGATGTGATCACCATCGAGAACTCACGGTCTGACGAGAAGCTCCTCTCCGTCTTCCGTGAGGGTGTGGTGTACGGTGCTGGCATCGGCCCTGGTGTCTATGACATCCACTCTCCCAGGATCCCGTCCAAGGAGGAGATTGCCGACCGTGTCAACAAGATGCTCGCGGTGCTCGACACCAACATCCTGTGGGTGAACCCTGACTGCGGTCTCAAGACCCGCAAGTACACCGAGGTCAAGCCTGCACTCACCAACATGGTCGATGCCGCCAAGCAGATCCGTGCCGAGCTCGCCAAAGCCAAGTGAGCGGTACTCAAATAGCAGCTCTCCCCTATGTTAATCTCAAAGGAGGATGGACGCCACCAATGTCATAGCTGTTTGTTTTGGAATAATCTGGATCTCGTATCCACTCGTCTGTGGGGTTAGGTTAGTCGTTTCGCGGCGCATGATTTTTACTACACATCAATTTGGTGGTTCTGAGGCGGTTTTCGGTGTATCTGTACTGTAAACTGAGTGGCGATTTGCAGTGCTTCCGCCTGTATCTCGGGTTTGTTACGGTTCCAATTACAATTTTTCCTAAATGTTTTGTCTTAGCTGTCCCTGATTCCATAATATTTTCGTACCTAATGCACGCTTTGATCTAGTACTCCGGTGGCTACTGGAGAGTAGTAGTATTTTGTGAGTCTTCATTATTGTGAAAATCTAACGTCAGAACAGTCCGGTGGCTACTCCATGGTATTGAATCCCTACTGCGTGGCCCCTCTGCCAATTTGGACCTTGCAACAGTCTGGTTCACTTGCCCCCTTCCTTTGAAGCAACCCTAGTAGATACTGAAAATTATGGAAAAAAAACTGTAATACTGAAAAACACGAAAACAAATGTATTTTTTCACTACACTGAATAAACAACCTGTGACGCTGTAAGTTTACAGTAAGGTGTTTTTTTAGTCGTATTGAAAACCACATTTTAAAAATGTGGTGGCAGAGAAATTTCAGTTCCGCTCACCCTGCATCTCCGTCCGCCACCGATTCTAGCCACATTCCGCCCATGTTCCTCCTCCCAGTCCTCCTGATTTTGCTCGTCGAGGGTCAGGGGACGAGCTGTGGCTGAGCAGGGCTTGGTTAGTGGATGGGACTATGGGAGTGCTTGTCCCCGACCCAGGATTTATGTCGAACACAAATTTCGCATGCATTTGAATAAATTTTATTTTTACCAAACTACGTGGTCGCCCTGAATAGTATAAGCTAACAAAGAGCATATTTGGCAACACAACACAGCCACGTCGGAGCATACGCAAATTATAAGAGCATCTCCACTTATGGGGATGCTAGCGCTCGAAATCACGTCCAACCCACTCCCCCAATTCTTTTTCGGCTCTGGTGCAACCCATTTTGGTATCCGGTGTCACCAGACCGAACCCAACCCACGGGAGGCTAGCGGGGGCGCCAGATGGAGCTGAAAACGCCGCGGGCCAGCCCTATCGGCGACACGCGCACGGAAACCCTTCCATTCTGCATCCCCCTCCCGCGTCCACCACCCCAACAGCTCGCCGCCGCTACCGCCCCTCGACACCGCCGGCCGATCACTTCGCTAAAAATACCCGCGTAGCCGCCGGAAATACTTCCCACGCCCTCTTGAGCCGCCTCTCTGCCCTCTCCGTCACCGCCGTTCCGCCTCCTGGTAGCTCAAGGCCCGCCCCACAACCGCCCTTCCGACTAGGTGTTCGGCGGTTTGCCAAAGACGATGGATTCGGACGAGGAAGAGATGTTGGCCGATCTAATAGACGATGAAGTCACAGTAGCTGCTGGCGCCAAAGACACCGCCAACAACGATGATCATCTCATGATCCTCACTTTCCTCCAACAGCAAGATGATCTGGTGAAACATTTGTGAAGGAGGCTTAAAGGAGGAGCCTCCTAGTTTGTTTATTTGTTTGCCTTTGTGATTTAAATTGTTAAATTATTTGTTTGCTATATTGAACTTGTTGAATTGTTTATTTGATTTGAGAACTTCTAATAAATTTATATGTTGAATTATTTATTTTATATTCAATTATGTGTATGGGATGTGTGTATGGGGAGGACGGCTGGACGCCGGCGCCTCCCCATAACTACATCTGTGCCAGCGCCCCCCATACGTGCCAAAAAAGGTCGTGCCGGACGCCGTATGGGGGGGAAGAGTGGAGATGCTCAAATAGAGAAGATATCATTTTTTATCACTTTGCAAAAAAGTGTACTCGGAGCCTGTTAAAAACAATTGCTGCTTCATATATAGCACAAAAATACAACTTTTTTTTAGCAAGTACACAATACAGTAACGGTACAATTGTGTATTTTTGGCCAACGTGATGCAGAAGTGTTTGTTTCCTCGAAATAGTGTTTTTCCCTGCTTTATAAATAAAGCCACAAAGACCGAACCAATACAATATGATGAGAGAACCCCTTACAAAGCAGATCAATATCAAACAAGAAAACACGAAATACCAAAACTTGCCACCGAAGATGCTGAACCGCCGACAAGAACCGGGGCTCCACAACGCCGCCCCCCAAGAGGGTGACGACGCGATGCGCCTCTATCGTCGAGACCGACGGTCAAGGGTTTTCACCCGGAGCCTTGTCACGAAGAAGGTAACCACAACGACGTCCCCAAGAGGGTAACTACACCCGCAGGCATCACCATCATTGGCGCCGAAGCACTGAGCTTTCGCCTGAAAAAACCTTCACCACCATCCGGTCTCAAGATGCCCGATGTCCCCAAGTTAGGCCTCCAACACACGATCTTGGAGTTGTCGAAACTGAAGCGCCTCCAACACCAAGGTTCCCTAGAGTCCTCTCCAAGACAACCACATGACCAAGGAGAGAGACCACCCCCACCACGACGTTCGCCGTAGAAACGCCCGTGCAGTCCACCTTCCGGAGCCACCGCCCTGGCATCCATGAGCTCGAGCCAATTCCTCAACCAAGGTCACACCGCTGAGATGCCTTATAGGTCAGGTTAGGTCAACAGCAAAGACTAAAGGCATTAGGCCACAAAAACCTAGGGGGAGGAACTTCCCTTCATCACCCGTGATGATCGTAGTTTGGACACAGTAGTAGTGCCGATTAGGCCCAGATCAGGCCCGACCATTCCTAGATCAGGCCCTATCAGCTCCGCCGCCATGCTGCTATGGCTAGGCCGCCGTTGACGTCCATCTACAACTCTGTGTTTCCTTTTCACCCATCACTACCACGCCAGCCTTCATGTCCCGCCACCAGAAACCATCAGCAGCAACGCCACGGGCAGGAACGACCGCTCCAATTCTAGGACCGTCTTGGCCAAGATACATCCCACCCGTGATCGAAGAGGAGCTGCAACGGCGAGGATGACGCACACTCCATGTCACCCCATGATGACTACACGTGCATAAATCGATTGTAGCTAGTTTTGAAATAAGAGTATCGAACCCACATAGAGCTATTTGGTTAAGGTCTTTATGCCCCTCGTCACTATCTACCAAAGGATACTTGGAAGCCGCATTTGATTTCAAGTAAAGGGCGTTTGAAAGGTTTTTGGTTGAATGCAGAATGGTAACTAAAACAAGTAAAAGAAAGAAAGTAATGAGAGTGTGTGAAACGTGGTTGAACTCAATAGGGCTAAAACATTATCGAGGATGTAGGACACACCTCTAGCATGATATCATTATTCATAATTAGGATAATCTACTTCTTGTCTCATGATGTGTGTGGAGAGACCTCCATAATAAGATGTTCACTACCAAGGCTCGTAGGCAGTCACTTTGTTGAGCCAAGAATGAGGTCACCTCTAAATAACCACTGCGATGTCTGAGAGCAGTCACCCGTACAAAGCACCGCAATTAAGGGTTTCCCCATGGATATCGTAATTATCTTAGGGAATCTCGCTTTATTCTCCTTTGACCGTGATGGTTGCTAGCCGGTGCCAATTAGTCACGATAGCTTTCCAGGGCATGCTTCCAAACACGTCCAAAGGATTTCACCCTCTTGTTTAGTCCCGAAGGAAAATGAGATGTGGCCGACTACACATACCATCTAAAGAGAGAGATCAACCACACATCATAAATCTATCATAGACCAGTAAGTCATACGGACACAAGAGTAGACCATCTTTAATTCAATTTCATAATAGTACTAGGGTTTCTCCATCTCCCCAAGAACGAGGGTAAACTAGAGGAGAGATTGACTGGTGGAAATGTAGAGCTAGATCTCCTCTCTCTTTTTGTAGCATCCTAATTTTCTAACAATGGTAATGCTACATGGTTTAATAAGATAATGGCTACTTCCTACATATAATTGTTGCATCATAATTATATCATGCTCATGTCATCATGTCACCTTGCATTTGAGCATCATAAAACCCTTTTTCTTTTGGTTCTTCTCTCCTATGTATCATTAACTGCATTTGCCTCTTGATATTGTATTTGGTTAATGATATATTGTTTAAATGCCCAAGTTGAGTTGGGGGCATATCTTTTATTCAACTCCACCACCTTTCTTTCACCACCTTATAATTCCACCATTCCATTTACCATGGGCCTTTATTTTTCTTTTGGTATTTAATCTAGCTCATGGGAGATAGGATGGATCTAATTCTAAATTCTTTTGCTTGGCCTTATTCCACTTCTTCGGAATGCATAAGAATAATGCCATAGTATTATTTTGTTTTCACAAGGATAATATAAGGCATTTATTATTTTTGCATGGGCCATGCAAGAGTACCACCACTTTTAGCCATTTGTTTCTCTCTTGGTTTATATGGATTTTCCCTTTATGGGATCATCTCCATCCCTCACCACCATCTCTCTCTACCACTCCTTTTGCTTGATCTTGCTAAAACCCTACCACCACATCACCCTCTCTCTCTAATCCTCTCTCCAAAAACCTAACACCTCATCTAAACCCTAACTCTAGTTTCCTCTCTTTTCTTCTAACCCTAGTTCTAAACCCTAATCCCTACCACCCCTATCTCACCTCACCCTCTCCTCTCACCATGCCGAGGTGTCCCCTCTCCCTACCATGCTGGCCCCACCTGGCCACCCTCTCTCCTCGGCCCCACACCTCAGCTACCCCTACCCTATCCCTAACAAACCCTAACCCGAGCCCCTCTCTAATCTAACCCTAGTTACACCCGAGCCCTCTCTCCTCTCTATTTCTCTCTACCTGCCATGCTGGCTCCAGCTGCTACTCCTCACCGTCCCCACCTGGTAGCCCCTGCCCTGCCCTAGCCCTCACGACAAGCACGTGAGAGGAGGTGGAGAAAAGGTGGTCGAGGACACCTTTTTCCTCTACCCGTGCCCACACGCCACCTCCTCCCTCTCTCTCGCTTGTCCTCATCCCACACGGCTCCTCTGCCTCTCCCAGATCCGCCCAGCGCCCTGCCCCTCCTCCCCTTCTTCTGCACCGACGCCCACCCTCTCTCGCCGGCCACCGCCAGATCCGACGCCGCTTCCTTGTTCCGGCGTTCAGGGTTGACATGGAGGGGGACGAGAAGACCGAGGAGGACCCTCTGCTTCGCCCCGTACCCGCCAGCGAGGAGGAGAAGCACCAGGCTCGCCAGTACCTGCGCCATCCCGACAAAACCCTAATTCCGGTCGGCGCCTGCTACATCGACGATCGCCCGCTCCTCTGCCCGAACCACCACCGCCAGCAGCCTCACGGTAAGCCAAGCTTTCTCCCAGACATCCTCGCCGTCGACGCCGTTGCCTGGTCGTCACGCCGCGTTTCGGCGCCGAAGGCCTGCCAGACGATGGTGTTCAGACGGCGACAAGCGTCGCATAGAGACTTACCTAGCCGCGTTACCCTCTCCTGTCAACTACCCCGCCCTACCGCGCTGGTCACCGCCGCCTAGCACGAGCTCCAGGTCCCCAGTTCGAGTCCTCGATTCGCGCCGCGCGCAGATCTGCTGCCGGACGGTGGAGAAGAGAAACAGTACCGCGGCCCCCTTTTTGCAGAAAACTCCCCCTTTTGTTTCTCGCTCAACCCGCAGTCCGACGAACCCACCAGCCAGCCTCTGTGGGAATTTTACAAAAAGCACCCCGTAGATTCTTAGCCTTAACTCATGTCCAGACACCCTCCCCTGTCACCACGCGGCATAATCACCCACTGTCACGTGGGCCCGTGGCTATCGGACCCACCTGTCAACCTCAGTGACTTGGGCTGGGTCTGTCTGAGTACGAAATGGTTTTCTGCTTTGCTGTTTAATTTAAACCTTTTTCATAAATTGTTTAAATTCAAATTCAAATCTGTTTTAAATATCTTTTGAATTATAAATCCAAATAATACATATGATATATGTTTTGAAATCAGAAAAATGTGAGGAATTGAAATATGCCATTCAAAATATTATTTGAACACTTTAAATTTTCGAGATGATTAAAATTACAATAAAATGCCCTTTATCTTAATTAATTAATAACTTTTGTTTTATAACTCCAAATTTGACAAATAATATGTCTAAATCGATCAGCGCGACGAGCCCGTTCTATCTATGCATTCCATGTTCTGAAGTGCAGCATGCATCATATAAATATAAAGTATACAGCAACTTATTTGAGTATAAAATGTGACTAAAACTCAATAAAAAGCTTTAATCTTGAACTCCACACCTCATCCATGCCATGCTACATTATTGTCATGCAAATTGTGCATCATTCATCATGGCATGATTGTTTGCTTGTCGCATTTTAATTCATATGCTTGTGCACTCTATTTATGTTGACCCTTGTTTGTTTGGTTCTTCTTCGAATAGACGCTGAGCAGGGGATATATCAAGAAACCCAGGAGCACTACCCAGATCCTTCTCTCGCTTCAACTGAACTGTCGGGCAAGCACTACCACATGCTTGCATACATATAGTACCGATTGCCTCTATCTTATTCTTGCATCATTGAGTCGCGATTGCATTAAATTGAATCCCAAGTACTGCATAGCCTTACTTTTAAACCCCACCGAAGCTTGTTCCTCCATCCCATGAGCCATTACTACAGGAGTTGTTTGAGCCATGTGAGTCGTAGAACAGCATGTGTAGGGTATGTGAGTGTCTGATGGATAACGAGGCACCTAAACAACTTAACCTGAGTAGTAATAGGATAACTAATGAAAGTGGCACCGGTGAGCAATATCTGTTATTTGGTTTTTCATGCTCACTTGTGTCCCGTAGGACCCCGAGTACTTGATTCCTGTTCCTTGACTATTCGCACTATCCACATCCGGGAGGCCATGGACCCCCCTGAGCCAGAGCTTGATTCATTCTTATTCTTGGGGCCACAATTAGTTTGGGGCTTTATTACTATCCTGTACTTATGCCATGCTTTACTGCTTTATTTAAGATTGTGCGAGGAGCACCTGTACTGTTTTGGATCGCGCCACGTTTTTGCGATATTGACAAGCCCAGTCACACTTTCGGGGTCCCAGTCGTTTACAGCCGTTGTCGCAAACCCTGGTTCCGTCTCGGAGCCGGCCAACTTCGTTGCGGGTAGCTTATTGGGGTGGCCCCCTGAAATATTTCTGAATCCTGTGATCGCTTTATCGAGAATGCCTCGTTGGGTTTTGATTTGGTTTTTCCGAGGTTGATCGAGTGTGTGTTGCTATTTGTGCACCCCTGCAGGGTAAATCTTTCTGAAAGCCGTGTCCGCGGTTATGGACGACTTGGAGCACAGTTTCTCGATCATAGACAAGTATAACTAAAGTATCGCTTTTAAATTGACTAAGTACTTGACTAGTAAATAGAGCAACACTCATGGAATGGTTAATAAAACTACCAACGGATGGGGGTTGTTCGTCCGCTTTCTCGTTGGTAAGCGAGAAGGAGGATGGATCTATTAATTACTCTGTTATAACTGTTGTTCTTAATTCACGGACATCCGTCTATCATTGGTTAGGCGGATGGTTAGCGAGTATCTATAGTCTTGTTAGTTATTATCTTTTGCTACAATTGCGTCACCCTAGGTTATGTCCCCTTTAGAGGCATAAAGACTTGCTGAGTACCCCTAGGGTCTCACACGATAAATTGTTTGATTCAGATGCACAGGTATTCTCACAAGATGGATACTGGGTGGAGGAGACGGACGATGTTGGCAACGATCACTCGGTGTAGAGATTCCGGGAACGGGGATCCGTGAGATCTGTGGGCGGGATGTGTTTATTTATGTGGCATCTTATGCCGATTTGCTTCTTATCCATACTCGGATCTTGTTTTCCGCTTCCGCCTGATACTCTGATGTTTGATGTATGAGGAGCTATCCTAAAATATTATCTCTATCTAGGATGTTTGGATCTAGCCGTATGGCGTTGCAATATTTCTATTTCTTTTTAGATGGAATGGCTCTGAGGAGTGTTGTATGTGGCTTGCATACATACCCATTGTGTATGTAGTTGATCCCTTCGCCTGCCGATTACGCCGCTCGTTCTTGTCCCGATGTTCTGGAAATGGTTAGGACGGCTGAAAGGTCTACCTGTGAGTGGCATTTGGCCCCACCGTACTATTTTAACTATTTCCGCTCATCCAGGCATGTAACTAAGAGCGTAATTCACCAAGGTAGTTACACTTTTCCCTCAAGAAGATGCAAAAATCATTGGAGGGATTAAGAGATACCAAGTTTGGTAAGGTCTGCAATGGAGGGAAAAACTTGCAAAAAGAGATGGGGAACCATTGGGGAAGAAGGCCCCTTAAATAGGTTCCCCAAAATCCAAGCGTTGCAGCCCAAAAACGCGATTCCCGATACTACCAGACTTTTTCCCGGTCACTCGGTACGAAAACGATAATAACTTTTGCATCCAGACTCCGATTTCGATGATCTTGGGATCGTTTCGAAGAGGAAAACATGCACTAGAAGATAATGCAGAGAAACATCATTGTCCAACCATGGATATAAAACCACAATATTAAAGGTTTGACGTCTCTAAAAGAGACGAACCAGTAAAACCTCCAAAACGCAGAACGCAATAACTTGACCTTAGAAACTCCGATTTGGTTGAAACAAATTTTGTTGGAAAGATACACACAAGTAGCATCCAACAAAAATGGAAATATTGGATACCACCAAGGGATAAAATATGTAGTATACATATGTGAGATATCTCCCAAGTTGTGGAGCCGGAAAACCCGCAAGATCAAAAACGCAATAAGACATACTAGGGAAATCCCTTTTTGATGAAGTAGAGCTTGTTATGAATATTACCACAAGCTCTAGAACCTCACTTGGATAAGATCCAAATACCAACTAAGAAATATGATGCTAAGTATGCAAAAGGTTTGAGCTTTCTCCGAAAGATACGATCAAGTTACTCACTCGAGAGCTCCTCTTGATAGTACGGCTATATACTCTAAACCTAGTCTCCCAACTAACAACATAATACCGGAAAAAGGGAAAACCTATCAAGATCATACCTTTGCCTTGATCATTCCACTTGAGCTTGATGTAGATGATCTTGTCCTCCTCAAGATGGAACATCTTTCTTGATTTCTCTTGCTCGCGCTGGCTCGATGAAGACTTGTGACTTGCTCCCCCATGCACCATGGGGAAACCTCTTCTTTGAGATTGTCTTCATAGATCCATGACCACCGAGGATGGAAAGCATCAAGCATGTGATCTTCTAGAGATGGAGCATCTTTAATTTGCACAACTTCATTTCTTCTTCAGTATTGACCCATTCTTCGTCTTGATCAACATTAAATCATCTTATTTATTCAACATGATTCCAATAGACCCAAAGCCCTTGGACATTGCTTATTTTTCTTCATTCTTGAATCCAACACATTGTCCAAGCGATGCCAATGGAAAATTCCTACAAGTGTAACTCAATGCAAACATTAGTCCATAGAGATTGCCATTAATTACCAAAACCATACATGCCCTTTCAACTGTATCATTCTAAGAAACATTCAGATGGTACGATTGACAGGTACAAGGAACACCTGGTAACAAAAGTATTCAAACAAAGATATGAAATAGATTATGAAGATACCTTCAGTCCTGTTGTCAAAGCAGCAACCATCTGACTTGTTCTCGCCATTGTTGTTTCTAGGGGCTAGAGCCTGCGGCAGCTAGATGTCAAGAATGCTTTTGCATGGCATTCTAGAAGAGGAGGTATATATGAAACACCCCCCCAGGTTTTGAGTCTTCCGCTACTCCGCATTACATTTGCAAACTTGACAAAGCTCTCTATGGACTCAAGCAAGCTCCTCGTGCATGGTATTCTAGACTTAGTACTAAGTTGCAGCAACTTGGTTTTGTTCCCTCCAAGGCAGATACTTCACTGTTTCTTTACAAAAAATCTAATGTGATGATATTTGTTCTTATTTATGTTGACGACCTCATAGTCAATAGTTCCTCAAATCGGGCTATTTCTACTCTTCTTCATGATCTTAATGATGACTTTGCACTCAAGGATTTAGGAGATTTGCACTTCTTTCTAGGCATTGAAGTGAAGAGAACATAGAATGGTCTGCATCTCACTCAAGAAAAATATGTTGTTGATCTTCTCGCCAAAGTTGGTATGACACAGTGTACAACTTCTTCTACACCTTTATCCTCCACTGAAAAATTATCTTTGACTGTGGGAACTGCTCTTTGTCCTGATGACAGTACACAATATATGAGCATTGTAGGTGCTTTAATACAATACCTAACATTGACAAGGCTTGATATCTCCTATTCTGTTAATAAAATTTGTCAGTACTTACATGCTCCAACAACTACTCACTGGACAACTGTAAAACGGATCTTAAGATATGTTCAGGGTACTATACGTGTTGGTCTAACATTTCAGAATACTTCATCTAGTTTGCTTAGTGCTTTCTCGGATGCTGATTGGGCAGCCTGTCTTGATGATCGGCGATCTACTGGAGGTTTTGCTGTATTTTTGGGCCGAACTTGATCTCATGGAGTGCCAGAAAAAAACAACAGTTTCACGACCTAGTACTGAAGCTGAGTACAAAGTTCTAGTTAATGCTATAGCTGAACTGATATGGGTGGAAGCCTTGCTTCATGAACTTGGTGTTGAGCTATAGGTAAAATCCTGTTTATGGTGTGGTAATTTAGGAGCTACATATTTGTTTACAAATCTTGTGTTTCATACAAGGACTAAACACATTGAGATGGACTATCATTTTATTCGAGAAAGAGTTGCTGACAAAATGTTGGATATCAAGTTTAACATTGTTGACTTGAAGAACGATGAGGCCGCGACGAGATGCCATGGCTTTGTATTCGCCAAGGAGTTTCCCAAATAACAATGCATGAAAGATAAAATCAGATAAAAAATGCATGAAGTGTATAATACTAGTACCCGTGAGTAAATATAAAATAAAATTATATAGGAATTATGTAATGACAAAAAAGAAGTTAAAACAGCACGTAGACATGCACCATCTAAGGTGGTAAATCTCGTTTGTGTCCTATGCTTTTTACTTGGCTAGCTAACTAGGAAAATAGTTTCATAGCTTGTAGCCGAGGAAGTAGGTCGATCTCCAACAATGTTAAACCCCGCTTTTGCCTATGCATCTTCTTAGTCTCCAAGTCAAAGACGATGGGCACATCACTGTAAACATCTCTTCCATAACCATACCGGGTAGGTATTTGTCCAACTTCCACCATAAACACCACCTCGCCGGTCCTTTTCCCGGAGCCCTCAAACTCAATACGTTTACCTAGACCATCGGTGATACGAGGGTCTAGCGACCGCAGCTTCTCCGCCATGTCGATCACGGTCTCGAGCGACCAACCACTAGCACCTGCTGCTGAGACTGGGAGCTGTAGCCACACAGACATTACGAACCCTTTAATGGCGAGCAATTTCAGCAGTTTTCCGTCCGACGACGTCGCCAAGTAGAACTGGTTACCTTCGTGGTCAACGTTGCCCGTCATCGGAAGATTCAACCATCCCGTCTTCTCTGTACCCGCATCGTAGCTCTGGATTTTGTTGCCATGACTCGGCAGCCAGTGGATGACGCCACCACGGAGGATAGCAGGTTCGCCGCGCTTCTTGAGTGACCCCCACGAGCGCTCGTGTTTGCTCCCGTACCTTGCAGGCTCCCATAGTAAGTACGACGTGATGAGGTGGTGTGTACTCTGAAGTCGTATCCGTGTAGATCGAAGACGAGCAGCAGGAATGAAGTCGTATCCGTGTAGTCGTATGCCGTCGGCGTCGGTGAGCACGACGTACTTAGGGTCGCGGTGCTCATTTCTCCGGGTCTCTGGCGGGTCGGGGAAGAATGTCTGGGCGCCGCTCATAGGGTCGTACACGCACAGGTCGGAGCAACGGCCGGACTTTGGTCGGTCTTGGATGTTTATGCGGCGGAGGACGACGAGGCCGCGACGAGACGCCACCAAGGAGGCTGCGTGACATGAAGCGTGGGAGGTGTTTGTGGCAGAAGGAGAGTGCGGCGGGTGTAGTCGGGTGGGCCAGGGCGAGGGGCTTCTTGCTGGCCGAGGATCTCACGCCGGAGGAGATTGCAGGTGGCGGCGCAACGGACGAGGGTGCGGAGGTCCGTGCGCGCGAGGATCTCGAGCAGGAGATCCGTCGGCAGCTTCCACGCCATCGGAGTCTCGGCGGCGCATGCCTTCTCTCGTCGGCCTTTCGCCATGGCGCACCCGTGCGACGTTACTTAGATTGATCTGCGGGTCTGGCCTGGCCGTCGTCGTTGCCTATATTTATTTAAAGAAAGTAGGAAAGGCAGGCAGAGTATCCACGACGTGCGTAAGCAACAAACTAAGACGAATCCATCGGATACGATTCGAGACTAGGTTGCGTGCGGTGCAGGTTTAGCCTGACTTTTGTAGGGGACTATCGGTTTGAACTTTTTACCGCACTAACGTACAATTCTTAAACTTGTTGACACAGACCTATATACATGTACTGCTAGATCAATGCTATACCAATGACATGTCCTAGTCAACTCACTCGATCAATTGGTCCCAAAGGATATTCATAAATTAAGTCTAGTTTAAGAATTGTATTATGTTAGTGCCGTATAAAAGGTTCAAACCAGTAGTTTCGATTCTTCGTCACCAAAAGAACACACATGGATTAACCATGATATGTGTTCGGACTTAGAAAAAAATAAGTTGATTCATGTTAACCGCATGGACATAAGAAAATCGGGTTGTGTGCATGATTTTATAAATTTGAGTTATGTATGTCGGTTCGCATAATTTTTCCTCAGAGGTCTTCTAGAATCACTAACCCTAATAACACAAATTAATAGAAAAATGCAAAAAACTACATGAAATTATTAGATTAAATTCTTTAGGATTAACATCATTAGGATCTTACTCTCGTATTAGAACACCTCTATATACAACAGATTAGGCAGTCACCAAAATTGGTAGACACAGCCATTGGAGAATTGGTGACAGCCGTGAGCTTCTGGTAGTACGGTGGTGGTTGGAGAAGATGCATGTCAATGATGTAGATACGCCGTCGGCACTATCCCCAGTGGCCGACATTGGTTATCGGTCTTCTAATCCACATTAGCCCTTAGGATCGGTGGTTAGGAGGTCATTGTTTTTTCCGGACGTGTTTCCACTAAGGAATAAAAAAGGCCTCCTCTTCTATTATATAGCGCCAAAGGGTCGGGGACCGAAACCAACTTTGGTTTGGGGGCAGGGGGGTTGGGGGTGCCCCGATCAGGCACAACCGTTATAGGAGAGGTAGTCGATCATTCCCTCATGTTTTCTCTCTTGGTTGTTAGCCAAGATCAATCCAACATTCTCCCCTTGATCTTAAGGTTAACAAACACGATAAGCCCACTCTCAATCATAGCTTTAAAAACCCGACCGCTTCGGTGGTTTAACCAGAAAAAACCTGAACCGATGGTCTCATCGGTTTTTTAAGATGCACTGATCCAAACAACAAAAAACTAGGGAAAAAAGTTGTTGCTAGAGGAATCAAAGTCACGATCCTATGCTAGGCAGAAATATCACCACATAAAGCCCAATACCACTTGAATACGCCATGTCTTGTGATTACTTATTGAAATATACACTTATATATACCTTTTATGTTCATTGTATTCCGTAATTTGCTTAAATTTCAATTTAAAAGAACGGTTTTTTGTTGCGATCGAACCAAATAAACCAGTGGTCCGACCAGTAAACCAGTGAACTATTGGAATTATGCCCTAGAGGCAATAATAAAGATGTTATTATTATAATTCTTGTTCATGATAAAGTTTATATTCCATGCTAGAATTGTATTAAGCGGAAACATTAATACTTGTGTGGTTTGTGAACAACACCGTGTCCCTAGTACGCCTCTATGGACTAGCTCATTGATCAATGATGGTTAAGGTTTCCTAACCATAGACATGAGTTATCAATTGATAATGAGATCATATCATTGGGAGAATGATATGGTGGACAGACCCAAACTAAGCAAAGCTATTAGATCGTTTCATCGTGTTCGTCTTTGCGAAGCTTTTCTCATGTCAAATATTGTATTCCTTAGACCATGAGATAATACAACTCCCTGGTATCGGAAGAAAGCTTTGAGGTCATCAAACGTCATCCTATGAGAGGGTGATCATAAAGGTGTCTCTCAGGTGATCGGAAAGTATCTTTGGGTTGTATGTATCGAGATGGGATTTGTCCTCCCAAGTCGGAGAGATATACTGGCCCACTTAATCGATATCAACACCGCTTGCAAGCATGTGGTTAAGGAGTTAATCACAAAGTGATATCGGATTACGGAACGAGTAAAGTACTTGCTGTGAACGAGATTGAACTAGGTATGACGGTACCGACGATCGAATCTCGGGCAAGTAAAATATCGCGAGACGAAGGGAATATATATATGGGATTGATTGAATCCTGGCATCGTGGTTCATCCGATATGATCATCGATGAATGTGGAGTCAATATGGGTGCCTGCACCGCTGTTGATTATTGATAGAAGATCATGTCTGCATATTCTCGAACCCGCAGGGTCACACACTTAACGTGTCTCGACGCTAGGATAGATTGGATAATTGGTTTATGAATTTTTGTTCGGAGTCTCGGATGGGATCCGGGATATCACGAGAGGTTCCGGAATGGTCCGGAGAATAAGATTCATATAAGGCAGTGCAGTTTTTGGAGTTCGGAATTGTTCCGGATTAATCGGTATTGTACCGGAAGCTTCTAGAACCTTCCGGAAGGGGGCCAACGTGGTCCCACCTTCCGGGAGGGGGCATGGGCCTATGAGGGAGTGTCCTGGCCGCATTGGGCCAGGGGCACAAGGCCCCATAGGGCCCAGCCGATCCTAGATAAGTTTAAACTCGTTTAAACTAGAGATAGGATTTTTAGATAAGGGAGAGTTTAAATCGTTTAAACTAGAGATAGGCTTGGAGGATGGGCAAGGGCTGGCCGCACCCCCCCTCTATATATAGAGGGCTGGTGCGCCCCCTCCCCCCAACAACACACACCTTCCTCCAAACCCTAGTTGCCCTGCTGCCTTCCTCTCTCCCTCCCGACTGTTTGTAGGCGAAGCCCTGCTGCAGAAATTCTCCACCATATACACCACGCCGTCGTGTTGTAGATCCAACCTATCTCTCCACCCTACTTGCTGGTCCGAGGAAGGAGGAGACGTCGAGGTGCTGCACGTGTGCATCTCACGGAGGCACCGCCACTTGTGGTGCTAGATCGGATCGGATCGCGAGGAGGAGAAGCGAGTACGACTACATCACCCACGTTCCGACGAACGTTCCGCTGTGCGAATCTTCAAGGGTATGAAGATCTAATCCAATCTCTCTCGTTGTTTGCATCTCCTAGATTAGATCTTGGCTTTCCTTCTGTTCGCTTCCGTAGAAAATTTTGATTTACTATGCTGCGAAACCCTTCATGAACTACTAGGCTCACCGGTTCACTCACCGGTTTGGCTTTTAAAACTATGCTCTCAATAGAAATAATGCACCAAAATAAAGTGTTATAATGATCAATTAAATGCCACTGAACCTCTTTACCTATAGTGATGTGCATCATTCTATATCACAATGGTAAACATAATACTTTATGGGAGTTGGTTTATTCAACGGTCCTTAATTTCAGGATCAATAGGCTTTCCAACAACCCATGCCGGCAATGTAATCATAAAAATGCATGGTAAGCCTTCAATAGATGGATTTGTAAAACATACAAATCATATTTATATGCTTGACATCAATAGATTGATTCTGGATTTTATCTTTCACAACATGAAACATATTATCGATGATATTGGCAACACTATTTGACTTGTCGTTACTTGAATAGAAAACTACGTGTTTATAATGCAGTAAGTATTTTAGAAATGCTATATACCACCTTAATTTCAGGAATTAAACTTATTTGACATACAACCTACTCGTTAGCCTCTTAACATGCCACATAATAAACTACATCATTACTAATGTCATCAATGTAAACTTTGGAGATTTTTCATGATAGAACTCCACATGCAAGGTTGGGGATATAACGCAATGTGGAAACCTAAATATTCACACACCTTGCCAAAACAATGTCTGAATAATGCACGAGGTTACCAAACTTCTTATTGGTAAGCATGTAAACTTTATTGCCTTGCAGGCACTGCAAGATATTTTTGCGGTTTTTCCAGTGGTCCATTTCTAAATTTATTGTACACTAGCAGAAAAGCTCGTGCCCTGCACCGGGAATAAAAGCAATCCATGTCCTACTCCGACTACAACACGTGGCGCTATAATAAACCATCCTTAATGATATTTCTATTTTGTGCCATCATCCTTGACGATGCTTTTAGCCTGACCATCTGATACACTCGGACACAACAGCTATATGTCGCCATCTCTAGTTCACCTTGCTTCTTAGAGGACTTCACCTTCCTCGGGGTAGGGGATTAGAGGAAACAACAAAAAGTGGATGTATCGTTGGAAAGGAGTCATAACACGGACGGACAACAGATTGACTGGATCACCCTTAATTGTAAGGATAATTCAATTTTTTTGGACATTTTTCCAGGCTAGACACACACCCGCCGGAGCTCTTTTTCTGAACTCTTTTTTATTGTACCGAGTGCTCTTGACTGGGCACCTCCACACAGTTCCTTCAATCATGCACCATGCATAAGCGGCAACCCATAATCCATCATGTACAACTGCTTGTTAATTCCCTAATTCCCTTACTGATACTCTACACAACCTACCACCTATATGAACTGGTGCGGCTTGCTATTTGAAAGCGGGGTAGGACTAAACATAGTCGTACCAGATCGCAAGTCACCGCCTAAAACCCATTGAAAACGTTATTTTACCAGCTCCATTGAAAACGTTGGTTACATAAGAAAAGGCTAAATGACCAACAAAATAACAGCTCGGGCCCAATAGTGCATGGGCTCACGCAGGAGGGGGTGGGACTATGGACAAGAAAATAAAAAAAAGAAACATGTTCAGTTTAATGCTTGGACGGAGAGGTTCCTCCGGCCAGGACGGCCTTCGGTGCTCCTGCTCCTATCGAGATGGCCACAATCTGACACCCGAGACCCTCCCTTCTCCCGTCTATCCCTGACCCCCACCAGCCGCCGGCCTCCGTCGTTAGTCGCTCGCGCGTCTTCCCAGCCAACCCCCACAAGCTTGGCTGCACCAACCGTAGTTTGGCCAATCTTCTGCTCATCGGTTCATTAGATTTCAAATCACGGTTCTAGTGCTTGTTGATTTCTAAGGCATCTGATTCTTGTCAAATTACGGGCGTATTTAAATTGGTGGAACTCCTTGCAATGGAGCAAGGTGAGACTATTTAGTAGTGCGAAACACCCCTGTTTCTATTTACCTGGTATTACATGTATATAGTGTTTTGGTGGGAGGTTAAAACGGTCTAAAAAAGTGTTGGACCGGAAGAAACACTTCGTCATTTATTATTAGATATAGTTTTTCCAATTATCCCGAACGTAAATACAACATGTTCATACTTGAATACACATATTGCTTCTGACAGCTGAAGGAATCTACATTATCTGATTAGTATAAAATGATTCATTTGACTTTGCAGTGTCCATCTTTATCACCCTTAGCTTTACTAGAAGGTGAGATAGAGTACTATAGTGCATAATATTTTATTTTCATACTCTGTCAATGTATGTCATCATAGAGCTTACACTCCTTATGGACTTAATTCTTGGTAAACCTCAATATAAGAAAAGCATGAGATATTACCATGATCCTTTATATATTAACAATAACATAAAAATCTTTTGGCTAGCACTACTAGGAAAATGGACATCCATGGCGTACCAAAAATGGACATCCGTAGCGCACTGCTAGTGCGCCACGAGCCACGCACTACGGCTAAAATTTATCCGTAGCGCACTACCTGGTGCGCTACGGCTAAAAAAGTTACCCGTGGCGCGCCACCCAGTGCGCCACAGGAAGGGGTCCAGGTGCGCCATGGCTATGTTTTTCGAAAAATAAAAAAATGCAAAAAACACCCTCGTTTTGAATTTCAAAAGCAATCGGGTCCCCACCGTCGTGTCGCCTCGCCGAAGCATGGTGGTCGTAGCGCGGCCACAACCTACCGCCGCCGGAGGTGCGGGAGGCCGTGGCCGCGCTCGTTCTCGAGAGGGAGGTGTCGGGCCGAGGAGGAGGTGGCGGCCAGAGGAGGAGGAGGAGGAGGAGGAGGTGGCAGCGGCAGCCGGAGGAGCGGCGGCGGCCGAAGGAGGAGGTGGCAGCGGCGGCCGAAGGAGCGCCGTTGTCACTACAAGGAGGAGGAGGCTAGAGAGAAAGGACCCGGAGAAGAAGGAGAAGAGGATGAGAAAGGGAAGAAGGAGAAGGAAAAGGGAGGAGAAGGAGAGGAGAAGGAGAAGAATGGGAGGAAAAAAGAGAGGGGTAGGTGGCCGGGGTGGTGATTCGAATTTTGAATCCGGTCCAACTTACTCGTAACGCACTACATGGTGGTGCGCTATGGGTAAGTGGCCTCTATTTTTCTGCAGGAAAAAACGATCTTTTGATCATAACTTTTTATTTTTTTTTAAATTTTGAAAATCTAAAAATGAAGGAAATATGCCCTAAGAGGCAATAATAAAGTTGTTATTATGTATTTCTTGTATATGATAGATGTTTATTTTGCATGCTATAATTGTATTGATAGGAAACGTCAATACATGTGTGTTTAATAAACAAAAAGGGTTCCTAGTTATGCCTCTCTTATAGACTAGCTTGTTGATTAACAAGATGATCAAGATTTCCTGATCATGGACATTGGATGTTGTTAATAACAAGGTCACAGCATTTGTGAAATTATGTGATGAACATTCATCCGAAGTATAGCATTACGATCAAGTCATTATGTTTATATTGCTATAACATCATACGAAGTAGTCTTAGTCCTTAGACCATGAGATCATGTTAATTGCTGACATCGGAAAAGTATCTTGATAACATCAAACGTCACACCGTAACAGGGTGACTATAAAGGTGGGTTTAGTGATATGAAGGTGTTATGTTGAGGCTCATGGATCAAGAGTGGAATTTGTTAATTCCGATGACGGATAGATATACTCTAGGCCCTATCGGTGATATCACATTAAGATAGCTTGCAAGCAAGTGATGTGATCACTAGAATGTTATATCACGGGAACGAGAAAAGAGTGCATGTTAGTAACGAGATCAAACTAGGTATTTGGATACCGATGATCGAATCTCGGACATGTATTATATCATGGACAAAGGGATTAAATTACTAGCATTAAAAGTTCTCACGATCACAGAAGTCATCGTTGAATGTGCAGGAGTCAATATGAATCTCCAGGTCCCGCTTCTGATTATTGGTCTGAGAGGAGTCTCAATCATGTCTGCATTATTCGCGGACCATAGGGTGACACACTTAAGGGTTGCCGGACACCATTTAGGAGCATATATGTTTCAGACAAAAGGTTTGCAAAATGCAGGAAATGTTTCGATAGAAACAGGAATTGTTTCGATAGAAACCGGAATTGTTTCGGGTGAAATTGCAGAAAGTGGTTTTGCATATGATATTGAAATGTTGCAAGGGGTTTTATGTGAATGTTTGTTAATTAAAGTAATTAACAAAATTCTGAATAAAATAAATAAAAGAGCTTTATTAATTGATATTGGCATTAAATTTGGTGGAAATTTAATGCATGAGAGTGGAACTTTGGGTGGAGCTTGAATTGATGTGAGTGGAGCTTCCACCACATGAATGAGGAAGAGGAGGGGGCTCCCTCCTTGGCCGCCGGCCATGGTAGGGGAGGAGTCCCCCTCTCCTATAAAAGCCCCCCTCTCCTCCCTCACAAACCACACCTCCTTGTGAAGGATCTCTCTCCCCCTCTAGATATTCCCCCATGGTCTCGGATTAGCGAGATACATGTTCCCGGTGGCCTTGCGTTTGGAAGGAGTTGATGCTTCCGCTGATTCGCTGGATCGAGGAGGTGGATGTTGTCCGGTAGCTTGAACGTGTGTGCGAGGACGAATGTGTTGTTGATTTGCGGTGCTCGGACTTCCACACGATCTTGAGATCGGCAAGCGTACGACTACATCAACCACGAGTTCCTACTCGTTAACAAAACTCGTTATCTTCGAGGGTAAGTTCTACATGGATGTATGTCCACCCGTTGCTCTGTATCGAGTAGATAGATCTTGGCGTATAGTTCTCATCGTAGGAATTTTTTTGTTTTCTATGCTGCGGACCCAACAGTGGTATCAGAGCCTGATCTATGCGTAGTTGCTTTGCATGGGTAGTACACATATGTTTATATGTGGGCGATGATGATCATGTTATTGCATCTTCTATGCATTTTGGATATTGGTGGCATAGTGGGATGAAGCGGCCCGGACCAACCTTACATGTCATCATACATGAGACCGGTTCCACGACTGACATGCAACTAGTTTTGCATAAGTGGCTAGCGGGTGTCTGTCTCTCCTACTATAGTCAATATCTAATTTACAACGAGTTGCTAATAACTTGGTTATCCTCGTTGTGGTTCATGTTCGTAGGTAAGACCGGTTCTTTCTCCGAAAGCCCTAAGCCACGTAAAACTTGCAATTGATAAATTAGAGGCGTCTAGTTTAGATCGTTGCTGGGCTAGTGTCTTGATATGGTATTGTTGTAAGTAGATGTATGATAGATACTCTTACAACTCACTTAACGTGTAAGTTCCATAGACCTTGGCCTTACACACAAAGGAATGATAGAGATCATACCATGATGCAAATGATAGAGATCAAATGCATGGACCGTATCATCTCACTTCACACATTAGATGTTAGCATCTTATATTGCTAGTTTGGAGCTTTTGGTAGCATTATAAGATGATCCCTCATTTAGATATCAAGATAAAATGTGTTCTTCCTTAAGTATGCACCGTTTTGTGGATCGTGTTTTGAGGCATCACGTGATGATCGGGTGTTCTCGACTCTACGCTTTCATACAACGGGTGTAAGACAGTTTTACACACGCGAATACTAAGGTTCTTACTTGGCGAACCTAGCATGTACAGACATGGCCTCGGAACACGGACCGAAATATTAAGCATGAGTCATATAGTTGATATGATGCTCATATAGATGCTCGCCTTTGAAGCTACACCGACCCACATGATGATCGGACTTGGTGTAGTGGATTTGGTTCATGTAATCACCAAAAAGGATACGAGGGATGTCATTTTTGAGTGGGAGTTTATTAGTAATTTGGATTAGTTGAACTCAATCTATCATAAACTTAGTCTAAATATACTTTACAAATTCTGTTGTAGATGGCACCACCTGCTTTTAATTTCAATGTGTTCATGGAGAAAGAGAAGTTTGCTGCGAATGGTAGCAACTTCACCAACTGGGCTATGAATTTGAGGATTTTCCTCGCTGCTGCACAAAAGCAATATGTGCTAGAGGCGCCGCTAGGCCCCCCACCAGCTCCTGATGCCCCTGACGAGGAAAATAATGTCTATATAACTCGTCAGGAGGACCACAACTTAGTTCATTATGGCATACTGTATGGGCTAGAGCCAGAACTTCGAAAATGTTTCGAAAATGGCAATGCCTTTGATACCATGGGAGAATTGAAAATGATTTTCGATACCCATGCTGTCGTAGAGAGTTATAATGCTTCTGAAAAGTTCTTTAGCTGCATGATGGAGGAGAACAGCTCCGTTAGTGAGCACGTACTCAAAATGTCTGGGTACGCCGATAAGCTTGTGTCCTTGGGAATAACGATTCCTATTGACTTGGCATACATCATGTTCTCCAATATCTGCCACCTAGCTACAAGAGCTTTGTGATGAACTATAATATGCAGGGCATGAATAAGTCTCTTCCCGAGCTTCTGTTAATGCTTAAAAATGCATAAGTGGAGATTAGGAAAGAACATCAAGTGTTTATGATCAATAAGACCACCGGTTTCAAGAAGGACAAGAAAGGCAAGCAGAAGGGAAAGAAGGGCGGCAAATCTGTTGCCGCACCTGAAAAGAAACCCCGAGCTGGCCCTAAGTCTAACACCGAGTGTTACTATTGCAAGGATCGCCATTGAAGCTTAATCGCCCCAAGTATTTGGCGGACAAGAAGGCGAGCAAGGCAAACAAAGGTATATGTGATATACATGTTATTGATGTGTACTTGACTAGTACTCACAGTAGCACCTGGGTATTTGATACGGGATCGGTTGCTAATATATGTAACTCGGTTCAGGGGCTGCGGAACAAGCGACAACTAGCAAGGGATGAGGTCACGATGTGGGTCGGCAATGGATCAAGAGTTGATGTGATCGCCGTCAGAACGCTACCTCTCCATATGCCGTCGGGATTAGTTATAAACCTAAATAATTGTTATTTGGTGCCTGCACTAAGCATGAACATTGTATCCGGATCATGTTTGATGCAAAGTGGTTATTCATTTAAGTCTGAAAACAATGGTTGTTCGATTTATATGAATAATATCTTTTATGGTCATGCACCTGTGTTGAATGGTTTATTTCTGTTGGATCTCGATAGTAGTGTTACGCATATTCATAATGTTGATGCTAAAAGGATTAAACTTGATAATGATATATCTACATATATGTGGCACTCCCGTCTAGGTCATATTGGTGTTAAACGCATGAAGAAACTTCATTCTGATGGACTTTTGGAATCACTTGATTTTAAATCATTTGATACATGTGAGCCATGCCTTATGGGCAAGATGACTAGAACGCCGTTTTCCGGTTCAATGGAACGGGCGACAGATTTATTGGAAATCATACATACTGATGTATGTGGACCAATGAGTGTGTCGGCGCGAGGTGGATATCGTTATTTTTTTACTTTCACGGATGATTTGAGTAGATACGGATATATCTATTTGATGAAACATAAGTCTGAAACCTTTGAAAAGTTCAAAGAATTTCAGAATGAAGTGGAAAATCATCGTAATAGAAAGATCAAATTTCTGCGGTCCGACCGTGGAGGAGAGTATCTTAGTTACGAGTTTAACACACATATGAAAGACTGTGGAATAGTTTCACAACTTACGCCTGCCGGAACACCACAACGTAATGGTGTGTCAGAACGTCGTAATCGTACTTTATTGGATATGGTTTATACATTGCAAATGTATCTATAATTTTTGATGTTCCATGCTTAGTTTTATCCACTTTATTTTGTTTTGTTCCAACTTTGGAGTATTTTTCATATGATTTCTTGGACTAACCTATTAACAAGAGCCACAGTGCTAGTTGCCTGTTTTCTGCTGTTTTTGGTTCCAGGAAAGTCAAAAAATGAATATTCTCGGAATTGGACGGGACAAAAGCCAAAATGCCTATTTTCCGGAAGACATCAAGTGCCAGAATACGAGACGGAGAGGGGCCAGGGGCCACCACACCACCTAGCCGCGCGGCCAGGCCTAGCCCGTGCCAGGGGGTGGTGTGGCCACTCCCGGCACCCCCTCGTCCTCTCCTTCCGCCTATATATTGACTTCGGGACGAAAACCCTAAGTGCCCGATCAAATATCCACAAAAGAGTCTGTAGCCGCCGTCATCTCCATCCCTAGATCGGGAGGGATCTGAAGCTCTTCCCGGCACCCTGCCGGAGAGGGGAATTCACCCTGGAGGCCTTCTTCATCACCATGCAAGCCTCCGGTGTGATGCGTGAGTAGTTCATCCTTGGACCACGGATCCATGTAGTAGCTAGATGGCTGGTTCTCCTCCTTTGTGCTTTCATGTCTAGATCTTGTGAGCTCCGTTCATGATCAAGATCATCTATTTGTAATTCTGCATGTTGTGTTTGCAGGGATCCGATGGATATTGAGATGCTATTTCAGATTGATTATTGATTCTATCATGTCTTTGTTATTTGTGATCTTGCATGCTTTCTGTTGTTAGTAGCTATCTTGGCCAAGTAGATGCTAGCAACTCCAAGAGTTAGTATTTATGCTCGATAGTGGGTTCATGCCTCGTAACTGGGAAGTGACAGAAATCTCTAAGGTACTAGATGTGCTGTTGCTACTAGGGAGAAAACAACAATCCTTTGTTCATAGAACAATCGTATTGTTTAGTTTACACGCAGTACGTAAAGCAATAATCTGTTGCTTGCAACTTAATACTGTTGAGGGTTCGGATGATAACCTGAAGGTGGATTATTAGTCATAGATGCAGTTGGATGGCGGTCTATGTATAATGTTGTAATGCCCAATCAAGTCTTAAAGGAGTCAAGATGATTAGTATATGCATGTATTGCTTTCTTGATGTTTGTCAATTGCCCCACTGTAATTTTTTCACCCAACATGTTATCTATCTAAGGAGAGCCACCTCTAGTGAACTATGGATCCCGGTCCTTGTCTTTTACATACAATCTACAATCTTTTACTGCTTTGTGTTTACTTTCTGCAAACTTTTACTTCTTTCCATTCGATACGTTTAATCCTTTGTTTTCCGCAAAACAAGGTGAGATTGACAACCTCATCACAAGTTGGGGACAAAGTTCTGTGGTTGTGTTGTGCAGGTCTCCACGTTGCTACTAGCACCGGTAGTGCGCCCTACCAAAGCTCAGCTAGTAACACCTTTGGGGTGTTTCCTTGCTCCTACTGGTTCGATTAAACCTTGGTTTCATAACTGAGGGAAACTTGCTGCTGTGCTCATCATACCTTCCTCTTGGGGTTCCCAACGAGCTCTACATCAACACCGCCATCAAGCATTTTTCTGGGCGCCGTGCATTGAGTCATCAAGCATTTTTCTGGCGCCATTGCCGGGGAGTCAAGGACATCTTCACAAGGGGAGTCCCGCATAACCAATCTCTTTACTTTGTTATTTTTGTTTAGCTTAGTTTTGTTTTTGCTTTGTTTGCTTGCTTTGTTATTCAAAAACACAAAAAAAATAGTTTTACTAGTTTGCTTTCTTTTAAAAAACACAAAAAAATTAGTTTTACAAGTTTGCTTTCTTATTTGAAAACCCAAAAAAATGACTACTCTTGAAAACACTAAGTTGTGTGACTTCACTAGCACCAACAACAATGATTTTATGAGCACACCTATTGCTCCACCTATGGCTGAAAATACTTTCTTTGAGATAAAACCTGCTTTGCTCAATCTTGTTATGAGAGAACAATTTTCAGGTATTGGTAATGAAGATGCTGCTTCCCATCTAAATAACTTTGTTGAACTTTGTGAGATGCAAAAGCATAGGGATATAGATGGTGATATTATTAAGCTGAAATTGTTTCCTTTCTCTTTGAGAGGAAAAGCTAAAGAATGGTTGAATTCCTTAACTAGGAATAATATTGATTCTTGGACTAATGCAAACATGCTTTTATTGGAAAATACTATCCTCCTGCTAAGATTATATCCATGAGAAGTGAAATAATGAAGTTTAAACAACTTGATAATGAGCATGTTGCTCAAGCTTGGGAAAGAATGAAATCTTTGGTAAATAATTGTCCCACTCATGGACTGACTGCTTGGATGATCATCCAAACTTTTTATGCAGGATTGAACTATTCTTCAAGGAACCTATTGGATTCTGCTGCTGGAGGTACCTTTATGACCATCACTTTGGGTGCTACAACAAAACTTCTGGACAATATGATGGTTAATTATTCTGAATGGCATACTGAGAGGGCTCCACAAGGTAGGAAGGTAAATTCTGTTGAGGAAACCTCCTCCTTGAGTGATAAGATTGATATAATTATGTCTATGCTTGTTAATGGGAAAGCCCATATTGATCCAAATAATGTTCCTTTAGCCTCTTTGGTTGCTCAAGAAGAGCAAGTTGATGTGAACTTCATAAGAAACAACAATTTTGGTAATAATTCCTATAGGAATAATTTTGGTAATAATGCCTATAGGAACAATTTTGGTAACAATAATTATAAGCCATATCCTCCCAACAATGGTAATACTTATGGAAATTCTTACAACAATAATAGGAGTGCTCCCTCTGAACTTGAAGTTATGCTTAAAGACTTTATTAGTAAGCAAACTGCTTTCAATAATACTATTGAGGAAAAACTCTCTAATGCTGAAAGAAATATAGCATCTTTGGCTGAAGCTCAATCTTCTTTGAATAAAATGGCTGCTAAACCTGAAACTAATGACAATCCCTTTGCAGCTACCAATGCTATACAAGTGAGAATTGATGAAAATGTTAGACTATTAGCTGAATTACATGCTAAGTGGGAAAGAGAAGATGAAATTGCTAGAAACATTAGTGTTTCTACTATTACCACCACTAGTGTTGAGGCTACTAATAGTTCTACTACTTTAGATGATAAATTTGATTTTGATCTTGATGGTTGCAATATCTCTGAAGTTATTAAGTTCCTACAAAAGCTTGCTAAAAGTCCTAATGCTAGTGCTATGAACATAGCCTTTACAAAACACATTACTGATGCTCTCATAAAGATTAAAGAAGAAAAGATGAAACATAAAGCTTCTATTCCTATAAAACAAGAAGATGGTTGGGAACCCATCATTAATATAAAAGTGAATGACTTTGATTTCAAAGCTTTGTGTGATCTTGATAGTAGTGTTTCTATTATGCCAAGAAGGATTTATGATATGCTTGATTTGCCTCCACTTGAAGATTGTTATTTGAATGTCCCACTTGATGATAATGCTAAAAAGAAACTCATGGGGAGTCTTAATGATGTCTTTATTATGGTTAACACTTCCTATGTCCCTGTTGATTTCTATGTTTTGGATGTTGAATGCAATGCTTCTTGTCCTATTACTTTGGGAAGACCTTTTCTTAGAACTGTTGGTGCCATTATTGATATAAAAGAAGGCACCATTAAATATCAACTCCCACTCAAGAAAGGTATAGAACACTTCCCTAAAAAGAGAGAAAAGATTTCTTTTGCTTCTCCTATGAAAACAAAATTTGGTCTTAATGCTTCTTCATTTGAGAACACTTGATTCTTTCTTTGCTTCTTATGCCTAACTTAAAGGCGTTAAAGAAAAGTACTTATTGGGAGATAACCTAAAAGTTTTAGATGAGTCTTGGAAGTTATTACTTCGGTAATAACCGCTCCTTATCCTTTTTATTTGCTTTTGTTGCCAAGAGTAACCTCTAATGAGAGAGAAGTAATGATTAGGAAAGTTGCTGTCCCAAAACAGATTTTTGTGTTTCACCGTAAAAATTCGTGTAAAATATCTGAACGTCTTTTTGAGGCGTGAATATTTTTGCTTCTGCCCCAGGTTGTTATCTAACTTTCGTTAGTTCAACACTTTTTGATTTGAGCAACAGAAGGTCTTCGAAAAAATTCGTCTTTACCTGCTGGTCTGTTTTGACAGATTTCTGCCATTTTCTGCATTTGCTTCTTGTTGGTTCCTTTTTGAGTTCTTTTGGGGAATTGAGCTTTTTGAGGGAAGTGCTACAGTAGATAGTGTTCTAATGGAAGTTTATTTGGTGTTAGAACTAAACCTTAAGACTTATTTATCTTGAGTACACTAATCTTGCTAATAAAGATTGTGTGAAGTTTTGTATGAAGGAAAATTTTTAGGTGTATGGAAGGAATGAGTAATGAGATGAAGGATGGACTAAAGCTCAAGCTTGGGGATGACACGCGTGTCACCCCAAGAAATATCCAAGAAGTACAAGCGTCAAAGCTTGGGGATGCCCAAGGCATTCCCCTTCTTCATCAATAAAAATCTCAGGTTTTTTCCAAACGCTTCATTTTTATTGTTTCATGCACAGTTGTGTTGTTCTTGGAGCGTCTTATTTTTCGTTTTCATTTTGATTTTTTTGTTTGCTTGGTTTGCTTAGTTTGCTGACTAAATTGGTTGGACCCCCTCTTTCATACATTGGTTTGCAAATAGTTTGATTTGGTTTGGAAAAGAGTAGGAAAGTTCATGCTTATGTGGTAAAAAGAGCTTGTTTTTAACTGTGGCCTATGCTTTGTCATGCCATGCTTGATATTGTTTTGGCTTTATGCTTAGTATTCTTTGCTGTAGCATGACTTGTTATAAACAATTGATATTGCTTAATGTGCCTTGGATGAATCATACATTGTTTTAGCATATTAAAGCATAGTATAGTGGTATTCTCCTTTGATGCTTTATTTGGGTTGACATGGCGCATGCTCACACCATGTTATGACTATCCAAAGTCACCATAGCCTTTATGATCCTTTATTTTTCAACTTGTAGTATCACTTTATGCTTTGATCAATGATGTTTTGTCGCTCTGCATGATTATGGCCATTATTGCTCTCTTAGTTTGTCGCTCCCAGTCTTTTGCTAGCCTCCACAATAAAGTATGAGTTCCACTCACGCATCCAACTACCTAAACCAAGTTATTCCAAAGAGTCCACCATACCTACCTAATAGCTTATGCTATTCCAAGTATTATCATGCTTTTGTTTACCTTCCAAATTAAACTTGTTATGAGAAAACTAGTGATTAAAGCTCTCACGAACTTGATGGCACACTTTACTTTACTTGCCCTTAATAAACTTGAACCATTGTGTCGTCTATGTTGTATGTGCTTGCACTTATTTGTTGGGAATTAGCAGAACCATGCTTTCATGGGGAACGCTTTCAACATTGCACTTGGTACTTGTACCTAGTTGATATCATGCTCTTTTGTATATGGATGTCGTCGGTGTGAAATGAAAGGGGAGCTTGTAAGTCCATGGAGTTATGTATATGTGTTAGAGAAATGCCCGTCATTGGTCTAATCCATGCTGACATGGTGGAAACCTGCAGCGTAACCATAATGAGCTGTCTATGAAGCATTCTTCTTATAAAAAAAAGTCCTATATTGAGAAAAAAGAGAAAAGAAAAAAAGATACTATGAAAAGAGGAAAGAGAGAAAAAAGCACCATATTCCCATGGTAAATAAGAAGAATACTGAGATGCTCGTTGTCTGCTTGCCTTGTCATTTTGATATGGAGATTCTTCCGTATCATCGGGCAAGGGGTACCCCGTTGACGGTTCTCAATGATACACATGTACTTACGATGACAAGAACTTACCGGTGACTAAACTTGAGTAGCATGAGGAGCGGCCCTCGTATACAAGGGACATGAGATTTCTGATTTATACTTCGTCAAGCATGTACACCATAGTTTGTTCACTTTAACCTTAATCACTTCAAGATGCTTATGATAGGGGCAATGAGAGCTGAAAGCTATAAGTACCATAATTTTTGGAAGCTCTTTATGAGACTTGAATCCCTACTTCCTTTTACAAAGGCCTTTCTTCCACCATTATATTGAGTCTCCACCTTCTATCTTTATACACCTACTTTGAGAGCATAGTGGCCATTCTTACTTCTATGTGCATTGTCCCAAGACTAGTTGATTGATGCATACTTTGATATTGCTTGTTTTAAACTATTGTATCTAGTCACTCTTATGAACTTTGAAGGTGTCCTATGCATTTATATTTGCTACTCTATTGAGGGACAAGCTGAATACTATTATGCTATGTTTTCTTTATGTGAAACAAACAAACGTCTTGCAAAGCATTGTTATTCATGAATCTATTGTTTGTGCCTTTTCATGCTGCATCATAGTTTCTTTGCTTATTGCTAGAACTTTGTCTTTCATGTTATGATTGAAGTACTATGATCCCAGCTTTGAATGTTTTGCAAATACTTTGATCAAGTCTTTGATGGTGCATGTCACCTCAAAAAATATTCTTTCTTTTTATCACTTACCTACTCGAGGACGAGCAGGAGTTAAGCTTGGGGATGTTGATACATTGCAAATGTATCTATAATTTTTGATGTTCCATGCTTAGTTTTATCCACTTTCTTGTGTTTTGTTCCAACTTTGGAGTACTTTTCATATGATTTCTTGGACTAACCTATTAACAAGAGCCACAAAGACCACCCTGCTTTTCTGCTGTTTTGGTTCCAAGAAAGTCGAAATGAATATTCTCGGAATTGGACGGGACAAAACCCAAAGAGCCTATTTTTCCTAAGACATCAAGTGCGAATGAGAGGAGGAGAGGGCGGGGCACACCACACTGCCGGCCAGGCCTGGCCCGCACCAGGGGGTGGTGTGGCCACTCTCGACACCCCCTCGGCCTCTCCTTCCGCCTATATATTGCCTTCGGGACGAAAACCCTAAGTGCCCAATCAAAAATCCACGAAAGAGTCTGTAGACGCCGTCATCTCCATCCCTAGATCGGGAGGGATCGGAAGCTCTTCCCGGCACCCTGCCAGAGAGGGGAATTCACCCTGGAGGCCTTCTTCATCACCATGCAAGCCTCCGGTGTGATGCTTTTATTGGAAAATATTATCCTCCTGCTAAGATTATATCCATGAGAAGTGAAATAATGAAGTTTAAACAACTTGATAATGAGCATGTTGCTCAAGCTTGGGAAAGAATGAAATCTTTGGTAAAGAATTGTCCCACTCATGGACTGACTGCTTGGATGATCATCCAAACTTTTTATGCAGGATTGAACTATTCTTCAAGGAACCTATTAGATTCTGCTGCTGGAGGTACCTTTATGACCATCACTTTGGGCACTACAACAAAACTTCTAGACAATATGATGGTTAATTATTCCGAATGGCATACTGAGAGAGCTCCACAAGGTAGGAAGGTAAATTCTGTTGAAGAAACCTCCTCCTTGAGTGATAAAATTGATATTATTATGTCTATGCTTGTTAATGGGAAAGCCCATATTGATCCAAATAATGTTCCTTTAGCCTCTTTGGTTGTTCAAGAAGAGCAAGTTGATGTGAACTTCATAAAAAATAACAACTTTGGCAACAATGCTGATGGTAATAATGCTTATAGGAATAATTTTGGTAACAACAATTATAAGCCATATCCTCCCAACAATGTTAATGCTTATGGAAATTCTTACAACAGTAATAAGAGTACTCCCTCTGAACTTGAAGTTATGCTTAAAGAGTTTATTAGTAAACAAACTGCTTTCAATAAAACTATTGAGGAAAAACTCTCTAATGCTGAAAGAAATATAACATCTTTGGCTGAAGCTCAATCTTCTTTGAATAAAATGGCTGCTAAACCTGAAACTAATGATAATCCCTTTGCAGCTACTAATGCTATACAAGTAAGAATTGATAAAAATGTTAGACTATTAGCTGAATTACATGCTAAGTGGGAAAGAGAAGATGAAATTGCTAGAAACATTAGTGTTTCTACTATCACCACCACTAGTGTTGAGGCTAGTAATAGTTCTACTACTTTAGATGATAAATTTGATTTTGATCTTGATGGTTGTAACATCTCTGAAGTTATTAAGTTCCTACAAAAGCTTGCTAAAAGTCCTAATGCTAGTGCTATGAACATGGCCTTTACAAAACACATTACCGATGCTCTCATAAAGATTAAAGAAGAAAAGATGAAACATAAAGCTTCTATTCCTATAAAACAAGAAGATGGTTCGGAACCCATCATTAATATGAAAGTGAATGACTTTGATTTCAAAGCTTTATGTGATCTTGATAGTAGTGTTTCTATTATGCCTAGAAGGATTTATGATATGCTTGATTTGCCTCCTCTTGAAGATTGTTATATGAATGTCCCACTTAATGATAATGCTAAAAAGAAACTCATGGGGAGTCTTAATGATGTTCTTATTATGGTTAACAATGCTTATGTCCCCGTTGATTTCTATGTTTTGGATGTTGAATACAATGCTTCTTGTCCTATTACTTTGGGAAGACCTTTTCTTATAACTGTTGGTGCCATCATTGATATGAAAGAAGGCATAATTAAATATCAACTCCCACTCAAGAAAGGTATAGAACACTTCCGTAAAAAGGGAGAAAAGATTTCTTTTGCTTCTCCTATGAAAACAAAATTTGGTTTTAATGCTTCTTCATTTGAGAACACTTGATTCTTTCTTTGCTTCTTATGCCTAACTTAAAGGCGTTAAAGAAAAGTACTTATTGGGAGATAACCCACAAGTTTTAGATGCGTCTTGGAAGTTATTACTTCAGTAATAACCTCTTCTTATCCTTTTTATTTGCTTTTTGTGCCAAGAGTAACCTCTAATGAGAGTGAAGTAATGATTGGGAAAGTTGCTGTCCCGAAATAGATTCTTGTGCTTCACCGTAAAAATACGTGAGAGAGCTCTGTATGTAGGATTGATCTGTAATTATTTATGCTTCTGCCCCAGGTTGTTAAATAACTTTTGTTAGTTCAACACTTTTTGATTTGAGCAACATAAGGTCTTCGAAAAAATTCGTATTTACCTGCTGGTCTGTTTTGATAGATTTCTGCCATTTTCTGCATTTGCTTCTTGTGGGTTCCTTTTTGAGTTCTTTTGGGGAATTGACATTTTTGAAGGAAGTGCTACAGTAGCTAGTGTTCTAATTGAAGTTTATTTGGTGTTAGAACTGAACCTTAAGACTTATTTATCTTAAGTGCACTAATTATGCTAATAAAGGTTGTGTGAAGTTTTGTATGAAGGAAATTTTTTAGGTGTATGGAAGGAATGAGTAATGAGATGAAGGATGGACTAAAGCTCAAGCTTGGGGATGCCATGCGTGTCACCCCAAGAAATATCCAAGAAGTACAAGCATCAAAGCTTGGGGATGCCCAAGGCATCCCCTTCTTCATCAATAAAAATCCCAGGTTTCTTCCAAACGCTTCATTTTTATTGTTTCATGCACAGTTGTGTTGTTCTTGGAGCGTCTTCTTTTTCGTTTTCGTATTGGTTTTTAGTTTGCTTGGTTTTCTTAGTTTTCTGAATAAATTGGTTGGACCCCCTCTTTCATACATTGGTTTGCAATTAGTTTGGTTTGGTTTGGAAAAGAGTAGGAAAGTTCATACTTATGTGGTAAAAAGAGCTCGTTTTTGACTGTGGCCTATGCTTTGTCATGTCATGCTTGATTTTGTTTTGGCTTTATGCTTAGTATTCTTTGTTGTAGCATGACTTGTTATAAACAATTGAGATTGCTTAATGTGCCTTGCATGAATCATGCATTGTTTTAGCATATTAAAGCATAGTATAGTGGTATTCTCCTTTGATGCTTTATTTGGGTTGACTTGGCGCATGCTCACACCATGTTATGACTGTCACAAGTCACCATAGCCTTTATGATCCTTTAGTTTTCAACTTGCAGTATCACTTTATGCTTTGATCAATGATGTTTTGTCGCTCTGCATGATTATGGCCATTATTGCTCTCTTAGCTTGTCGCTGCCAGTCTTTTGCTAGCCTCCACAACAAAGTATGAGTTCCACTCATGCATCCAACTTGCTAAACCAAGTTATTCCAAAAGAGTCCACCATACCTACCTACTAGCTTATGCTATTCCAAGTATATTCATGCTTTTGTTTACCTTCCAAATTAAACTTGTTATGAGAAAACTAGTGATTAAAGCTCTCACAAACTTGATGGCACACTTTACTTTACTTGCCCTTAATAAACTTGAACCATTGTGTCGTCTATGTTGTATGTGCTTGCACTTATTTGTTGGGAATTAGCAGAACCATGCTTTCATGGGGAACGCTTTCAACATTGCACTTGGTACTTGTACCTAGTTGATATCATGCTCTTTTGTATATGGATGTCGTCGGTGTGAAATGAAACGGGAGCTTGTAAGTCCATGGAGGTATGTATATGTGTTAGAGAAACGCCTAGGCCGCTGGTCTAATCCATGCTGACATGGTGGAAACCAGTAGCGTAATCATAATGAGCTGTCTATGAAGCATTCTTCTTATAAAAAAAGAGTCCTATATTGAGAAAAAAGAGAAAAGAAAAAAAAGATACTATGAAAAGAGGAAAGAGAGAAAAAAGCACCATATTCCCATGGTAAATAAGAAGAATACTGAGATGCTCGTTGTCTGCTTGCCTTGTCATTTTGATATGGAGATTCTTCCGTATCATCGGGCAAGGTACCTGCTGACAGTTCTCAATGATACACATGTACTTACGATGACAAGAACTTACCGGTGACTAAACTTGAGTAGCATGAGGAGCCTCAGATACAAGGGACATGAGATTTCTGACTTATACTTCGTCAAGCATGTACACCATAGTTTGTTCACTTTAACCTTAATCACTTCAAGATGCTTATGATAGGGGCAATGAGAGCTGAAAGCTATAAGTACCATAATTTTTGGAAGCTCTTTATGAGACTTGAATCCCTACTTCCTTTTACAAAGGCCTTTCTTCCACCATTATATTGAGTCTCCACCTTCTATCTTTATACACCTACTTTGAGAGCATAGTGGCCATTCTTACTTCTATGTGCATTGTCCCAAGACTAGTTGATTGATGCATACTTTGATATTGCTTGTTTTAAACTATTGTATCTAGTCACTCTTATGAACTTTGAAGGTGTCCTATGCATTTATATTTGCTACTCTATTGAGGGACAAGCTGAATACTATTATGCTATGTTTTCTTTATGTGAAACAAACAAACGTCTTGCAAAGCATTGTTATTCATGAATCTATTGTTTGTGCCTTTTCATGCTGCATCATAGTTTCTTTGCTTATTGCTAGAACTTTGTCTTTCATGTTATGATTGAAGTACTATGATCCCAGCTTTGAATGTTTTGCAAATACTTTGATCAAGTCTTTGATGGTGCATGTCACCTCAAAAAATATTCTTTCTTTTTATCACTTACCTACTCGAGGACGAGCAGGAGTTAAGCTTGGGGATGTTGATACATTGCAAATGTATCTATAATTTTTGATGTTCCATGCTTAGTTTTATCCACTTTCTTGTGTTTTGTTCCAACTTTGGAGTACTTTTCATATGATTTCTTGGACTAACCTATTAACAAGAGCCACAGCACCAGCTGCCTGTTTTCTGCTGTTTTTGGTTCCAAGAAAGTCAGAAAATGAATATTCTCGGAATTGGACGGGACAAAACCCAAAGTGCCTATTTTTCCGGAAGACATCAAGTGCGAAAATACGAGACGGAGAGGGGCCAGGGGGCACCACACCACCTGGCCGTGCGGCCAGGCCTGGCCCGCACCAGGGGGTGGTGTGGCCACTCTCGACACCCCCTCGGCCTCTCCTTCCGCCTATATATTGCCTTCGGGACGAAAACCCTAAGTGCCCAATCAAAAATCCACGAAAGAGTCTGTAGACGCCGTCATCTCCATCCCTAGATCGGGAGGGATCGGAAGCTCTTCCCAAGACCGCCAGAGGGGAATTCACCCTGGAGGCCTTCTTCATCACCATGCAAGCCTCCGGTGTGATGTGTGAGTAGTTCATCCTTGGACTACGGATCCATGTAGTAGCTAGATGGCTAGTTCTCCTCCTTTGTGCTTTCATGTTTAGATCTTGTGAGCTCCGTTCATGATCAAGATCATCAATTTGTATTCATACATGTTGTGTTTGCGGGGATCCGATGGATATTGATATGCTATTTCAGATTGATTATTGATTCTATCATGTATTTGTTATTTGTGATCTTGCATGCTTTCCGTTGTTAGTAGCTATCTTGGCCAAGTAGATGCTAGCAAATCCAAGAGTTAGTATTTATGCTCGATAGTGGGTTCATGCCTCTGGTAATCTGGGGAAGTGACAGAAATCTCTAAGGTACTAGATGTGCTGTTGCTACTAGGGAGAAGACAACAATCCTTTGTTCATAGAACAATCGTATTGTTACTTTACACGCAGTTCGTAAAGCAATAATATGTTGCTTGCAACTTAATACTAGAGGGGGTTCCGATAATAACCTGAAGGTGGATTATTAGTCATAGATGCAGTTGGATGGCGGTCTATGTATTATGTTGTAATGCCCAATCAAGTCTCAAAGGAGTCAAGATGATTAGTATATGCATATATTGCTTTCTCGGTGTTTGTCAATTGCCCCGCTGTAATTTGTTCACCCAGCATGTTATCTATCTAAGGAGAGCCACCTCTAGTGAACTATGGATCCCGGTCCTTTTTCTTTACATACAATCTACAACTATTTACTGCTTTGTGTTTACTTTCTGCAAACTTTTACTTCTTTCCATTCGATACGTTTAATCCTTTGTTTTCCGCAAAACATGGTGAGATTGACAACCTCATCGCAAGTTGGGGACAAAGTTCCGTGGTTGTGTTGTGCAGGTCTCCACATTGCTACTAGCACCGGTAGTGCGCCCTGCCAAAGCTCAGCTAGTAACACGTTTGGGGTGTTTCCTTGCTCCTACTGGCTCGATTAAACCTTGGTTTCATAACTAAGGGAAAACTTACTGTTGTGCTCATCATACCTTCCTCTTGGGGTTCCCAACGAGCTCTACATCGAACGACGAGCACATCAATGTGATGAACATTCATCCGAAGTATAGCGTTACGATCAAGTCATTATGTTTATATTGGTATAACATCATACGAAGTAGTCTTAGTCCTTAGACCATGAGATCATGTTAATTGCTGACACGGGAAAAGTATCTTGATAACATCAAACATAACACCGTAACAGGGTGACTATAAAGGTGGGTTCAGTGCTATGAAGGTGTTATGTTGAGGCTCATGGATCAAGTTTGGAATTTGTCAATCCCGATGACGGATAGATATACTCTGGGCCCTCTCGGTGATATCACATTAAGATAGCTTGCAAGCAAGTGATGTGATCACTAGAATGTTATATCACGGGAACGAGAAAAGATTGCAAGTCGGTAACGAGATCAAACTAGGTATTTGGTTATCGATGATCGAATCTAGGACATGTATTATATCATGAGACAAAGGGATTAAATTACTAGTGTTAAAGGTTCTCACGATCACAGAAGTCATCGTTAAATGTGCAGGAGTCAGTATGGATCTCCAGGTCCCGCTTCTGATTATTGATCTGAGAGGAGTCTCAATCATGTCTGCATTTTTCACGAACCGTAGGGTGACACACTTAAGGGTTGCCGGACACCATTTAGGAGCACATATGTTTCAGACAAAAGGTTTGCAAAGCGCAGGAAATATTTCGATAGAAACCTGAATTGTTTCAGGTGAAATTGCAGAAAGTGGTTTTGCATATGATATTGAAATGTTGCAAGGGGTTTTATGTGAATGTTTGTTAATTAAAGTAATTAACAAAATTCTAAATAAAATAAATAAAAGAGTTTTATTAATTGAGAGTGGCATTAAATTTGGTGGAAATTTAATGCATGTGAGTGGAACTTTGGGTGGAGCTTGAATTGATATGAGTGAAGCTTCCACCACATGAATGAGGAAGAGGAGGGGGCTCCCTCCTTGGCCGCCGGCCATGGTAGGGGAGGAGTCCCCCCTCTCCTATAAAAGGCCCCCATCTCCTCCCTCACAAAGCACACCTCTTTGTGAAGGATCTCTCTCCCCCTCTAGATATTCCCCCGTGGTCTCGAATTAGCGAGATACATGTTCCTGGTGGCCTTGCGTCTGGAAGGAGTTGCTGCTTCCGCTGATTCGCTGGAGCGAGGAGGTGGAGGTTGTCCGGTAGGTTGAACGTGTGTGCGAGAACGGATGCGTTGTTGATTTGCGACGCTCGGACTTCCACACGATCTTGAGATCGGCAAGCGTATGACTACATCAACCACGAGTTCCTACTCGTTAACAAAACTCGTTGTCTTCGAGGGTAAGTTCTCCATGGATGTATGTCCATCTGTTGCTCTGTATCTAGTAGATAGATCTTGGCGTATAGTTCTCATCGTAGGAATTTTTTTTTCTATGCTACGGACCCAACAAAAAATTCACTAAATGACCAGAGGTGGTTGCGAGCGGATGCGAATTTTCGTTCTCATCATTTTGGTATATTAAACGTTTTTTTTCGACTTTGTATACAAAAGTTGTGGTCGTTTTACCGTGGCATGACCTTTTTTTGTAGAAAAAGTCAAATTTTTTGGTTGTTAATTTTCCTACAAACTAGACACATTGCCTATCTATATGTCAAAGGATTTTTAAATTTAAAGTATTTTTTATTTTTTTTATTTTTTGCAAGGCTAAAAAGGCGATCCGGGGGTGGAGTTGGGAAAAAAAGGCAACATACTTACCCGTAGGGCACCACATGTGGTGTCCTACGGGTATGTTTTATACCCGTGGCGCACCATTATATGGTGCCCTACGGGTAAGTGACATGCGTCCACCTCTTCTCTGCCCCACACGTAGCCGTGGCGCACCACCGCCATGTGCGTCACGGTTATGCCAGTTAGCCGTAGGGCACTTGTTGGCAGTCCATCACGCCTATTTTATCCGTGGGGCACCATTGACACGTGCGCCACGGATGTATGAATTACCTATAGCCGTTTTCCTAGTAGTGTAGCTAGCCAATAAGATTCAATATACATAAAATGTAGTGAATCTTAGTCCCCCTCATATCGTGGTATTATTGTTCCAACGATTGTCTTAGTTCATAGTTGTGTTTGTTTAGACAAAATGCCACATGTTAACTTGTCCTTGATAACACAATCTTTCAGCTGAGCCACACGAAACATTTTTAACTAAGTACCACAAAATAACATTTTGTCTAGAATACTTTGTTTGAACCATTCGAGATTTCCTTAGAGACACATTTTTTGGAGCTATCCTACCATTTTTTGAAGGAGATATGCCCTAGAGCAAAATAATAAAGGGTGTTTATTATCATATCTCATTATTTCATAATAGTTTTATACCATGCTATAACTGTATCAATCAGAAACATTGGTACATGTGTGGTATGTAAATAAATCAAGTTTCTAGTGAGCCTCTATTAAACTAGTTTATTGGTCAACCGATGATCAAAGGTTTCCTGATCATGGGCATGTATGTCAATTGATAATGAGGTCATATCATTACTGAATGGTTTGATGGACATTGTACCGATTATATGTATTGCGACAGGATCAAGTCACATAGTTCATCATTGCAATAATTAGGAAATGAAGTATCCTACTTCTTAGACCGTGAGATCATATCTAATCACTCTCACCTGAGGCTGCCTTGATGGCATCAACCATCAGACCATAACAGGATGATCATAAAGTTAATCTCAGGTATTCCGAAGGGATAGGTTGAGGCTTATGCATCAAGATCATGATTTATTCTCCCGCATGACGGGAAGATACACAAGGACCACTTGGTGAGATTGCATCCATAAAGCTGCGCAGCGTGAATAGGTCATGAGGATGGAATGTCATAGGAACGAGTTAAGCAGCACTTGTCGGTAACCAGATTAAACAAGTTATCATGATACCGATGATCAGATCTCGGATAAGTCAAGTATCAAAGAAACAAAGTGAATTGGACTCAATGTTTATGGTTCAAACCACATTGTGCACAAGGGTCATTATGGGTATCCAAATCCTGCTGATGATCATTGGTTCAAGAAGCGTATGGATCATGTCTGTGAAATTCCTGGACCGTAGGGTAACACACTTAAGGGTTCTATGATGCTTGGAGATCGTTTTTGGAATCACCGAGATCAACGGAAGAAAGAGAAGAGAAAGTCGAGAGTGTTCTGTGAGAGAATCGGAATCATTCCTAGAGGATTCGAAGTAGTTCAGAGTGATCCAAAAGGAGTTTCGGGGTCAAAGGGGATTTAATAATATGTATTTTATATTAATTATGGAAATTAATATTAAAATAATATTTAAAATTCAATTTTAAGCGGTAGTCCACCTTAATGGGCCAATCCTTGGAGGGAAAGGCCCAAGAGGGCAAGCCACCCAAGGGGCTAGGCCACCGCCTATTGCATGGGCCCGTGGGGTGGGGGCCACCCCTGTCGTCGGTCAGCCATGGGCCAGGCACGCGGATCCCACCCCGGCTACCGCCTCGTCCTCCCTCTCGTTTAGTCCCACCCCAAGACTTGGCTTGGTGGAGTCACTCCCCTTCTCCTATATAAGGAGGGGCATAGGTGGAGGGAACAACACAACAATACATACATATTTTTTAAGGCAGTTTCTTTAGTGAATCTCTCTCTCTCTCTCTCTCTCTCTCTCTCTCTCGTTTTTGCGGTTCCAAGAAGAATTGCGCGTGTGGGAGATGACGTTTCTTCGGCACGCCGTCACACTACTAGATCTCCGGTCCAGAAGGTCTACTTCCGTAATCCAGGCTAGATTGAGGAGAATGTGAGTCGTTGTTGAGCACTATTTGTGTGCAAAACCACGAAGGTGCTTCCACTTGTGGCACCTGGATTGTCGTGCGAGGAGCAACGCGACCTTGAGGTCGGCTACGTCGTTCGACTATATCATCCACGTTTAGTATGAATGTTAAATGCTTTTGGTTATAAGGGTATGTCACTGAAACCTTCTCTATTACAACATTACTCCTAAATAGATCCTGTCATTTGGTGTTGCGCTAGATAGAAATTATTGTTTTCTGTTGCAAACCCCTTCAGTGGTATTAGAGCCGATCTATGTGTAATATTGCTTGTACTGTTACAACACATGTTAAATATGGGAATTGATCATATAGTTGTTACCCTCTCACATGCACTTGTTCATATCGCAAAACTATTTGATGAAGCGGCCCAAACCAACCTTATGCGTAATCTTATGCGATACTGGTTTCGTACTTAATATATGGCTTGTACCATATATGCAGTTGGCGGGTGTCTGTCTCACTCATATTAGTTGATATGTCATTTGGAACAGAGGGGACCTCAAAAGGGGTGTCATAGAGATAACTATTTGATCCATGTTGTGGTTGGAAGTTCACATGTAAGAAATGATTCTATCACAAAAGCCCTAGCAGCCACATAAAACATGCAAAATATAAAGTAGAGGTTGATGTCTACGCACTTCTATTCTTGTAGACAATTGTTGGGCCTCCAAGTGCAGAGGTTTGTAGAACAGCAGCAAGTTTTTCCTTAAGTGGATTACCCAAGGTTTATCGAACTCAGGGAGGAAGTGGTCAAAGGTATCCCTCTCAAGCAACTAGTCTTGGGACAATGCACATAGAACTAAGGGAGGAAGTAGTTTAAAGCAAGCAATATCAAGGTATGCGTCAATCAACTAGTCTTGGGACAATGCACATAGAAGATAGAACTAAGAATGACCACTATGCTCTCAAAATAGGTGCATAAAGATAGAAGGTGAAGACTCAATATAATGGTGGAAGAAAGGCCTTCAAAGAAGGAAGCAGAGATTCAAGTTTCATAAAGAGCTTCCAAAAATTATGGTACTTATAGCTTTCAGCTCTCATTGCCCCTATCATAAGCATCTTGAAGTGATTAAGGTTAAAGTGAACAAACTATGGTGTACATTCTAGACGAAGTATAAGTTAGGAATCTCATGTCCCTTGAAAACGAGGGCCGCTCCTCATGCTACTCAAGTTTAGTCACCGGTAAGTTCTTGTCATCGTAAGTACATGTGTATCATAGAGAACCGCCAACGGGGTATCCCTTGCCCGATGATACGGAAGAATCCCCATATCAAAATGACAAGGCAAGCAGACAACGAGCATCTCAGCAATCTTCTTATTTACCATGGGAATATGGTGCTTTTTTCTCTCTTTTCTCTTTTCATAATATCTTTTTTCTTTTCTCTTTTTTTCTCAATATAGGACTCTTTTTTATATAAGAAGAATGCTTCATAGACAACTCATTATGGTTACGCTACAGGTTTCCACCATGTCAGCATGGATTAGACCAGCGGCCCAGGCGTTTCTCTAACACATATACATAACTCCATGGACTTACAAGCTCCCCTTTCATTTCACACCGATGATATCCATAAACAAAAGAGCATGATATCAACTAGGTACAAAGTACAAGTGCAATGTTGAAAGCGTTCCCCATGACAGCATGGTTCTGCTAATCCCCAACAAATAAGTGCAAGCATATACAACATAGACGACACAATGGTTCAAATTTATTAAGGGCAAGAAAAGTAAAGTGTGCCATCAAGTTCGTGAGAGCTTTAATCACTAGTTTTCTCATAACAAGCTTTAATCACTAGTCTCATAACAAGTTTACTTGGAATAGCTTAAGCTAGTAGGTAGGTATGGTGGATTATTTGGAATAACTTGGTTTAGGGAGTTGGATGCATGAGTGAAACTCATACTTGGTTGTGGAGGCTAGCAAAAGACTGGGAGCGACAAACTGAGAGAGCAATAATGGCCATAATCATGCAGAGAGACAAAACATCATTGATGAAAGCATAAAGTGATACTGCAAGTTGAAAACTAAAGGATCATAAAGGCTATGGTGACTTTGGATAGTCATAACATGGTGTGAGCATGCGCCAAGTCAACCCAAATAAAGCATCAAAGAAGAATACCACAATATTATGCTTTAATATGCTAAAACAACGCATGATTCTTCCAAGGCACATTAAGCAATCTCAATTGTTTATAACATGTCATGCTACAGCAAAGATCACTAAGCATAAAGCCAAAACAATATCAAGCATGGCATGACAAAGCATAGGCCACAGTCAAAAACAAGTTCTCATTACCACTTAAGCATGAACTTTCCTACTCTTTTCCAAACCAAACCAAACTATTTGAAAACCAATGTATGAAAGAGTGGGTCCAACCAATTTATTAAGAAAACTAAGCAAACCAAGCAAACAAAAACCAAAACGAAAAACGAAAAAGAAGACGCTCCAAGAACAACACAACTGTGCATGAAACAATAAAAATGAAGCGTTTGGAAGAAACCTAGGATTTTTATTGATAAAGAGGGAGATGCCTTGGGCATCCCCAAGCTTTGACGCTTTTACTTCTTGGATATTTCTTGGGGTGACATGCGTGGCATCCCCAAGCTTGAGATTTAGTCCATTCTTCATCTCATTACTCATTCCTTCCATACACCTAAAAATTTTCCTTCATACAAAACTTCACACAATCTTTATTAGCAACATTAGTGCACTCAAGATAATAAGTCTTTGGGTTCAGTTTCAACACCAATAAAACTTCCATTAAAACACAAGCTACTGTAGCGCTTCCCTCAAAAAGCTTAATTCCCCAAAAAACTCAAAAAGGAACCAACAAGAAGCAAATGCAAATAATGGCAGAAATCTGTCAAAACAGACCAGCAGGTAAAGACGAATTTTTTCGAAGACCTTCTATTGCTCAAATCAAAAAGTGTTGAACTAAGTTAGATAACAACCTGGGACAGAAGCACAAAAATTCACGCCTCAAAAGGACGTACATAGATTTTACACGAATTTTTACGGTGAAGAACAGAAATCTGTTTCGGGACAACAACTTTCCCAAGCATTACTTCTCTCTCATTAGAGGTTACTCTTGGCACAAAAAGCAAATAAAAAGGATAAGGAGCGGTTATTACAGAAGTAATAACTTCCAAGACTCATCTAAAACTTTTGGGTAATCTTCCAATAAGTACTTTTCTTTAACGCCTTTAAGTTAGGCATCATAGTTTGAGAAGATGCTCACATAAGAAATATGAATTGAAGTAAAAGAGAGCATCAAGAAGCAAACTCAAAGCACATTTAAGTGTAACCCACTTCCTATGCATAGGAATCTTGTAAAGAAACAAGTCATCAAAGCACAAAGCAACAAACATAGGAAATCAAAACAAGTGCAACTTCAAGACTTTCAACATAAAGAGGGGAAACTTAATATTATTGAGATGCATAAAATCATGTTTCCCTCTCTCATAATAACTTTCAGTAGCATCATGAATAAAATTAACAATATAACTATCACATAAAACATTCTTATCATGAGCCACATGCTTAAAAGAATTATTACTCTCCCTATAAGCATAGTCATTCTTATTAATTGTAGTGGGAGCAAATTCAACAAAATAGCTATCATTATTATTCTCATCACCATAATCATCAAATATAGGAGGCATATTGTAGTCATAATTAATTTTCTCCTCAATAGTATGTGGACTGAAAATATCATATTCATCATTGTAATCATCATATATTAGAGGTTTTGTATCATCATAAGCAATATAATAGCTATCTTCCAAAGCTGGGGAACTAAAAAGATCATTTTCATAAAAACTAGCTTCCCCAAGCTTAGACTTTTCCATAGCATTAGCAATTATTGTGTCCAAAGAATTCATACTAACAACATTGCTATTAGCATGCAAATTAAGTTCCATAGGTTTTTTAATTTTCTCTTCAAACACTTCATGTCCTAACTCAAGATAAATACTATAAAGCTCTTTAATTTTGTTGTTGTTTTCCATTAAGCCTAACTAGTGAAAAAAGAAACAAAAATACAAAAATACAGAATCTAAAGGAAATAACTTCGAGCACTCACACCGGAGGATGTGAGTACCTTTTACCTTACCTCCCCGGCAACGGCGCAAGAAAATACTTGCTGGCGCGTGGTTGACATGGGAGATTCTTCTTATTCAGTCCCCGGCAACGGCGCCAGAAAATAGCTTGATGTCTACACACTTCTGTTCTTGTAGACAGTTGTTGGGCCTCCAAGTGTAGAGGTTTGTAGAACAGTAGCAAGTTTTTCTTTAAGTGGATTACCCAAGGTTTATCGAACTCAAGGAGGAAGTGGTCAAATGTATCCCCTCTCAAGCAACCCTGCAATCAAGATACAAGAAGTCTCTTGTGTCCCCAACACACCCAATACACTTGTCAGGTGTATAGGTGCACTAGTTTGGTGAAGAGATAGTGAAATAGAAGTGGTATAGATAATTATAAGTGGTAACGGTGATAGAAAATAGCTTGATGGTGTGGAAAATACTAAAGTAAAACTGAAATAAAGATGGAAGCAAGCAAACATGTAACAGATCTAATTTCAAACGGTGTTTCAATGCTTAGAAACAAGACCTAGGGATCATACTTTCACTAGTGAACACTCTCATATAGATATATTCTTCTTTATGATACTACGCTGAACTACTCTCCGATTGGACACTCTAATCCATGGTAGAGCTATAACAGCACACCTCAAAGTTCGCTTTCCACATCTAGATAACCCCACACTGTCACCTTGAGCACTAGATGGTTCCAACAAACATCACAATTTCATAAAGACATCCAACTCCGAATATAACTCATAACAATTATTTGTAATCTCTAGCCTAAGTGCCACCATGGTGTGCACACTGTCAACTTCACACACATGGGGAGAGCATAGATCTACTAAAGCACTTGAGTAGCAAGATAGATCTATAGATTACAAGCTCATGATCTCAATAAGATCATGCATAGAGAGAGATATGAACACATAGCTACCGGTAAAACCCTTAGCCTCGAGAGAGAACTACTCCCTCCTTATCATGGGAATCAACAATGGTGATGGAGATGGTGGTGGAGATCGATGGAGATGGCTCCGGGGGCACTTCCCCGTCCCGACAGGGTGCTAGAATAGAGACTTTCTGTCCCCCGAATCTCCTCTTCGGTGGCGGCGGCACTGCGGAACTTTTCGTGGCTGGAGGCTTGACGATCTAGGGTTTTTGCATCGGGAGGCATCTTATAGGCAAAGAGGCAAGGTCGGTGGGCGGCCAGGAGGCCCACACCACCTGGTGGCACAGCCAGGGCTAGCCCGCGCCACCATATGGTGTGGCCACACTATGGCCCCTCTCTGTCTCGTCTTCTGGCTTCGTGAGTCTTTCGGTAAAATATGGACTTTGGCTTTTGTCTAGTCCAACTCCGAGAATATTGATTTTCTGACTTTCTGGAACCAAAAACAGCAGAAAACAGGCAACTGACATTGTGGCTCTTGTTAATAGGTTAGTCCAAGAAATCATATGAAAAGTACTCCAAAGTGTGGACAAAACATAAGAAAGTAGATAAAACCAAGCATGGAACATCAAAAATTATGGATACGTTAGCAACGTATCAGAGGTGTCTAACTTTATTTTGTAGGGGGCATGTGATATGATATGGTCATGGTCATGGTTAAGGTAAAATAGTTTACTTTATGTTGTTAAGTTGTATTAATAGTGATCATATTGATGGATGACCAACTGTTGGCGTCGTGGACTTGGTGTTGTACTTGTGGGCAAGCTGGAGAATCATGTCGGGGACTCGATGGATATCAAGGCACGCAAAGAAGGACTGATAAGGGTTAACCTCAATGGTGGCCCGATCTTCACGGATCTCGTGGTCAAATCGATGGGAAATGTGAGGGAAAGAAAGGAGTTAGGGGAAGCGAACACACACCTCGCGAAGAACATGATGAACACACACAAACCCGACATGATACAAGGCCTATTGCTCCTGAATAGTGGCCACCGGTCCGATAGAATCCTCGCAAGGAAATATTGGTCAACGTGCTCCCATCAATCCACATCGGAGAGTGAAGAACACCTTGGGGAGGATCTTGACATCTACGCTCATGCATTCGCAAATGTAGTCCTTATACAACGATGGATGCGCCATGCAAAGTACAACGAGGTTGGTGATGATAGTCGGTCCCCTCATAAGGCGATGAGGCAAAACTAGAGAGATTCCACAAAGGGGGTTGTCTTCTAGTCTGTCATCTATGCCTAAGGAATACAATAAGGGGTGGGGGCTCTAAATATAGGCCAGCCACTAGAATAGGGGTAGTTTGGGCATAAAACTAGGGTTTAGAACGGAATAGAGGGGTACAAGGGCCGAAGGCCCGGCTAGCGGTGCGCATGCCCATAACTTAGGCCGGAGACTCCGGGGTGTTAGGACTGGAGACTCCGATCGGGCCGGATACTCTGGGCACTTGCAGGAGGAGACGTCGGTCAGTCCAGAGACTCCAAGTGGAGTCCGGATTGGGTCACAATTGGGTACCACCAAGCTTCGAGCGGAGTGCCATCGGAGACTCCGGGGCTTGTCGGCCGGATACTCCGGTTGGGGTGGAGACTCCGGCCCTGGAGGCGACTTTGCAAGTTCATCTCCTGGGCTCGTTTGGCAACACGTCGAGGCAGAGACACTAGGGCGATATTGGCGGAGACTCCAGTCCTGGAGTCGGATACTTCTTATGTGTCCTCTTCCAAGTCACCGTCTTGTCGGGCTTGATTCTTAGGGATTCCTCCCTTGTCTCCGTACTTGTTGGTGCGAATCTACCATGGTCATGGGACGGAGTATGAAGTAGTATACCATTTAATAAGGTAGGAAGTGGACTCGCATAGAGGATATGATTCACCTTTAGGGTCCATGATGACTTGGAATAAGTTAGATACCTTGACGTGGTAACGACCGTAGGTCGGGCTACATCAGCCCCCCCTTCAAAAAGAGTCGTCCTCGACTCTACATGCTCATACCAAAGTAGAAGAGGTCGAGATACATCTTGATCATGGGGTTCACCATATAGCCATGCTCAGGAAGATTGATTTGACAACACTTCAATGTTTCTTTACCTTCCATGAAGGCTACAAAGCTCACAAGAAAAGCAAAGGCTACAAAGCTCACAAGAAAAGCAAATCAACACTCAAAGAGTAGCCAATTTATTAATATTATAGCATGATTCCTTAAGTAGAAGCAAGTCACCTTATGTCGTAAAGATAGCTTGTTGAAGGGCATCCATAGGTAACTTTCTACGGTTCGTCTTGTCAACTCATGTTCCATAGAGGTTGACGCTTATGCAATTATACCTTCACACAACAAAGACCAAGAATTTTTTGTGTGTGTGATAGAGGATCATGTTATTTGTGGCATATCCATTTTTGTTCACAACACTATTAGCACAACATAAGGATAACAAATAAAAGACATAGACAAAGTCAATGTGCATAGGAAATGTTTGAACATCATCCAAATGTGGAAACTCAAATACTCTATATAACGTATTAGTGTGACACTCAAAGCATTGGACTATAATTTTGATCAACGTCTTTGATACGAGAGTAGGATAATTCGGCAAAAATAAATGAGGAAGGATATCTAAAACAATATAATTATTAAAAGATTATCACAATAGAAAACCAAAAAAGTTGAAATGCTCTAAGAGCAGAAATTTCAGCGCGCTAAAACGCGTACATAGCGCGCCGATCTGAATATAGCGCGCCGCATGCGATTCTCCTTTGGCAGAGACGTTAAACGTGCGCGCTAAATTTGCAGCACAGACTCTTCTAACATTGGCGCTAAATTGGAGCGCGCACAAATAAGATTTTGCAACAAATATGACAGAAAATAGATCAAGAAATTAAAGTAAAAATATATTACATAAAACATGAAAAAAACATACATTATGCAAGAAAAATACTAGAAATTACTCATACTACTAGAATCTACTACTACGAGAAATTACTAGAAACTAGTATTACAATCTAGTACGACGAGGAGACCAAGATGTAGTCATCGCCGGACGAGACCGGTGTCTGTCGGACACCGGCGTCGACGACCAGTATTCGTCCCAACGGGGATCGTCATTGGAGATGGCCGTCGGCCCGGCCATCCGCGCTTTGATGAAGGCGCGTCTCTGCGCCTTGTCCACCCGGCGGTTGTGGCGGTCCTGGTGCTTCGCCGCCCTCGCCGTCTCCTTGGCCGCGGCCTGATCGGCGTTGGGCTTGCGTTGTGCTGCGACGTCTTCGGGGAAACGTCGCGCCACTCCTGCCATAGGCGCTCATCGCGTTCAACGATGAGCATGCGACCCTCCGTTTCGCGCCGGCGACGGCGCTCCTTCTCCGTCACGAGGCGAAGTGGTGGCGCGAGCGCCTCGGCCTGCTCGCGCGTCCAAACATCGTGGAAGTTCATCGACGCGGGCGGGCGACCGAGCCGCCACGCCACGACGTCGTAGACATGGACGACCTCGTGCGCGGTGTCGAAGGTGTCGAGGCGATGCGCTCGTCGTCGGTCCGGATCTCGGCGTAGTAGGTGTCGGTCGGACGCGCACGTACACCGCGGTATCCGGAGCTTCCCCGATGCGGCGGCATGGCGGTGGCGACGGTGGCGCGAGCGCATCGGTAGAGAAGCAAGAGAAAGGGGAAGAGGATTTCTGTGCGCGTTGAAGCGGAAGGAGACGGTTACGTTTCACGCGCAACGCGTCATTTAACGAGCGTGTTGAGCGGTGCGGCAAAAGAGAAGTTTTTCCCGCACGCGAAAAGATGGAGCGACTGTTGGAGGACGCGACGCGGGAAAAATTCGTTTTTTCGCGCGCGGACGCGGACGTGGTTTTACAGCTAGCACTGGAGTTGCTCTATGTACTCCCTCCGACCCATATTATTGTTCTCAGCTTTATTTAGATTCGGATATATCTAGTTAATGATTTAGACTAGATTGAAAACCAAGCGTGCATTAACAGGAGGGAGTATAAGTAATGCATTAACTGTCCAAAAAAAAGTCCCCTCGCTAATTCCAAATTCAACCGCGTGCTTCAGACCCAATCCCCACTAAAACTCAGCGCCCTCACCGGCGACACGGCGGCGCCCACTCGCCCGCCGGCGACCGCCGCCGCCGCCGCTGCGGCGACCTCATTACCTCCTTCCCGCATGCTGGCCCGCTTCCCGGCCCTTCTCCGCTGGTCCCCCGGTCTGCTGCTGCGGGCAGGGAGCAGCCGCCCCCGCGGCGTCTCCGCGATGGCCGGCGGCGGAGGCGGCGAAGATGGGCAGCTCGGGGAGTTCCTCGAGTACATGGATCGGCTTCGCAACTACGAGCGCTCCGGGGTGCCGCGCGGCGCCGGGACCGACTCCGACGACGGCTTCGACCTCGGCCGCATGCGACGCCTCCTCCGACGCCTCGGCGACCCCCACACCCACTACCCGGTGAGCCTCGCGCAACCCTCCCCTCCCCTCTCGTTAGCACCAACACCTCGCAGCTTAGCAAATAACCTCTGATTCTGCCTGCCTGTGAACTGCGACGACACACATGGGGATGGTTTGAGTGTGCCAGGTGTTCCACACTCACCATCATTCATCTGGGCATTCACACGGTCACTATGCCGCGAATGGCAAGACTAATCCGATCGATTATGTTTGTAGGCTGTTCATATTGCCGGCACCAAGGGGAAAGGTTCCACTGCTGCATTCCTGTCCAACATCATGAGGGAACAAGGCTACAACGTGGGCTGCTATTCCAGGTTAACCTACCATATCACCAAGCTTCATGTAGTAGTATCATTTGGTGGCTATTAGACGGAATCGTCTTGGAGGCTACAATCTTACTATCCGATGTTGTCTTTGGTGCCGAATTATGGTGTCAAAACTTTTTACCTGCGCAGTTGAGCTCCGTTGAAATTTATCGCAGAGAGCATTTCGGGAATTTAAGAATTGTGCTATCTGTGCAGCCCGCATCTTCTAACGATTCGAGAGCGCATTTCCGTTGGAGAACATGGAGGCCCTGTTTCAGCTGCATCGTTGAGGGACCTTTTTGTTCAGGCTAAGGAAGCGATTGATGAATCGATAGAATCAGAAGATGGAGCCCTGACACACTTCGAGGTAGTTTTGCTTTTAAGTTGCAGATTTAGTTAGTTTTTTGCTTTGATAAGACAATTTGAGCTCTGAAAGTATATTTTCTGTCCCCAAGATCTCAAATGAGCGCGTACAATTTCAATATACATGAACGTAGCAAAAACAATGGAATAGATACTTGTGTCATCGCTTCCCTTTCATTAGCTTGCACTTAACCTTTGCATTAAACTTTGCAGGCTGTGAATGACAATTTTCCAGTTCTAAATCACATCATCTGATTATTATTTCTTCATATTGGCAAAACCAATATGTAAAGTGAATATTTAGTCTATGCCTGAAATTATTGTAACAAGCGGGAATGCATGGACAGTATATGATGCTAGCCCGGGGAAGAATTGGCGGTGCATGTAATAAGCATGAATATATGAACACTACATGATGCTCTGGTCTCACTTTCTGAACCTCTTAGCCATCCTGATACTGCCAGACTGCGTAAGAGTTACTTCTTGTTAACATCTGTAAAAAATCATCTGTAATTGATACTGTGTGTGTGTGTTGTTTGTGCAGTAACACATTGCTTACAGAACTCAGTACGATCAAACGACATTTATTGTGCATATATAACCCCACTAAAAACACTGTATGTGTTGATATGCATCTGCTGTTATTTCACTTCTTGGGATTATGAACTTAAAAACTACTTGCGTGATTTTGCAGGTTTTCACAGCTCTCTCATTTCTCCTATTCTCACAAGAAAGTGTTGACTTTGCCATTGTTGAAGTAAGTCGTGTAACATTTTGTTAGATGGCACTGTTCCTGCTGTTCAATTTTCTTTTCACGGTTTGCATTTATACATTGCTGCAAATGTCAAGGCTGGAGTAGCTCTGCTTTCATAGAAGTTGTCTAACATCTAGGGATTTCTATTAGACTAAATTGCTGGAAAGATATCACAGGAATGATAAAACTTGCCCTCATAAGTCATAATGGCATCACGGCCTAGTGGTCTACTGCCCACCTCTGATCCTCTACGGTGACCATTAACTCTGTGTGTCTTGAAGGAACTTCAGAATATGTACAAAATAAATAGGGACCAGTAAGTTGGTACTTAATGCAAGGCCTTACTCAGAAGTGAAATATAGGGATAGCACACTGTAGCCCGTATGCTTATTTGTATGAAGAGTAAATTGTTACTGTTATTAGTGATGAATGGTTGACTTCTTTTATTTGAAGTAGCACTGATCACAAGTTTCTGGTCCTCCGGTGTTTAAAACTGCTATCTGAATGCTACTAAGTTATAGCACTCATAGTGACTAAATAGGTCTTTTTTTGTCTTGCCTAGGCAGGTCTCGGGGGAGCTAGAGATGCCACAAATGTCATAAGGAACAGTGAACTAGCTGCATCAGTCATAACAACAATTGGGAAAGAACATTTGGCTGCTTTGGGTGGTTCCCTCCAAAGCATTGCAGTGGCAAAGTCTGGAATTATCAAGGAAGGCCGACCAGTTAAGTTGTTCTCTCATCCTTGTTCCTTTTAATGTTCACCAGTCTCTTTTTCTTGCTTATAATTCCAGATTATAGTCGAATGAAGCCAGCTAAACATGTAGTGTTCTTTTCTCTTGAAAGAAATGGTTGGTATTCATGCTCTGCTTGCTGTTCCATGTCCATGATAGTTAACCAAGCTATTTTACTAGGAACCAACTTGTGGTTCTTCAGTAAGCCGGAGATTTACCTTTTCCCCAGTTATATCTGGTCATATTTTAACCTTCAGGTTGTATGTTATCATTGTATAAAAGTAATGAAGGCCTTGCTCTTAATCCCTGGGTACATGTCCAGCATGACTAAAAGCATAAAACGTCCATGTATGAATTCTTGTTTTTATTTCTTTGTGTTTTCTCATTTTGAGTGATTCTCACATGTGCTGTTTGTGGCAATATTTTTTTATTAGATTTCTGATATGGAGTTTGTAACCTGGATATCAAATATTATTTCAGGTTATCATTGGTGGTCCATTTTCAACAGATATCGAGCAAATTCTTCGGGATAGAGCATTCCTGACACAATCTCCTGTCGTATCTGCTTGTGATCCTGGTGTCAGGAGCATCACAAGATGCATTGGATGGGATTATGCAAAACCTTATCAAAGTTGTGACATTGCGGTGAAGATTTCAAATGATATGCCATTGGTAGGATTCCATCCCCAACCTTATCTAGTTCATCTAAAATTAAACGAGTTTTTTTTCTTTTCTCAAGTCCTCCAAATGACCAGTATAAAAGATATTTTGCAGTCTATGGAATTGCATGATGTAAAACTCCAGCTGCTAGGAGACCATCAGCTTCAGAATGCTGTTACGGCTTCTTGCACAGCTCTATGTCTCCGTCAGCTAGGTAATGAAAAATGGCAATTCATATTATTTAGCGATGGTCCATCTCAATCAGTTGGTCTTTTATTTGGAATCTTCACTGTATTGTTGCTTTTGAACGAGACTACAACACTGGAAGACTGAGTGTCTGCTTTTCTTTCAGTTAAACCTTTTCTCATTTGTCCACCTTACCATACACACTGCTTTATGTGTACAACTCTGACATATTTCCCCCTCTTATCCCATGGAATCGGGAAGTTAAGGATGGGATTTGTCCGATGCATCTATCCGAGCTGGTTTAGAGAGGACACAATTGCCGGGGAGAAGCCAATTTCTTACGCGAGATGAAGCCTCCGTCCTTGGGCTCGACGGAGCATCCACTCTTCTACTTGATGGAGGTTTCACGCGATATCCTGTCCTTAATGCTCCACCTCAACTATAGCTTTATCGACATCATCTGATGTTCCAATCATCTTCCAGCCCATACAGAGGCGTCCGCGAAGGCCTTGTCAGATGTGATAAGGACCGTCAAACCAGAAGGGCCTCTGGCCCTTATCATCGGTATGGCCGATGACAAAGAACATCTCGCATTCGCCGCACAGCTTCTCTCAGGCAAGACCTTCTACCCCTCCGCGGTTTACTTGGCTCATATTTGTGGTGATCAAACTGAAGAACGTCGTAGTTTTTTTCCCTCCTCCGTGGTGATGTTTTGCAGGCAGAAGGCCAGAAGTCGTGCTGCTGACGGAGGCGAGGATCGCCGGAGGGACCGCCCGCTCCATGCCGGCTTCGGCGCTGAAGGACATCTGGCTAGGCGTCGCGCACGATCAGGGCATCGAGTGTGCTGACATCGGATCGATCACTGTGGATGAATCCCCAGACGGTATCAGTCACCTCGCTGCTGCTGCTTCCTCGCTACGCTCGGACAAGCCGACGTTGCTGATCGGGTGCGCACACGCGCCGTTCTCCCGTGACCTGATGAAGGCTGCCTCCCTTCTGCTTCAGCAGGGCCTCGGGGCAGACGGGGGCGCTCCTCCTGGCCTCATCTGTGTCACCGGCTCCCTGCATATGGTTTCGTCGGTGCTGCAACAACTTGAGCAGTAGCGTATGGTACCAAGTAGTCAACTATACAGATCTTTGCCTTCTTTTTGGCTTCTTGAGCTGCTAGGGACCTAGAAGCTCTCCTAGAAGCTGAAAAGTTACATGGTTGGTTATTCGACGAAAGAACCGCCAACATCCTGCATTTTTTTTTCTACTATTGCTTGGTTATTCAACCGGGAGGCCACCATATAGTGTACGTACTTATCAAGTTATCCAGGAAGTGTTTTTTTTAAGAACTTAGTAATTTTTTGGCGCTCAGGTGACATTGTAATGCACAGTAGAGTACCATACTGCCTTGAAAGTGTTAAAGCTACATATGTGAAGTGTGGAGTATGTGTAAACTTTGTTCTGTGTGTCACGTACGCCATTATTTTGTTGTTGATGAAGTTATAATTGCAATGCACATTGCACGGTGCAGCAAGTCATGTTTCCTGGGATGTACTGGAGTCGCGGCCTTCTCTGAAGGCGTCTGGCAATGGCTGTGACATGGCCTGGTGGCTCTTAGTCTCGACGCCTCGCCATTCATGGCTGGAGGCCATGTTGTTGCTGTCTGAATTAGGGGCACCTCCTCACCTGGTTGGCTTTGGTGAGGACGTTTGTGTACGCAGGCAGGTGATAACCTAGTTGGCTACTTGTCATGCCTACAAATACACACTAATGCTCTAGCATCTCAAGACCATTTTGGATGAGTTTGCTACCAGTAAACAGGACTGAAGGGCGCTTCAGAACACCACAAGTTCTTGTATGTTGCTGGATATACATCTACTAGCTTTTATCTAAACTAGCTTTGTAGTATTAGTATATGTTTTCTTTCTTTTTTTCTTATTTCCCAAACAAAAAGTATAAACGCGTGTAAAGGAGAAATTTAAATCGAACCGTGAGCAATCTGTCATGCATTTAGGTCGCCACATCAGCTGTAATACTATAATGTTGTAGACTTTTATCTCCCAAACAGTACCGCAGAACTAGAAAATAAAAGAAGCGAGGAATGATAGGTTTTCAAGGGTGAAGACGGGCATATATAATCGAGTGGAAGATCAGCCCAGCCATCGACAAATTTATGAAAAATGTTTAGAAGCTCCGATATTTAGCCTACATAGTTGACATATTTCTAAGTCCCACTAATGACCACAACACGTAGTTTTCAATGCCTAGGAACACAAAAATATTATCTGGTAAGTTTATACGGACAAGGAAAAAAAATCAGAATTCATGAAATTTTCATTTTTGTGAAGATTATTTTAGAATTCTATTGTTCAAATTTCATTAAATTTAAACATAAATTTAAATTGGTCAAATATATAGTATGGAGCTTTTTGTTTGACCAAACAGGCTCTCCCTATCGATTTCATATAAAGAAACCACCAGTTCAATACAAACTTTGAAAAATAAAATAACAGAAAACTAAAATATAGTTCCACAATCTAGGAATTGAAATTACAAGTTTTAAACTTAACTATATTTTTTGAATAGCAGAGGTCTTCGCGACTTGATAAACATGTATTCTTTGTTGATTATGTACGAGATTATAAATTGGATTTTCTCAGTATTTCCGAAATTGGACGACGTGATTTCTCAACGACTTTGTTGGATCGCTTTTGTGGTGGAGTGAAGTTTACTTGGATTTCACGCCCACCTCGTGGTAGATCTGGGGGTAGTAGGCGTTAGGAATGAGACTATGAAGGTTTTGGCTAGTTTGGTTGGAGATTTTCATATTAAAATCAATATCTGTAACAAGGCCGATGATTTCATGTGGTCTCTAATCACTGTCTGTGGTGCCGCTAAAGATGTTTTTAAACCTGATATTTTACGTGAACTGGTTAATCTGGCAAAAGATAATCTGTATCCTATCCTAATAGGTGGTGATTTCAATTTGCTAAGATTTCCACATGAGAAAAGTCATGGGCGTTTCAATGAACATTGGTCTTTCTTATTTAATGTTGTCATTGACAGTTTGGATTTAAGAGAGGTTGCAATGTTAGGAAGATAGTTTACCTGGACTAATAGTCTTCCTGAGCCGACAGACGAGAAGTTAGATAGAGTACTTATGGATACCAATTGGGAGTATAAATTTTCAATGGTAACTATTCGGGCTCTTGAACGTATCGAGGCTTTGTCGGATCATGCACTCATTCTTTTATCTGTCGGGTTGCCTTCTTCGAAGCAGAGACAAAAGTTTAAGTTTGAACTTGGTTGGTTGCATCGAGATAGCTTCCATGATATGGTGAAGTCCATTTGGGACAAACAAGTAAGTGGCCAAATGACTATACAACGATGGAATAACAAATTGCGTGTCTTGCGCAAATTCCTGCGGCGTTGGACGAGACATACTACTGGCATCCTGGAAAAAGAAAAAATGTGCTTGTCATCTATTATAACGACTTGGAGACTCTTGCGGAAGTCGGGCCTTTATTTGCACAAGAAATTGAGCTTAAAAGACAATCTAATGCGGAAATTGCACGTCTTTTATGCGAGGAGGAACTCAAGTGATACCAACGATCTAAATCGAAATTCATCCTTGACGGAGATGCGGATACAAGATACTTCCATAGTTAGGCCAATGACAAACACAAGAAGAAACTTATTCATTCTCTGATACAGGACAAGGGTACAATTGAGGAACAAGAGCAACTAAAGTCATACATCACTAATTATTACAAAGGTTTGTTTGGGTCTCCGGCTAAAAACTCTTTCACGCTAGATGAGACTCAATCTTCAGATATACCCAACTTTATGAGGAGGAAAATAATTTTCTAACCGCTTAGTATACTAAGAAAGAAGTTAAGAAAGTTGTTTTCTAGATAGAACATAACAAAGCACTAGGTCCTGGTGGATTTCCGGCATAATTTTACCAAAAATTCTGGGATATCATTAAAGAGGATCTAATGGCTTTATTTGAGGTTCTCCATGCGGGTCAACTTGATTTGTTCCGTCTAAATTTTGGCAATATTGTTTTGTTGCCTAATTTTAATGATGCAGAATGCATACAACAGTATCGTCATATCTGTCTCCTTAACGTTAGTTTTAAAATCTTCACAAAAGTTGCCACAAATTAGATTGAATTCGGTTGCTGATCATGTTGTTCGCCCTTCTCAAACTGATTTTATGCAAGAAAGAAACATCCTAGATGGTGTAGTAATCTTGCATAAAACGATTCATGAACTACATTCCAAAAATATGAATGGGGTGTTGTTTAAAATGGATTTTGAGAAGGCTTACGATAAGGTTAAGTGGCCTTTCCTTCAGCAGACACTACGACTAAAAGGTTTTTCAGATGAGTGGCGTGCTCTAATACACTCTTTTGTGTCCAGAGGCAGTGTTTCCATTAATGTCAATGATGATACTGGAAACTACTTTCATACTAAGAAAGGGTTAGAACAAGGGGATCCGCCATCACCTATGCTTTTTAACATAGTGGCTGATATGTTGACAATCCTTATCGAGAGAGAAAAGACCGATGGCCAAATTCAAAGATTAATGTCTCATCTTATTGATGGAGGTCTTTCTATTCTTTAATATGCTGATGATACAATATTATTTATGGATCATGATTTGGAAAAAGCAAATAACCTGAAATTGATGCTTTCAGTCTTTGAACAACTTTCTGGATTAAAGATAAATTTCTATAAAAGTGATTTGTATTGCTTTAGTGAGGCCCAAAATAAGACCCACCTATATGCTAAACTATTTGGCTGTGAGTAAGGGAATTGTCCAATAAACTATCTAGGAATTCTGATTCATTATCGACGTCTCACGATTGCTGAATGGAAACTCATTGAGGAAAGATTATAGAAATATCTTAGTAGTTGGAAAGGCAAATTACTATCTCTGAGAGGAAGACTTGTACTCATAAACTCGGTACTTACCAACATGGTACTGTATATGATATCGTTTTTCTAGTTACCAAAAGGGTTCTTGCATAGATTGGACTACTTGCGATCAAGATTCTTTTGGCAAGGAGATAGTAAAAAAAGAAATATCGACCAGCCAAATGGAATGTTGTTTGCCGACCAAAAGAACAAGGTGGACTTGGTATTCATGATATACAAGTTAAAAATATTGCACTTCTAGGTAAACAACTTTTTAAACTACTTATAGAAGACGGTGTTTGCCGAACCATTCTATGGAGAAAATATGTTGGCTAAAAACACTATCACAAGTTGTATGGAAACCAGATGAATCGCACTTTTGGGCTGACCTTATGGCTTCTAAGAAACATTTCTTCTGTTTTGGTGCTTTCAATATTAAGAATGGATCTCAGATACACTTTTGGAAGGATAAGTGGCTAGGCCATGCTACCTTGCGAGAGCAATATCTAGATTTGTATGCTATTGTTAGACATAAAGGAGATACAATTTCCATAGTGATGGAATCGAACCCTCCGAATGTGTCTTTCAGACGAGATCTTATTGGACCTAGATTACTTTCCTGGAATAAACTTTTATTAAGATTGTCCACGGTACAATTATCTGAAGGTCCGGATGAGTTCAAATGGAAATTATTGGTGAACGAAAAATTCACAGTTGATTTCATGTATGGAGCTTTGATACAACCCAATATTGCAGTCGATGACGATAATAATAAAATTTGGACAATGAAGATACCACTAAAAAAATCGCATGGTATCTTCACGAGGAGTTATTCTTACTAAATATAATCCTGTTAATAGGAACTGGCAATGAAGTAAGCAATGCGTTTTTGTCAAGATGAGACAATTAAACACTTATTCTTCCAATGCAAATTTACATGGTCTATATGATCAATCATCCAAGTATCATCTGGATTATCCCCACCAAGATCAGTGACCAATATTTTTGGTAACTGGTTGCATGGGATTAATGATAAATACAAGATCTTGTTTAGGGTGAGAGCGTTTGCCATTATTTAGTCGCTTTGACTTTGTAGAAATGACAAGATTTTTAATGATAAAGTGTCTACTAACTTGTAGGTTATCTACCGAAGCATGGCTACTCTCCGCTTATGGTCACCGCTACAGTGTGTGGAATTTTTTTATTTCACCATCTGTTTACGGGGATATACGTGCTTGGAGGATATGATGGGGAATTTTTTCTCCAGACATGGATGGCAGTGCCAGCTGCGTATTGATCTCCCTTCGTCCTAGGCATCAGGATAAACAGTCTCTGTTGTAATGGTTGCATAGTTTTTCTACTTTGTTCGAATTTCTGTCGGCTGTGTGCATCTTAGTTATGTAGAGACCGGATATAAACGATATTTTTCGTAATAAAGCATCAATTTCCAAATAAAAACTTAACTACGCCATAGAGGCCGACACAACCTCACATAGTTAACCGAGAGCCTATCAACGACCATCCATGCGATCTTGCAAAGGCTTCCCTCACCACCATCCTGATCATTTCCACTCCAGCTTCAACTTTTCCCCGCCTTTGATTTTTCTGCAATATCGCCCAAGCATTAGGAATATTACACAACCTATTGTATCACACTAGACGGATCGTCAGGAAATTTGCGTTACAACATGCATCATTCCTCCTCGAATTAGGCTTTCGTCCAGCTATATTAATATAGCAACTGTTTGAGACCGTTGTTGGGCCAGACAGCACAACGTTCAAAAAGAGAAAAACAAACAACAAAGAAAAAGAAAAGAAAATAAAGCCGACAATGGTGGCTCGACGAAAACGAGGATGACCCGCAACTGCTGCGCCCTCTGAAGTATTTCCACCACGGGCCTAGCGCTCCGAAGCGACGCGTACCAAGCAACACCTCCAAGAAGAAAAGCGACGACAACGACGCTGCTGCCCAGACTGGTCCTAAGGTTTCCCCCGATACGCTATAGGAGGTGGGGAAGAGATACACCTGACGCCTTTCGGAAAGGATGGCGACACCCGCAGACATCACCGCTTCAGTGTCCAGATGACAAGAATTTCTTCCGACCTCTCAAAAAACCACACTCCCAGACGCTTCGAATTGCTCCACCAAACACGCCGCCACACCAGCACACGCATCTCGCATCATTCATAGTTTTCCATGGTGTCTAGCATACAGCTGCAGCACTAGCAAGGACCCAGTTTTATTTATCACCACAGAAGGAATTAAACCAATGCCCTGCCATATCAGCTGCATAGGAGTCCTAATCAGCATACATCACCATTGGCCGGACCTGTATGGCAAGAGAGCAACTGAACAACAGATGATCCATAGTCTCCTTCTGACAATAGAAGTGAGATTAATCATTTCCAGTCCACCCCTTCTTCCCTAGATTGTCTTTGGTAAAGATATTGTTTCTCGGCACTAACCAAACAGACATTCCTCCGAAGAAAATATTTGCGCGCAACGCCTATTACGCCCCAGCATTTTCTACAATTCCAGTTGAGAGTAAAGCTTCCAAAAACTCTAGTATCTCCTTTGGCCGGTCAAGGGGAACTCCTAATTTGTCCGAGTGTTGCAAAGCTGCAAATTGCAAACTAGCTCCCACTTAAAGAGTTTTGGTTAATCAAATATATAGTAGTAGTACTACGGTTAATTGACTTGGCAAACCGAAAATAGAACCGGCGCCGTGACCGCCGTACACGAGCGCATGGCACCCGCGGCAAAAGCGCCAAGCTTTAAAAGTAGGTCCGCGGTCGCGGTTGACCGCCACGTCGGAATGTTTTTGACCAGAGCGTGGCGTTTTTGGAGGGAGCGTCGTGCTACTGGCCATGACCACCTTGTGGTAGAGCGCCATACAAAGAGGTAGATCGGGATATCTTCCAAAAAACATGTTGGTGTTCTGTAATTTCTTATCGCAGTTAGGTTAATTATGTAATTTTTACCCAATTTAGCTTGTTTCACACTGTTGATGGCCTACTGTCAGGATGATGTCAGATGGGACGGAAGATTTGTGTATTAGTAGGAGTACTATGGATTTGTGAAGGCTAGTTTGGTTGGGTGTGTGTGCATACTACTAGTCGCCACCACCTGCTTGGCACGTGAATAGAAAAGAGAGCATCTCTACCTAGCTGCCAGTAGCAGTTTCCGCGACAAAACTGTGGATTATGGTCGTGCCTCGCAGGTGGTTTTGCTTTCCGCCTGCCCGAAATGGCGGGCGCCACGCTACCCCATCCGTCTCTGTCTCTCTCTCTCTCTCTCCCAACCCACTGGATTTCCCCCCCTCCCTGGGCAACTGGCAACTGGCACCGATCGATCATCGGCATCACCGAGCGCGCAGGCGCGGCCCCTGGTTTTCCTCCTCACCGCCTTCCTGCTTCCGCCACGGTCGCGCCCGCATATATCTCTCTGTTCCCGGCCTTCTTCCCCCACCCCACCGCGACCTTGCGCTCCGTCTCATCTCTCCCAGCTTCTGAATTCTTGGTCTCGCGCGAAAGATCCCTTCTTGTTGGTGGCACCGATCCATGGGGGCGGAGGTGGGAGTGGCGGGCGTCGCGGTGCCGCCGGCGGCCAAGAGGAGGCGGGTGCTGGCGGCGAAGCCGGCCGCGGAGGCGGCAGCGGGGAAGAGGCCGCGCCGCGCGAGGAGGCCGCAGGGGGCCTTGCAGCGGCTCTTCCAGGCCTGCCGCGCCGTCTTCCGCGGCCCCGGCACCGTCCCCGCGCCCGCCGAGGTCGACCTGCTCCGCGCCATCCTCGGTCAGCCTCCCTCCCTCCCTCTTACCAATTCCACTGCTACTACTACTAACTGACATGCTTGCTTGCATTCATTGAATTGCCTCATCTGAACTACTAGTCCCATGTAGCAGCATCTTGTTTCCACCTTGCATGCCCAGGTTGCTGAATCTTGTCCAGTAGCACAAAATGTACACTCTGCAAAACCTGCTGGGTCTGCAACGATCGGTTAGGAAATTAATGTTTTGTTGTGCAAACATGCTGATTTATATGATCGGTTAGGGAATCAATGTTTGTTGTGCAAATCTGCTGAAATGATCGGTTAGGGAATTAATGTTCGTTGTGCAAATCTGTAGCATCCGTTAGAACTAGTAATTTTTTTGGCACGTCCTGCTTGAGTTCTACTGGCTGCCTGGCGAGAGGAGTACTACTACTACTACGTGTATTCTTTTTATCCGGAAAAGGATGTCGTAGGTTTGTCTAGATTCACGTGTATCTACACACTACTCTGAAAAAGGATGTCGTGCATTTGTGTTGTTGACTCTGTTCGCATGTATCTGACACTGCCTAGATACATGCGGATCTACACAAATCTACAACATCCTTTCTTCGGACGGAGTGAGTACTAGTAGTATCATCATTGCTCTCTGCTGAAGATGCTGAAAAATGTTAAGGTGAAAGGCGCCGGATTCGGAACGAAATGCAGTTAGTAGTGCCCTGGCACACAAAAATAAACGCTCAGCGTGTTGTGGTACTGGATTGCTGAATTTTGGTTACCGGTGGTGTTATCTGCAGACAGGATGAGGCCAGAAGATGTCGGCCTGAGCTCGGACATGGCGTTCTTCAGGACTAGAGATGCGGCCCAGAGGAACCCAGCCATTACACATACCACTATATACAAATCTGAGAACTTTTCGGTGAGTGGCAGAGGCAAAATCAGCATGTGTTTTCGAGCTGAATCTGTAGCATTTGCTAGCTGATAGGTAAATGAATTGGCTGCTGATGTTTCTTTTTTTCGACTGGCATGCAGATGGTCATCTTATTTTTGCCGCAGAATGCGGTCATCCCTCTCCACAACCACCCCGGGATGACGGTGTTCAGCAAGCTCCTCCTCGGGTCGATGCACATCAAGTCGTACGACTGGGCTGATCCTGAAGCGGCGGCTGGGAGTGGCGCTTCGTCGACTGACGATGATCGATGTCAGTATCTGAGCCATTCTGCATTTTCACCGAAGCGCCTGATTTTGCTGTGCAATGCCATGTGACGCAAATGCGCTAATAACGCCGGGGGGTTGATTTGCTTGCAGTGAGGTTGGCAGAACTGGTTGTGGACGATGATTTCACTGCGCCGTGCGACACGTCGGTCCTGTACCCGACCGCGGGAGGCAACATGCACCGGTTCAGGGCCATTGCACCGTGTGCGATCCTCGACATCCTTGGCCCCCCTTACTCCATCGAAGAGGACCGAGACTGCACATACTACACCGATGTTCCATACTCCGAGCATACCAGTAAGTTGGCAGTTTCGATCTCACAAATCTAATCTTAGATACATCATGGAATTGCTGCTAGTTCTGAATTTTGACAGTGCGTATAGCATGCAGCTGTAAACTTAGCACTTGAACATGATACATGAGCTCATATCCTCTTCTATTTTGAGGCTTGATTTGAGTGATAACAGTATATGCTCTATGTGTCCTTTTTTTCCGACAACATGCGAGGGAATTAATTAAGAAGGATGACCTAGCATCAACTCCAAGTTGAAAAGACTTTTAAATCATCAAAACAGCAGTTTCCCTTGTAAGCAACCCACTGAATGTTGAAACTTGAAAGAGGTCTGTCACTTAAATAAACCTTCAGCCTGCAGGTGGCTTTGTTTACGGGCCACTCCATCTGCATCTGTGCATATATTACAAGTATAAGCACACGGTTTTGCGCCGTCGTCGGTTTTAGAAGCGTGGAATGTCAAAAACCACTCGTAGATAAACAATTTCCCTAGAAGGCGCTAGGCGGGCAGATCGGTAGCGCTAGACCGCCCGTCTTTTAAAGTAAAAATGTAGCTTCAGTTCACCCCAAAGATATTTGGATCCTCTGTGGCTTGAATCGTTGGTCGGTAATCACGCGATGATGCTTATGCTAATTAACTAAACCCTTAGCTCATTGGACATTGATCTAATTAAAGGTTAACTGATTTGTCTTTGTGCTGACAGTGACGGGCACTGAGATCGTCGAGCAAGAAGACCGGCGTCTCGCATGGCTGAAGGAGATCGAGATGCCGCGGGATCTGAAGATGTGCAGCGTCCGTTATGGCGGTCCACGGGTCTCCGAGAGGTGAGCCCCCGCCGCCGCCGATGCACGCCTTCAAGCCTTTGCGACCGATGATGATGAGCGAGCAACTCAACTCAAAGCGCCTGATGTCAGAATCGTCTAACCTTGTGTGAATACAGACAGCAGCAAGCCAATTCAGCCATAAGCGTAGGTTTTCAGTTTCTGTGTGTTGTCTCAGTGATGGCAGGTTATCATGTAAAGAATGCTTGATTGCTTGTTTGCTTTTACAGCAGTTGTATGGACCTTGTCCAGATCCTTTGTTGTTCTCTGTTAATGCAATAGATCATCCACAGATTTCACTTACTTAGCCTTTATATATATTCCACACTTCTTTTTGTAGGGAATATTGCACGCTCAATTTTGCTTACCCTCTACATTCCAAACTTTCTCTTTGTAGGGAATGTCCGCCCAATTCTTTAACAATTATGAGAGCTTTAAACAATTACCTAACTTTTCCGTGAGGCGTTCCGGCCCAAGAATGCCCCGTTCCTTGAGGCCATGGACGCGCAGCCCCGCGGTCTCAAGTTTCTAGGTACGCTCCTTTCACAAAGCTAAAACATCTTATATTTTGAAACGGAAGGTGATGGGGATATGCCAAAAGGGGTATGCTCAGCAGTACGTTCCGAGTGGACCGAAAGGCCTGCAAGTGCGCCTGAAGGACAGCGATTGGACTCTGAAAAAAGGAAAGACCCATTGACTGGCGACTGGAAGCTCAGAAGCGTAGCAGAAGCCCAGTCGAATTAGGTCAAAAAACCCCGGATCCTTATCTTGTTCGGGGGCAGCTTGTAAACCCTAGCGAGGTGATTCATATATAAACCTCCCTAGGATATCCTAGAGACTTACGTTCCATCATACACCCCCCCTCAAGCGACTCGCTGCCTAGCCGCCGAACTCGCCACCCTTGTAACTCGCTCTCTCATAATCTAATCTAGCAGGAGTAGGTCTTTACCCTCCGGAGGGCCGAACCTGGGTAAACCCATGTGCATCCACCCCCATCTCGCACCACAGATGGCCGCCAACTCTTCCTCACGAAACACTCAATTGCTGCCTATGGCGGCGGATCGCCAGGACATTTCCACAGTGGCGCCCACCGTGGGGCATAGCGGATCGGCTCGAGTTCTGGCGAGACCCTATTCGCCGATCGGCGGCCGCCGCCACCGCCGCATGATCGCCATCGGCGGGATCTTGCGAATCCGCCAGCAGCTACATCCCGGTGTCGCGCCCGGTCACGCACGCCGCGGTGATGCCGATCGGCTCCATCAACCTCTTCGTCGGCTTTACCGGCGCGGTCGATCCAGCCGCGACGATGATCGTCGGCGGGTCGCCTCCACACCGCGATCTACTTTCGGAGGAGCAGGTCCGCTCCATCAGGGGCCTCGTCACCGAGTACGACTCGGCCGCTAGCGACGCGGTCGAGACCAACGTCGCCACCAACGACGACGCCCTAAACGACGACACCGACTCCGCGAACCCTGCATCGGTCAACGGATCCATCACCGCTGCGTCACGGGAGGACTCCATCACGCGAGTCTCCAACCCTGAGGATTTCAAGGATCCCTCCATCCTGGGGATCTTCGACTCCGACTCCGGCTCGGAATCCCCCGAGGATTTTCGTGCCAGATCCAATCGCTTCAACGCGATCTACATGGCGGGTAGCACGGCCGCCCCGCCAGATCCGTTCTCCACGCCGATCCCGCCGACCGCGACGGCCACGGAGGTGGAACAAGCCCGCCTGCGTTCAGGAGGCGCAACGCAACGAACTCGCCGAGCGCGAGAAATACCGCCTCGAACGAGAGACGGCGAAGGAGCTGTCACTCTATCACCAGCGCGCGCCGGGACCGCTGAACCCGATGTTCGTGGTCGTCCTGAATTTCAACGAAGCGACCCTACGCCGCCGCCCGGCGCGAACACGGCGAGAACGCGCCGCCAGGAGGAGGCAACCCCGCGAGACCACCACCTGGAGCACCGGCGAATGGGGCCCCTCCACCACCCATGGGCCGTGCGCCCCCACCAGACCAACCACGGATCATCATCTCACCTCAAGCCCGGGACGCCAACGGGCTACCACTCTACTCCACCCCGATGGACAACGTCGTCGCGGCCGATGCCGCGATCGCCAACCTTGATGTCCAAGGCGATGGCGCGCTACAGATCCAGTACGCCAAGGCCCTACTTGTCAGGGCCTTCGAGCAACAAAGTCAAGGAGTCGACTGCGGGGACGGATGTATTCCTCGTTGCCGCCAGGCGGCATCAAGCGTCCACCCTACCGTGGCTAACGCAATAGTTTGCCCACCACCCCAACCCCTGGCGAACCAACCACGGGCCGCCAACCCCGCGTTGTCGACCAACGAGCCGCGACCTGCGAACAACACCGTCGCCGCAAACGGACAACCCCTCGATGCCCGAACGCACATCATCAACAATCAGGCGTGGTGGTCGCGCCAACCTTACGACCTGCGACACACCCTCGCCAACCGCCGCGACCCGGAGCCAAGAGGCTCGCTCAGCCGAGTCGGGCCGCAATGCTTTGGACCCATGATCCGCGGGGAAAAATACCCCGCCAACTTCAAGGCCCCGAAGGAGATCGAGAAGTACGACCCGACGTACGACCCCGCCGTTTGGCTGGACACATACCTCATGCCAATGGGGATCGCAGGCCACACCGACCTGCTCGCCGCTCGCTACCTTCCCCTGATGATGGAGGGCGCGACCCGGCAATGGATCAACACGCTACTCGCCGACAGCATCGATTCCTGGGAAGAAATGCGGGACGGCTTCGTCAGGCACTTCGAGGGCTCCTACACTCGCGCCACCACCATCGAGGACCTGGAGCGATGCATCCAGGGACAATGCGAGTCGACCTGTCGGTGGATCCAAAGGTGGCAAGAACTATGGATAAACGCCTCCGGCATCCACCCAGAGACGGTGATACACTGCTTCAAGAACGCGTGCTGGTATGAACCTCTGGTCGCCAAGATCAAGAGGGTCTACCGGACGCTCGATAACATCCCCGACCTCCTCGAGATCGCCAAGTGCTACGTGGAGGAAGACCCCAACCAAGACTCCGACGACGAGTCGGAGGAAGATGGCGCACTAGCATCCACGACAGCGGGCGCCTACGCGACATGCGCTACAGCAACACCCGTATCACCGGCAAGCGCCCGACCGACGGGCGAGTCCACTTCGTTGCCAACGCCGGCTACGGCCAACGTGACTCTAAGAACTACCGCCGCAACGGAGGAAACTACCGCGACAGCGGGAACTACCGCGCCAACAACGCGACGAGGCCGAAATTCAACCCCGCCGCCCTGCTCAATCAGCCCTGCATCTACCACCGCCGACTGCCACTCTCTCAAAGAGATCGAGAAGCCGAGACGTGCAAGGGAGGACCCCCAACAACAACCAACCGCGGGACAACGGGAACGGCGGCGGCTTCGGAACCGTCGTCGGGTCGCTACATACCTTCACTGGGCTCGGCACCAAGCGTGAGAAGAATTTACTCGCCCGCGCGGCCGCCGTCAATGCGGTGACGCAAGTCAACGTCCCCCGCTTCCTAAACTGGTCCGAACAGAGCATCACCTAGAGTCGCCAGGACCACGCGCCAAGAATCGAATATCCAGGGCGAGTCGCCCTGGTGGTCAGGCCAAAGGTGGCCGACTACTGGCTACCCAAGACGCTGATGGACGGTGGGAGCTCCATCAACATCATGTACCTCGAGACCTTCAAAAGGCTCTAGCTCCCAGAAACAGCCATCGAGCCAACACTGACGACCTTTCACGGCATCGTCCCCGGTCAGAAGGCGTACCCGATCGGGAAGGTGACGCTGCCAGTCACCTTTGACACCCCGGCAAACTACCGCACGGAGAGAATCGTCTTCGAGCTGGTGAACTTCCGCAGTCCCTACCACTGCGTCCTGGGCCGCCAGGCATTCACAAAGTTCATGGCGACCCCACACTACGCCTACAACATGATGAAGCTCCCTGGGCCGAGCGGCATCATCACCATCCACGGCGACCCCGATATGGTCGTGGAATGCGAGGAAAAAGGCGCCGAACTCGTCGACGCCGTCATCGCCGCGGAGACTAACCACGTGAAGGAGCTCGTGAAATACCCGGGCAACATCAACAAGGACGATCCCACCATCTTGAAGAAACCGATCGCCGCGAACTCCGTGTTCGAGGCGACCACGTACACCCACACCGTCGAGCTCGTCCCAAAGGCGACTCCAGCCAGACGGTCACCATCGGGGCGCACATGAGCCCCGCATAGGAAAGCACGCTCATCGGGTTCCTCTGTGAGAACCGCGACATCTTCGCATGGAATCCATCTGACATGCCAGGTGTCCCGAGGGAACTCGCCGAGCACAAACTTAATGCCGACCCCAAAGTGCGACCAGTAAAGCAGTTGCTACGGTCCTTCAATGAAGAGCGCCGTCGAGCAATCGCCAAGGAAGTCCAGCGCCTGCTAGCCGTAGGCTTCATCCGGCCAATCAAGTACTCTAAGTGGCTGGCAAACCCAGTCCTGGTTCTCAAAAAGAACAACACCTGGAGAATGTGTATCGACTACACCATCTCAACAGCGCCTGCCCGAAGGAGGAGTTCGTCCTACCGCGCATCGATCAGATCATCGATTCGACCGCGGGATCGGAGTCGCTGTGTTTTCTCGACACTTACTCTGGTTACGACCAGATCAAGATGGCGGTCAAAGACGAGGAGAAGACGGCGTTCATCACGCCATTCGGTGCATTCTACTACACGGCCATGCCGTTTGGCCTCAAGAACGCAGGCGCCACATACCAGAGGTGCATGCAGGAGTGTCTAGCGAGCCAAATTAGCCGCAACATTTATGTCTACATCGACGACGTGGTGGTAAAATCCACCCGCCAGGACGATCTGCTCGCCGACCTAGCAGAAACCTTCGCAAATCTACGGAGGTACAACATGAAGCTGAACCCTGGAAAATGCACCTTCGGCGTATCCACCGGACAACTTCTGGGGTACGTAGTCTCCAAGCGATGCATTGAAGCTAACCCCACCAAGATCGACACCATCGCGCGACTCGGGAAACCCGAGTGCCTACGCGACGTCCAAAAGTTGGCAGGGCGAGTCGCGGCTCTCAGTCGCTTCATCCCCCGACTAGGAGAGAAGGCAATGCCCCTCTACCGCCTGATGCGCAAGAACCCAACGTTCCAATGGGACGTGGAGGCCGACGACGCATTCAAAGCACTCAAAGAAGTGCTACTCGCGGCACCACTACTCGCCGCGCCACTCGACAAAGAGCCAATGCTCGTCTATGTCGCGGCCTCCAATCGAGTCGTCAGCGCCGTGATGGTCATCGAACGACCAGAAGAGGGCAAGGAGCGCCCCATACAGCGCCCCGTATACTACATCAGCGAAGTCCTAACGGACTCACGACAGCGCTACCCGCAATACCAAAAACTGGTGTACGCGGTATTCCGAGCACAACGGCGGCTCCCACACTACTTCCAGGAGCACCCAATCACGATGGTCTCCTCCGCACCCCTGCAGGACATCATACGCAATCACGAGGCAACAGGGCGAGTCGCCAAGTGGGCCATCGAGATCGGCGTCCACAACATCAAGTACGAGCCCCGAAAAGCGATCAAGTCACAAGCCCTGGCCGATTTCCTTGCAGACTAGGAAGAAGCACAGCAGCCAGAGAAGCTCCCATACCTCCACTACTGGTCGCTCCACTTCGACGGCTCCAAAAACACCGACGGCATGGGGGCTGGGGTCATACTGACCTCCCCCAAAGGAGACAAGCTCCGCTACGTGCTCCACCTCAACTTCAAACCCTGCACCAACAACATGGCGGAATACGAGGCCCTCCTCCACGGCATGAGAGCCACCAAGGAGATGAACATCAACCGCCTACGATGCTACGGCGACTCTGACCTAGTCGCCGGCCAAGTGGCCGGGACGTGCGACGCTGTTTCCCCAACAATGATAGCGTACCGCCAAGCCGTCGACCAGTTGGGAGGACACTTCGACGGCTATTCCGTCGAGTGGATCGACAGGCGTAAAAACGAGGAGGCAGACGCCCTTTCCCGCATCGGATCGACTCGACAGGCGCCACCAGTAGGCGTCTTCCTCGACATCATCCACAAACCCTCCGTCAGCCCACCGAAGGAGATCGACGTCGGGATCCCACTGCAACCAGAACCGGCCTTAGTCGCCATGGTTGTGGAACCTAGCGACTGGACAACGCCATACGTCGCCTTCCTGGAGCACAAACTCCTACCGAGCAATGAGACAGAGGTGCGAATGATCGTGCGCCGCTGCAAATCCTTCGTCATCATCAATGGCGAGCTCCACAAGCGCAGCGTGACCGGCTTGTTCTAGCGCTGCGTACAACCAGAGGAAGGCCGCAAGATCCTCTAGGACATTCACGCCGGCGACTGCGGCCATCACGCCGGCGCCAAGTCGCTAGTCGCCAAGGCCATGCGGCACGGTTTCTACTGGCTCACCGCACACGCCGATGCCACCAACGTCATCCAAAGATGCGTCGGATGCCAGAAGTACGCCAACCAGACGCACCTTCCTGGTTCGGCACTCAAGACAATCCCCATCACATGGCCATTCGCCGTATGGGGCATGGACATGGTAGGCCCGTTCAAGAAGGCCCCATCTGGCTTCACCCACCTCCTGGTCGCAGTCGACAAGTTCACCAAATGGGTGGAGGCCAAGCCGATCAAGAAGTGCGACGGCAAGACGGCTACCAAGTTCCTCCGTGAACTCATCTACCGGTACGGCTACCCGCACAACATCATAATAGACAACGGCACCAACGTCGCCAAGGGGGCCATGGCGGAATTCTGTGAGGAGCACGGCATACGACTCGACCTCGCATCAGTCGCCCACCCGGAGTCAAACGGCCCAGCAGAGCGCGCCAACTAGAGCATCCTCCACGGGCTCAAGCCGCGACTGCAGGTGCCCCTCGAGCGCACCCCAGGATGCTGGGTCGACGAGCTCCCCTCTATGATATGGGGGATCCGCACCTCCGTCAACCCATCAACCGGGTTCACGCCTTTCTTCATGGTGTATGGCGCCGAGGCCGTAATGCCAACAGACCTAGAGCACGACTCCCCTCGAGTCGCCAACTACGTTGAGGCGGCCAACGAGACCGCCCGCCAAGACAGCGTCGATCAACTTGACGAAGCATGCGACCTGGCTCGCTCCTGCACCGCCATATACCAGCAAGGACTTCGCCGCTATCACAGCCGTCGAGTGCGAACTCGCACCTTCCAGGAAGGCGACCTGGTCCTATGACTAGCCCAATACAAGAAGGGCATGCACAAGCTCTCCCCTCCATGGGAAGGGCCATTCGCCATAGGCCGAGTCCTTGGCAACGACGCCTACTACCTCATCGATATACGGGGTGATGGCCAGTTGGAGGTCGGGAGGCCATGGAATGTAAACCTCCTCAGAAAGTTCTATACTTAGAACCACACACTGTACTCTGTCGGAATATATAAATGAAGTTCATTCGGATCGCACAAATTGTGCCCACTCGCCATATTCTTGTGCCACTCGCACTCGTACATGCAAGCAATACGCTATTCACGGAAGTCAACCTCTGGTCGAGCGACCAGCACGGCAAAGTAGTGTGGCACAAGGGCACCGAAAGTATTCAGGCCTTGTGTCGTCCACGAAAAACGCCAACCCGGAGCCACCATTGGAGTCGCCTAGCCCGACTGGCCCACCGGGCCAAGACGTCCGATACACGCTTCCCACAGCGCTCTGTCCCTCCCACCCTCGAGCAAAGCGACTCGAACGGTTAAGTACCACGCATGGGGACTTCGCAAAACGGGAACCCCACGTGGCTCGGGAACGCACCAAGTAAGAGAGATGCCTAGGGCTCGCCAAGCGACTGGCTCTCCGGGCCAGGGGAGGAGACGCGTTACAAACAACGCATTCACAACTTGCAACAGGATCACGACCAATACGGCCGGGCACAATGCTCGGGGACTCTCTCACAAGCGAACCCTACCCGCGCTCGGGGACTCGCCACTCAGAAGACGCGAGGGATAAAAACAAACGCGTAAACAAATCAAACACACAGAAATACACAATCGAGTTATACCCCATTAAAGGGCGGACGCGCTCGGGGACTCGCCCAAATTGTTGAACAAAACATTTCCTTAATCATAACACGAGTCGACCAAGTCCCCGTGACATACATTACAAAATGTCATACAGCGTTCGCCACTTGGCATCCATTACAACTCTTACATTTGCTTACTCCACAGGCCCTGATGAAGAAGAAGCGCCACCACCCTTGACGCGCACAAAGGGCTGCCACGGGTTCGTCGGATACATGGTCAGCGACTTCGCCAATGACGACCGGAAGGGCTGCTCCGACTTCATGTCATGGTGCTCCGGCTCGGGGTCGCCAGGCGCCAACACCGTCTCCTGGTACGGCAGCAGATCCCCCATCGCCAAGACACGATCGACATAAGGAGTGGCCTTCGCGGTCAGCTTCAGCACCTCTGACATCTCCACCGTGCCGGTCGCCGAGGGATAGCCACTCGTGACATCGTCAAGATCGAAGTCGTCGGGGAAATGCGCGAGACCCAAGCTCAATGTCGTGGCGGCCCTGTGTCTGAACGCCGAGCGTGTCATCCACTCCACAACCGCGGGCACCTCCTCCAGATAGCGCCACACCTCCGTGAGCCCCCAGGGATGACTTCGGTGGGAGACATGCCCTGAAGAGCCGCCTGGACACACAACGCCGAGGCCGTGGCTGCATTCACCACGGCAGTTACGCACTGCGAGGCGGTGTAAGTCTGCACCACCGGGTCGCTTTGGCCTACCACAGCTACGAAGTTAGATGTCAGTGAAACAATGAAACCCGGAGGTAGAAACACCGTTGCCAAAAGAGGAAATGAAAACCTGAAGGTACGACGAAACCCAACCACGAGAAATCCTAGACTTGAAGAAAGGATAAGAGGGTAGAATCAAACCACGCGGAGGTAAGAGGAGAACAGCAGAGGGGTAAGAAGTAAAATCAGACCTAATCAGATCTATCCAACCAATTTCACAAAATAGTTTCGACACTCTACTTCAGCCGTTAGCTAGGTTATCCTATCGGCTGGACTTGTGGGGTATCGTAACTGCTGAGCTCTGATACCACTCTGTAACACCCTCAAATCGTCCCTATGCAAGTTTTAGCCCTTTCCGCCAACCCCGCATAGAAACGATTCAAGGATGCCCACCAGGCACTTTCGTGCGGGTGGAAAACGAAGTAATACCATTATACAACAGTCCTCGATAGGACCCACAGAACAGATATATATACAACAGCGACTCAAAGAGTCAAGAATACAGATATACAATACAAAGATCCAAATCACCTTGAAATGATAGAGCGTCCGACTACGGACAAGATGCAAATGGGGCTAAGAGCCCTGAAGAATAACCAATGGTGTCCATAACCCTGCCTAGGCCAATCCGGAAGGGTAACCCTGCTAACGACGTCGATCTCAAACCTGCTAAAACAAAAGGGGTGCCGACAAAGGGCATAGGAAAAAGAGGAGCGTCAAGATCGAGGCCAGACACTGAGGCTAGAATTCGGCGGCTCTCGCCTACATAAGTATGGTGGGCTGAAGCGGCAGCGCAGCGGCACTAAACAACCTATAGAGACTCAATACAACTGGCGGTTATCAGAGAGGGATAAGAAAGACCTATTCGGATCCAACCTGAAGCTAACACCAAACAAACCCATCCTGGTATTTCCCCCTCGAGACCAAACGAGAAAGTCGGACCAAGGAACTCACACAGCTGACAATTTTACTCATTCCGTTATAGTTGCAGCAATTACTAATCAGATATAGGTAGCATGAGTCATCCTGATAGCATAAGTAGTAGGCAGTTTTAATCACCATTCCGTTGTAGTTGGAACATTTAATCGGTCAGATATAATAGTCCTGAGGAATCCCAAAACCCAGCAGTTGTTGGCACTTTTATCACATTCCATTGGAGTTGCAATACTTACTAAGCAGGTATAGTATGACACAGATCACCACAGATCCACCAGTTGTTGGCATTTTTAATATCCATTCCGTTATACTTGAACTGATTACTAGTCACATATTAAGTCAAATTTATAGCACCACTTTAGTTATGCTTGTCTATGATCGAGATACTGTGCTCCAAGTCGTCCATAACCATGACACGGCTTTGAAAAGTTTTACCTGCAGGTGCACAAATAGCAACACACACTCGATCAACCTCGGAAAAACCAACTCAAAACCCAACGAGGCATTCACGACAAAGCGATCACAGGATTCAGAAATATTTCAGGGGTCCACCCCACTAAGCTACCCGCAACGAAGTTGGCCGGCTCCGGAACGGACCCAGGGTTTGCGTCAATGGCTATAATCGACTGGGAACCCGAAAGTGTGACTAGGCTTGTCGATACCGCGAAAACACTCCGCGATCCTAAACAGTACAGGTGCTCCACGCACAATCTTAAATAAAGCAGTAAAGCATGGCATAAGTACAGGATAGTAATAAAGCCCCAAACTACTTTGTGGCCCCAAGAAATAGAAATGAATCAAGCTCTGGCTCAGGGGGGTCCATAAGGCCTCCCGGATGTGGATAGTGCGAAAAATCAAGGAACAGGTATCAAGTACTCGGGGTTCTACGGGACACAAGTGAGCGTGGAAGAACCAAATAACATCTATTGCCCACCGATACCTCTGCATTAGTTATATCTAGCATTTTAATAGTTGTATTTAAAGACATGATCATCTCCACCAATAAGCATCTCCACCATTAAGCATCTGTCAACCTTCCAACAACTGTGGTACTCGATAACACGAGATCGCACCTGAGCAAACAACTATGACTCGCAAGGCCAACTATCTACCAAACACGGGTAATAGGAGGTGTCCAAGGCAATATAGAGGCTGCACGGGATATAACTGGTGTACGGAAACTAAAGCATCGCGACATGGATAGCAATAAATCAACAGAAGGAAATAAAGACTATAAATGCAAAATAGGTAGAAAGGGGGAGAAATGCTCGCCTGGGAAACACTGTCGATGGTTCATATCCGGAGAACTTATCGATACTCGCATCAACTCATCGGCCTAATCCGCAAAGAACCAAAGCATTAAAAGAAACACCGGATGCAATATTTAATACTACGTCAGAAGGTCCGGCATGCTCATGATATGCATGTGAGATGATCAATTATTATGCAACAGGTTTTATATATAGCATTTATAAAATAGGGGCTCGGGAAAAGGTTCACACATTTGGGTTCGGACGATCTTGGTTCCGGGGTTCGGGGTTCGACAGGGGTTGTTCTCGGGCAACGGAAGGAGAGCTTGGCGTTCCGGGAAGAAGGACTTGGCTTGGCGTCCGGGGCGCATCGGATTCGCCCTGGTCGGTGTCGATCTTGTCGTCGCGAAGATCTTGTCGGGTCCGCGTGTCGGGTCGGTCTTGGCTTTCTGGGTGAAGAACTTGGCGTCCTCGAGGAAGTACTTGGCGTATCCGAGTCGACGACCTGGGCGGCCGGGTTCTCGGGCATCGGATCCGGGAAGGAGATCTTGTCGTCGGTGCTCCTAGGGTCGGAGAACTTGGCGCGCCAGGGTTCGGTCTTCGGATTCCGGGGTCTCCGGGGTCTTGGCGATGCGTGAAGAAGATCTTGGTTTCCAAGGCGAAGATGTACGGATCCGCATTGAAGATCTTGTCGGGGTGAACTCTAATTAGCATCGGTGGTCTTGGGGATCGATACCGAGGTTGTCGATGGTGCCTTGTACCTTCTTTAGCATCGTCGGCATTGAGCCGGTCTTGTGAGCGAGCGATCTCAAGAACGGCTGGAAGATCTTGTCTAAGCGTACAACATCGTTGCACACACGATCGCACGGAGATGGACCTCGTCGAGAAAAGTCAGGTGGTTGTTGTACTAGCATCACACAAGTGCCGCCGGTAGACGTACAACATATACGCATAGGAGGGCAGCTAAAAGCATCCAGACACGCACGTCACAACAGTAGTTTCTCCGGATGAGCTTCTCCACTTCACTGTGTCGGGCGTTGGAGGGAGACACATGCTGCAGGCACAATCCAAGACCATAGGATGATGCAGCGGCTTGATTGCAGAGCTCGATGGCGGCCGTGGCTCGGGTAGCGGGGAGGAGGGCACGGGGTCCAGGTGGCGATGGCGCTCCTGGCGGCGAGGTAGCAGTGGACGTCAGGGTGGAAGCCCCACGGCTCCGGCGAGGAAGCGGTGGCACGCGGGGAGCTAGGTCGCAGCGGACGTGGCAGGGCGGTCCAGGGCGGCCGAAGCATGCGTGTGGTTGACGGTGGGGACAATGGGGAGGTGGCCGGCGACGGGACCCGGGTCGACGGCGGTTGGGCAGAGGAAGGAGACGGGGGGAGTCCGGGGTGGCGACGGCGTGGCCGGACGTGGCCGGAGCGGAGGGGGGCGAGGAGAAGCTCGGGCGGCGGTGGGCATGGCGATGACGACGGCGGGGTCGGTGGTGGAGACGAAGGGGAGGGGCGGCCTGGGGAGCGCGTGGATCTTGGACGAGGCGGCGGATGACCGGGGAGGACGGGCCAGAGAAGCGGGTGGAGGCGGCAGTGGACGGCGAGGTCGGCGGGGCGACCGACGAGGGAGGAGGACGCGAGGGTGGCCGGCAAGGTCGCGGAGGCAGGCGGGGAGGCGGCGCTGCCTCGCGGGGAGAGGCGGGGTCGGGTGGAGGAGCTCGCTGGCGGCGGGGGTCGTTCTCGCAAGGAAGGAGAGAGGCGGGGTCACGGCGGGATCTGGGAGGAGCGGGGTGCGGGGGTAGGTGGACGCGAGGCGCGTCGGTGGTGGTGGGGCCAGAGGTGGTGGTGGAGGAGGCGTGGCGCGGAGTGCAAAGGTCTTGGGCGGCAGGGGATGAGGTCATGGTGGGTCGCAGGGTGGAGACCAGGTGGGAAGTGGGCTGGAAAAGAGAGGGCGTGGGGCCAGGCGGAAGAGAGAGAGAGAGAGAGAGAGAGAGAGAGAGAGAGAGAGAGAGAGAGAGAGAGAGAGAGGGAGAGAGAGAGAGAGAGTGGCGGCAGCTGAATAGGGAGTTGGAGGGAGGAGTAGGTGGGGTGTAGATTAGGGTTTTGGTTTGATCCTGGGGTTGTAGGTGGCTCGACCGACTGGGCTTTTGGGCCTAGTTGGCTGGGCTGCCTCCCCCAGGTAAAACATTTTATTTTTATTTAACTTTTAAAATATTTTATAAATAGTTTTTAGACAAATAAAAGGTCCACAAAAGACCGGGGCTTTTAATTTGAAATAAAGTCGGGGAGTATCTAGAAAACAAATATAGACTTTTAGAAAATAGTTTTAGTCAAACAGATGCATGATGATGACGATGCTCAAATGCAAGGTGGCATGATGACATGAGCATGCGGTCATGATGGTGCAATGCGCAAAAACACCGCGATTTTCTAGTAGTGGTTTCTGCGGGCGCCACACATACCTGAATAGCAGCGTCGAGCATCTTGTGAAGATCAGCGGCGTCAGTCGATGGGACCGTGAAGGAGGTGCGCCCGCGGCAGGCCCCAATCTCCGCGTCCACGATTTCCGAACTTTGTGGGGATTGCGCGTCCGTAACACCCAGAAACCCCTTCGCCATAAAGCGAGGGAACGTTGCCGACGCCCTGGCAGGGAAGCTGGCCGCCAGAACCGGCGCCTCCGGCACAGACGCAGACGGTGCTGGTTCTGATCGCGTCGCCGCCACCTCTTTGACGAGCGGCGCAGCAGCTGGCTCCACAGCGCTTCTCCCGGCCGCAGCATCGTCAGCACCCCCCTTCTGCTTCTTCGCGACTTCGGCGACTGCGACATCTTTAGAGGCTTTCCTCTTCTTGGGCAGATCGCCCTCTCCCGCGCCAGTGGCCGGTGGAATCTTGGCAACCGAAGGGCGACTAATCTTCTTAGCCCCCGACCTGCACGAACCCCTCCAATCAGCACGACCACAACACGAAAAAAGCAAGGCAAATTGGGATGAGGAAGCACAACTTACTTGGCGACTGGAAGGACACGAAGCCCGGTACTAATATGGGCGGGCTTGTCCAACTCGGGACCCAGCTTGCGGCTGAGCCCCCTCTCGAAGACGTCCGAAGCCCACGAAACTGAGGGGTTCCTTGACCATGAAGCTGCAGTCGCCGGGATCTCCGGCTCCGACGCCGCCGCCTTCGACGACTGTGGCGACTTGGGCGTTGTCGCCTCAGCTGTTTCTTGGCTAGGAACCCCCGAGATCGTCGGCGCGATCGCCGCCATGGGAACCTCTACCACCACCTCCGTATCCTCGCCCTCCAACCCCTTCGTCGGATCAGGTCCCTTGGGGCCTTGTGCGATACTTCGGGAGACCCTTTGTCGTCGGAGTCGTCATCTGACTCGAACACCACTGACGACCTGGCCGGCGATGGAGGCCTCTTTGCCGGCGACTTGGGCCGGCGTGGGGGCTTCGACGGCGTAGCAGTGCGCCGGGACATTTGCTCCTGGGCGACCTCATCGCCTTCTTCGAACTCGTCTAGGCTACGGCTCGCTTCGACCTCTCATTGCTTCTACATTCGGGTCTTGCGAGCCACAGGCGCTGGGGGAGGGACCTCTTCTTCTTCCCCGTCGCTGTCGGAAGGATCCCCCTCGGAATCTTCCTCCAGTTCTTGGGGAACTTCTTCGTCAAGCGGAGGGAGCCAACCCTCCAATACCTGAAAAAGCTGAGAAGATCCGCGAGTCAAGACACGCCAAGCGAAAAGACTGAAATTGAGGTACGAACACATCGATTGGAAAGAGAACTCACTGTGGGGGCTTCGTTCTTCACGGGAGTATACGGGGCGACCCCGACCGCTGCGCCCGTGAACTCCGCGTCGGTAATCTTCTTCAGGGTGGCCTTGTAGTCCTCCTCCTCCCATGACTCCTTGCTGGTTCGGGATGGATCATGCTTCCCGCTGTACTCGTACATCCAGTGTGGACGAGCCGCCAGCGGAACCAGGCGCCGCTCGAGCCAGCAATTGTAGAGGTTGATTGGAATCAACCCCTGGTCCTTCAGCTTCTGGATCTGATCCATCATTTCCGCGACGGCCATCCGCTGATCTTCAGGGAGCTTCTTCGGCGCCAGTCGGCAGGGCTCGCTCCTCTCGGCGACGAATTCAGGAAGAGAGACCTCGCCGGTGGGAGTGGCTTCCTTGACGTAGAACCAGCTTTTCTTCCACTCGCTGGCGGCCTTCTTCGGCAGGAGGAGCTTGACGAAGTTGGCCTTCGGCTTCAACTGGAAGGTGACCCCGCCTGCGGCCAGCATCAAGCCGCTGGACGCCTCGCGCCCGATGCGGCCGTGGAAGAGCTCCAGCCACAACGGGAAATATGGCCTGCAGCCGAGGTAGCATTCGCAGAAGGCGACGAAGATCGCCAGCTGCTCGATGTTGTGTGGACCAAGATCTGAGGGCTTGATCGCGTAGTACGCGCAGAAGCGGCGGAAGAAGAGCGAAGTAAGGAACCCTAAGCCCCTCTCAAGATGGCTGGTGAAGCAAATGAACTCGCCGGGTCGCGGTTTTGGCTCGGTCTCGGAGGAGGGGGAACCCGCCAATTCCCCTTGCGGAGCACCCCGGCGTCCTCAAAGGATCTCAGCTGGGCCGTGGTGCACTTGGATTTCCCCCATGAGCCTTTGGGAGGCGCCATCGAGTGAGAAGTGGGATCGCGCGACGCGGGGAGAGTAAGTCGGGAGGAAGCAGAAAGGAAGAGCAAATGAGAAAGGATGAAGAATGCGGAGCAGGATCGCGAAGCTTATCCATCACTCCCCTTATATGGGAAACATCACCCGCCAAAATCGGGATAGCCGTTACTCACGGTAATTGCGCCGAAGTTACCATTGGAAATTCCAACGGATAGTTTGACCAGGGCTGACGGTCCAACTCCTATTGGTCTACTCGCCACCCGCTAGTCTCCTCGTTGAAACGACGACTGGACGGCAGTGATGCTTACTAAAGTGACGGATGGGGCTATGGGGAAATTCTCCTTGGTTCCAGTAAAGTCGATGGCCGATTCGACTGGGCGCCCAAATTGGGCTCGCCTACTTCGAACACCAAAAGGACGCTCGCGCCTGCGTCAACGATGGCCTCGGGGACTACTGATGGAGATATGCCAAAGGGGGTATGCTCAGCAGTACGTTTCGAGTGGGCCGAAAGGCCTGCAAGTGCGCCTGAAGGACAGCGACTGGACTCTGAAGAAAGGAAAGGCCCATCGACTGGCGACTGGAAGCCCAGAAGCGTAGCAGAAGCCCAGTCGGATTAGGTCAAAAAAACCCGGATCCTTATCTTGTTCGGAGGCAGCTTGTAAACCCTAGCAAGGTGCTTCATATATAAACCTCCCTAGGGTATCCTAGAGACTTACGTTCCATCATACTCCCCCCTCAAGCGACTCGCTGCCTAGCCGCCGAGCTCGCCATCCTTGTAACTCGCTCTCTCATAATCTAATCTAGCAGGAGTAGGTCTTTACCCTCCGAGGGGCCGAACCTGGGTAAACCCATATGCATCTGCCCCCATCTCGCACCGCAGATGGCCGCCAACTCTTTCTCACGAAACACTCAATCGCTGTCTATGACAGCGACTGCCGTGGCCATTTCCACGACAGAAGGAGTACATTTTTATAGAAATTAATAATCTAGTTTTAATATCATGCCGTTAGGTATTAAAAAAACAGGTCGAAGGTGTGTCATTATATTTAATTTTCTCTAGGTCAATATATATATTCTTCCTTTGGGACAGAACACAATAGTCCGGTCCAAATTTAGCTGGGCCTAATCTCAGGTAAGGCCCTAATCCATTTGCAAGGAAGAGTCCCAGTTCAGACCGGGCTAGACATACTACCAGCAAGCAATAGACATCAAGTTGAAAGTATTATCTACCTTTTGTAGTTTGCATTTCATTTGCGTACACAAAAGACTAGGGGTTTTCAATATGTCCATGTCTAACTTTTCTCAGCTTCTTGGTATAATCTCATGTAGTAATATTTATCCAACCTAATGGCCCTAATTGCCCTAAAAAAAGCTAATGGTCCTAATCCATTTGCAAGGAAGAGTGCCAGTTCAGACCGGGCTAAACCATGTTGACCATACTACTGGCAGACATTATACCACTATAAAAAAGACATAAAGTGGATGCTCAAAAAGTAATAAGCGACATCAAGACATTATTTTTATTTTATTTAGGTGCATAAAGTGTTATCTACCCGTGGTACAATAGTTTGCATTCCATTTGTGTGGGCAAAAGAGCAGGGGTTTTCAATGTGTCCATGTCTAACTTTTCTCAGCTTCTTGGCTGCATCTGCCCGTCTTTTCATACATTTCAGTTGAAAAAACCTGATGCACTTTTGACTTTTATATATACATATCCACACTATATTCTTATTCTTAGCCTTACTTGCATAACTGCATAACGTTTTGCTTCCAGAATGGAGTCAATGAGATGCCAACTTTGACATATCTTCTTAACAAAAAAATGTGTTTGCTTCTAAATTTATACTAATGTGCTTGCAAACTTAGCATTGCAGGTAGATGGTGCGATAATATTAAATCTAAGAACAATATATGTGAAGATCAGAGTTGATTTGCTGAGCTATGTGTCTCTGCTAACCTACGATATGATCTGTGAGAGATAGATAGAGACGTTTCAAAACAAAAACAAAATCAAGTGGAGGTTATATTACTACTTAGTATTACCGAGTATATAGCAATGACCAATCATGGAGATGTATATATATAGAAAATTGCTTAAAGGTTTGCAGGTAGTACCAGATTTGGTGAATTATATGCATATATCGGATTCTGTGGATAATTTTTGGAGCTGGCATTCACATGTGGATCACGTGCATGACAAAGCTTGTAGTATGTTCTACTTGCGGCATCATATTATTTTGCGTGAGAAAGCTTGCACTATTATTATGTTATTAATAGAAGTACGTGGGTTAGTTAGTTTAGCAAGTACCACTAATTAAAATATCGTAATCCCTCCGTCTGAAAAAAGATATCCTAGATTTGTCTAAATTTGTAGTATCTATTACACTAAAACGTGTCTAGATACTTGTGAATCTAAATCCGTGACATCCTTTAAGGGACGGAGGAAGTAAGAAACTTTTGGGGAAATTGACACGAAGTATTGGATAGCCTTTAACGCCAAATCAACATACCAAAACACGTACCTCATGGGCATGCAAATAAACACAAAGTATTGGACATCTTCTATGGGTGTGGGGTGCACCAAGGCAACCCGATGTCCCCGCTTACCTACCTTGCAATTGATCCCATCCAGAGACCAGCGGATCCCGGAGCTCATCACCAAATCTGGCCTTCTACAGCAGTGTTGCTCGACAGATTCTTCAATTCCCGTATTTCTCTCTATGTTGATGATGATTTCATCTTCCCGGACCCAACGGCGCAACATGTATCCAACCGAGCTTCCCTACAAGCTTGTTATAGTAGACATTTAGGAAATCTAAAACCCCAAAGGTCAGGCGCACTCCAGTTGAACCGGTATCCGAGGCCAAGGCGATCAGCGATTGACTAGAACCCACCTAGGGTTTCGTTCCTCTCAATGGTGACGTCGCCGTTCCAGATCGAGGGTTTTTCATAAATCATACGCCGCATCAATTTAAATGGGCTGTAGGGAGTACTGTATTCCACATATTTATGGAAATTAGCAGAAGAAGAGCAATTCAGTTTAGTAGCCAATCAGCGGACATGATTAACAACTAATTTCAGTTAGACTATTGGGATAAGAATGGAGTACTGTTTTCCACATGTCAGACGTCGATGGACGCGTCTCTTTATTTTCACTTTTATTTTATTATCGCGATCGATGTGGATGTGTCTTGGATCTTACTGCGATACACGTTCCTCTCACCCCAATAATTAATTCCTCTACACTACACGCTGAGTCAGTCATCGTTCATGCAGCCGTTGCTGTCAAGGAAAAGATGGAACAGTAGTATTTCCATTTGGCAAAGTTGGGGTCACAAGTCACAATACCTCACGAGCTGATTAATTTATTTATACGTATTTCCCTTTTTTTTCATACAGTGGGGGTATTTCCCTTTTTTTTCATACAGTGGGGGCTACGTGTCGACTTTTATTAAAGGAACGTCATGTGCACACTAACTGATGAAGCTCAACCCTCTCTCGAACTTTTAATAAGCTTTTTAAACAAAAAGTGTGAGTAGTTCAGTGACGGTCAAGCTTTGTTCCATCCTTCCTAGCTCCTCGAACTTGCACCCGTCTCGCGCATCACTGCTTACGAAGAAGCATTCGCCAAGATTGAGGATTAGTTAGAGTTCCAACTCACTTGCAAAATATACTATGATAATGAGCTCGTTTCCATAAATAAAGGAATGGAGATATCCGAAATTCTTTCTTATACCCTTTTATTATTCGATTTGCTGAGCTAAATAAATAGAAAAAGATAGAAATATGGTTTTCGCAGAGGAAGTAATGAGAGCCATGAATAGGAATCGAAATTCTTTCTTATTACCCCTTTTAGCACTGCTATGCTGAAAACATGTGTTTTATATTGTCTCAATGCCAAACCACCATTAGAAATCCACGGTAATTCATGAAAAATCTCAAATCCCTCATTGTCCGCTATGAGCACAATGTTGTTTGCAGATTATAAGCCAAAAAATAGGTAAAATGACATGACAAGGAAAGCAAAGCAACGAAAGACAGGAGTTCTTAACTCCACGTCTCCGAAAAACCATTAAGAACCTTGTCTATGTCATACTTGAATGTTTCGGTTTTTTGTTTCAGCGTAAATCCAGATGTTTTTTCTACTAGATTTCTTTTCGGAAAAGGCATAAAGAAATATATTATCTGAAACCAGTCCTTGTAAAGGAATTCTTACAAAAATAAAAATAAAACATACGTCTTTGAAAATGTCAGCACCATCTTCCTTCTACATCCCGCAATGGCTTGCCGTGAGCAAAGCTCAATGTCCCCTCTGAGCCTTCGGCGTTGCAAAGCTCATGTCGGAGATAATTGAATAAACCCACACGCTTGCAGATGCAGCGGGCCGGAAGTCGTCGACGTAGATCAGAAGATGCCAGCGACCATGATCTCGAGGGATAACCGTCCTGGAGAAGCAAGTACCAGAAGGGTCGGAAGATAATCCCAGCTCCTACCAGACGGAGACGGTGGGACACCAAACTCGCAAGTTCCTCGATGAAGCCATACCTGGCTGAGCTTCATCTATCGGAGGCGAAACTTGAGGGCACCCAAACGCTGCGACATCATCCCCTCCAGTGAACCTCGCCACCACAGATAAACCTTTATCACACCATGCCTAATGTCCGACGATCGACTCCGAACTCCAGTCCATCGATGCTCCTCCGGTGAAGAACACCAATTTGGGGCGGGTTGAAGGACCTTTAATATCATCGCTTCTGATGCCCCTATACCGGACGCGGAGAACTTGAAGACCCTGGAGGATGGGTCATCTGATCCTAGAATCTCGATTCTTAATTCCTAAAAAGCTTGATAACTTTGTACTCAGTCCAAAACAAATAATTTCCATTGAATCGAGGGATGTATTGGATGCTTGTGTTAAGAGTTAGCTACTTACGAGTTGTAGGAAAAAAAATTAAGAAACATACATGTGAAACGAATTAAATGCGCATATGCAAGCAAAAGTGTGATCAAACTTACCTTAGAAAAAAGAGAGGTATTAGCATTCTAGGTACAAAACGTTGTCAACCGGGAATAAACTCATACAAAACGTTTGAAAAATGCAAGCCACCGTACAAAACATTTGCCAGGCTGAACTATTTGGTACAAGCGACCCCAGGAGAAGTGAGCTCACAGCCAGGTAGGATTGGCAATTTTTCAAAAACCCCAGTAAGAATACAATCTCGTTTTTAGGTCGACGCCGCACTAGTAAGTAATGCACCATGAACATGTAGACTAAATTACAGTATGTTGCCACCGTATCATTACATTGGGACAATTGTGTCCTCCTCGCCACCAAAGGCGCGCACTCCTTCTTCCTCGACGCTCATCGCGGATCGGGAGGTTGCTGCCGATCGCACTCCTCGATGGCCATGGGGGATGACCTCATCTACCGCCAGTACAACATAGAGGCGCCAACAGGTATGCCTGCCATTGCCGCGTTCCCCTAGTTAATGGCCTTGGCGAGTTCTTCTCTTCCTCCGCGTTCATGGCGTCGATTGGGTAGGGTTCAAGGCGTGGATCAGATCTTCATGAAATATCTGATCTGGTAAGTGATGTTAGTTGTTGAATAGGTTCGTTATGGAAAACACAAATTTTTCCAAACAAGCATACATGTGAAACAAATTAAATGTGATCAAACTTACCTTAGAAAAATAAGACAAAAGCTTCGAGGTATTTGTTGAACCGTGCAATTGCAACCACTTGCAAATTATATCCTACTTGCACATTTATGAACATTTGCAGAAATGTTTTTGAAAAAAAGAACTACATGAAAAAACCCAGAGATATGAATGGAAACCAATACTTGCATCCATATATAAGACCTGAACCTATGGTAGGATCCGATTCTTATTTACTTTTTGTTCACGCGTACTGGACATAACTTAAATCAAAGAGGCCGTAGAATAGAGATGGAAGAAATATGTTCCAGCCACAGTTTCTCCCCTTGTTTCAGATAGATGCCCGAGCAAAGCCATAACTAAACAGCCAGACTAGATCACTTGGCTGGTGGAGTGGATGCATGGGTTCACTATCTGTCTTCGAATCCTCTTGGACGTGATGAAGTTTGCCGTAAATGGAAAATAGCGCCAAAATAGAGCCAGGGTTTGAGTAGTGGTCACATCACAATATTTTGGAAGGCTCTACATGATATCATCATTGGGAACACTAGTTCCAAGAGCAGATAATATGGCACCTAAAACAGGAGTATAAATCATCAATAAATGGTTTTTACATCACCTTGTGCAGCTGGTGGAGCGGTGTTCCATCTTCTGCGCTGATGGCGGCGGGTCTCCGCGGCGTGGTGTAGCGGGGTCTCGTCGGCGGACGTGATGATGGCCTCGCGCAGGGCGGGGGTCGCTGTCTGGCGCCGTGGTGGCGTCGGCGGCAGGACCGACAAAGTTTATGTGGATCTTAAAAAAAACAGGTCGAAGATGTGTCATTATATTTAATTTTCTCTAGGTCAATATATATATTCTTCCTTTGGGACAGAACACAATAGTCCGGTCCAAATTTAGCTGGGCCTAATCTCAGGTAAGGCCCTAATCCATTTGCATGGAAGAGTCCCAGTTCAGACCGGGCTAGACATACTACCAGCAGACAATAGACATCAAGTTGAAAGTATTATCTACCTTTTGTAGTTTGCATTTCATTTGCGTACACAAAAGACAAGGGGTTTTCAATGTGTCCATGTCTAACTTTTCTCAGCTTCTTGGCTGCATGTGCTGTCTTTTCGTACATTTCAGTTGAAAAAACACTATACACTTTTGACCTTTATACATACATATCCACACTATATTCTTATTCTTGGCCTTACTTGCATAACTGCATAATATTTTGCTTCCAGAATGGAGCCAATGAGATGCCAACTTTGACATATCTTCTCAACAAAAAAATGCGTTTGCTTCTAAATTTATACTAATATGCTGGCAAACTTAGCATCACAGGTAGATGGTGCGATAATATTAATCTAAGAACAATACTACTCTATCCATAATGTAAGCCTTTTTTAGCAACCTAAAACAACTTACTAAAAATGCTTATATTGTGGAACGGAGGGAGTATATGTGAAGCTATTTGTCTCTGTTGACATCTAACCTACGATATGATCTGTGATAGAGAGAGAAACGTTTCAAAACTAACAAAATCAAGTAGAGGTTATATTACGACTTATTATCACCGAGTATATAGGAATGACCAATCATGGAGATGTATATATATAGTGTTATATGTTGATCCAAATTCTACAAAGTAAAGGCCAACTTCTGACGGAGCGGAGCGAGACCCGTCGCCGGAGGCTTGGGCCGATGCGGATCGTTGATGACCTAGGTTACCACCGCTATATATACTTTTTGTAAGCCGCCGGTTGGGATAAGTTGCATCTGTGAAATCCCCGGCATTGTGTAAACACTCTCCGATATAGTGAAGTTTCGCTGGCTGGCGCCCGTGGTTTTTTCCCTCTCTTTGTTGGAGAGGGTTTTCCACGTTAAATCTGTGTCCCCCTCGTTGCAATTTTATTTTCGTTCTTCGTTATTTACTTGTCGCAAAGCTAACAAGTGGTATCAGAGCCCCATGTTCTAATCTAGGGTTTGCGGCATGTCGTCATTGAAGTTCGATCTACCGCAGCTGGACTACTCCACAAGATTCTGCTTGTGGCAGGTGAAGATGCGGGCGATTCTCGCCCAAACTTCAGATCTGGATGATGCGCTGGATGGATTCGGGGAAAAGGATGCTAAGAGCTGGTCTGACGAAGAAAAGCGGAAAGACCGTAAGGATTTATCTATGATTCAACTTCATCTATCCAATAATATTTTGCAGGAAGTCTTGACAGAGAAGTTTGCTGCTGCCCTTTGGGGGGAACTGGAATCGATCTGCATGTCAAAGGATCTAACCAGTAAGATACATGTGAAGATGAAGTTGTTCTCGCATAAATTGAAGGAAGGTGGATCGGTAATGAATCACTTATCTCTTTTCAGAGAGATTATTTCTGATTTGCAATCTATGGAAGTAAAATATGATGATGAGGATCTAGCTCTATTACTCTTATGCTCGCTGCCTAGTTCTTATACACACTTTCGTGATACAATGTTGTTGAGCCGTGATAAGATAACCCTTAATGAAGTGAAAGATGCCCTCAAACAGAGGGAAAAGGTGAAATCTATGGTGCAGGCAGATGGGGCGTCTTCCAGGGCTGAAGCTCTGCAGGTTCGTGGCAGGACCGAGCAAAGATTTAACAACCATGGCAACCGAGATAAGAGCAAAGACGACCGAGATCGTTCGAAGTCCAAGGGAAAGGACAAGTTCTGCAGGTATTGTAAGAAATCTAATCATATTATTGATGATTGTTGGAAGCTGCAGAATAAGGAGAAAAGGAACGGTACTTACCAACCGAAAGATAAGGATCAAGGTAATGGTAAGGCTGCTGTTGTTTCTGGTGATAGTTCTGACGGTGAATGTTTAGCCATTTTTGCTGCTTGTGCTTCTCGTGATGATGAATGGATACTTGATACTGCATGTTCGTTTCATATTTGCTGTAACAAAGATTGGTTCAGTTCATATGAGTCTGCATCGGAGATTTTGTACGTGTGGGGAATGACAACCCGTGCCATATTGTCGGAGTTGGATCTGTTAAGATCAAGACACATGATGGCGTGACGCGTACGTTGAATGAGGTGAAGCACATACCAAGCATGGCCAGAAATCTGATCTCCCTGAGTACCATGGACGTTGATGGATACAAGTACGCCGGTGGGCGTAGGTTGTTAAAGGTATCGAAAGCCTCTCTTATTTACATGATAGGTGATATGAATTCTGCTAAGTTATATGTTCTTAGAGGTAGCACTTTGTCTGGTATTGCTGCTGCTGTTACTGCTAATGATTCTGATGATTGTGGTAAAACAAATCTTTAACATATGCGCCTTGGGCATATGAGCGAACATGGCATGGCAGAATTGGTTAAAAGAGAGCTGATTGATGGTTGCAACTTGGATAAGTTTGAGTTCTGTGAGCACTGCGTTTTTGGTAAGCACAAAAGAGTTAAATTCAATGATTTCGTTCATACCACCAAAGGCACTTTAGATTATGTGCATGCTGATGTATGGGGACCTTTCCGTAAGACATCTATTGTTGGTGCTAATTACATGCTTACTATTATTGATGACTACTCAAGAAAAGTGTGGCCATATTTTCTGAAACACAAATCTGATGTTTTTGATGCTTTTAAGAAGTGGAAAGTTATGGTAGAAAAGTAAACTGAAAAGAAGGTAAAGGTACTACGTACTGACAATGGTATGAAATTCTGTTCTAATGAGTTTGAGGAGTTTTACAGTAATGATGGTATGATCAGACACCACACTATCCCTTACACTCCTCAGCAAAATGGCGTGGTTGAGCGCATGAGCAGAACCATCATCTCGAGGGCTCACTGTATGTTCTCCAATGCAGGTATGCATAGACGTTTCTGGGCTGAAGTAGCCAACACAGCGTGTTATCTCATCAACATGTCACCTTCTATTCCACTTGAGAAGAAAACTCCTATTGAGGTATGGTCAGGTTCGCTTGCTGATTATTCACAGTTGAGAGTTTTTGGTTGCACTGCTTATGCTCATGTTGATAATGGAAAGTTAGAGCCTAGAGCTGTCAAGTGCATATTCCTTGGTTATGGTTCAGGAGTTAAGGCATATAAACTATGGAATCCTGAAACTAAAAAGATTTTGTTGAGTAGGAACGTTGTTTTCAATGAATCCGTTATGTATCATGACAGCTTGCCATCAGATCCCTCTCCTGTTGCTATTGGAGAGGAGGGAGTTCGTGTGCAGGTGGAGCACCTGCAGAAAACTGTTGAGAATAATGTTGTTGTTGATGATACTCATGAGGAAAATATTGATGATGATGTTGTTCAGCACTCACCTACTGTTTTGCAGCAGCCACAGGAATCTATTGTTGCTGATAGACCGAGGCGTAACATAGTTCTACCTCGTCGTTTGATTGAAGAGTGTAATCTTGCTCATTATGCTTTGAGTTGTGCTGAACAGGTGGAGCATGATACTGAACCTGCTACATACAATGAAGCCGTTGCATCCGTTGACCGCGAGAAGTGGGTTTCTACTATGCAAGAAGAGATGCAATCGCTTGATAAGAATGGCACATGGGAAGTTGTGCGCTTGCCCAAACAGAAGAAGGTTGTCCGCTGTAAGTGGATATATAAGAGAAAAGAAGGTTTGTCTCCTAATGAGCCTCCAAGGTTTAAGGCAAAGTTAGTAGCAAAAGGTTTTAGCCAGATTCCAGGTATTGACTATAATGATATTTTCTCTCCGGTTGTGAAGCATAGCTCTATTCGTATTTTCTTTGATCTTGAGCTTGAGCAGCTAGATGTAAAGACTGCTTTTCTGCATGGTGAACTGGAGGAGGAGATTTACATGGACCAACCTGAAGGGTTCATAGTTCCTGGAAAAGAGGATTTTGTGTGCAAATTGAAGAGGTCGCTTTATGGTTTGAAGCAATCTCCAAGACAGTGGTACAAAAGGTTTGATTCATTTATGTTCTCACAAGGTTTTAAGAGGTCTCAGTTTGATAGTTGTGTTTACATAAAGTTTGTTAATGGATCACCTATTTACTTGCTGTTATATGTTGATGATATGTTAATTGCTGTCAAGAGCATGAAAGAAATCACTACTTTGAAGGCACACCTAAGTAGTGAATTTGAGATGAAAGATCTTGGTGCTGCTAAGAAAATCCTAGGTATGGAAATTAAACGGGACAGAAAATCTAGGTTGTTGTTTCTTAGTCAGCAAAGTTACGTTGAGAAAGTTCTTCAACGTTTTAATATGCATGATGCAAAGTCAGTTAGTACTCTGTTCTCACTTTAAATTGTCAGCATTGCAATGTCCTAGTTCTGATGAAGATATTGAGTACATGTCTCGAGTTCCTTATTCTAGTGCCGTTGGTTCCTTGATGTATGCCATGGTTTGTTCTCGTCCTGATTATCATATGCTATGAGTTTGGTGAGTCATTACATGGCTAATTCTGGTAAAGAACATTGGAAAGTTGTTCAGTGGATTTTTAGGTACCTCCGTGGCACATTCAACGCTTGCTTGAAGTTTGGCAAGACTGATGAGGGACTCGCAGGCTATGTGGATTCAGATTTTGCTGCCGACTTGGATAAGAGGAGGTCCCTCACAGGTTATGTGTTCACGGTAGGTGGATGTGCCGTGAGTTGGAAGGCAACGCTGCAACCAGTTGTTGCTCTATCTACAACCGAAGCAGAATATATGGTTGTTGCTGAAGCTTGCAAAGAGTCTGTTTGGTTGAAAGGTTTGTATGATGAGCTTTGTCAGGATGATTCTTGCATTAACCTGTTCTGTGACAGTCAAAGTGTTATTTACCTTACTATGGATCAGATGTTTCATGAGAGAACAAAGCACAATGATATCAAGTATCATTATGTTCGTGATGTTGTTGCACAAGGTACACTGACGGTATGCAAGATAAGCACTCATGATAATCCTGCTGATATGATGACAAAGCTTGTTCCTGTTGCTAGCCCAAGTGGCTATTGACGCCGAAAGTGTTTTCTTTGTTTGTTCAGGGAGATGATTACTGTTGATGCTACAAGAAGGAATTTGACTCAAGATGGAGTTTGTTATATGTTGATCTAAATTCTACAAAGTATAGGCCAACTTCTGACGGAGCGGAGCGAGGCCCGTCGCCGGAGGCTTGGGCCGATGCGGATCATTGATGACCTAGGTTACCACCGCTATATATACTTTTTGTAAGCCGCCGGTTGGGATAAGTTGCATCTGTAAAATCCCCGGCGTTGTATAAACACTCTCCGATATAGTGAAGTTTCGCTGGCTGGCGTCCATGGTTTTTCCCCTCTCTTTGTTGGAGAGGGTTTTCCACGTTAAATCTGTATCCCCCTCGCTGCAATTTTATTTTCGTTTTTCGTTATTTACTTGTCGCAAAGCTAACGTATAGAACAATTGCTTGAAGGTTTGCAAGTAGTACCAGATTGGCGAAAGCATATGCATATACCACATATAACCGGAATTAGCAGAAGAAGAACAATTCAGTTTAGTAGCCAATCAGTGGACGTGATTAACAATTAATTTCAGTTAGGCTATTTGGATAAGAATAAATAAGTGCTACTCCCTCCAATTCATATTACTTATCGCTGAATTGGACGTGTCTAGAACTAAAACATGTCTAGATACACCCATTTGAGCGACGAGTAATATGAATCCGAGGGAGTACTATTTTCCACACGTCGGACGTCGATGGAAGCGTCTCTTTATTTTCACTTCTATTTTTATCGTGATCGATGTGGACGTGTCTTGGATCTTACTGCGATACACGTTTCTTTCACCCCAATAATTAATTCCCCTAACATCCTGAGGTTGCTGTCAAGGAAAAGATGGAACAGTTTTTCCATTTGGCAAAGTTGGTGTCACAAGTCACAACATCCCACGAGCTGATTAATTTATTTATACGCATTTCCCTTTTTTTGTCATACAGTGGAGGCTACGCGTCGATTTCGAAACGTCGGAGGCGAGTGTATCCGATCGGAGTTCGAAACGTCGACGACACAGCAGACTAACTAGGGTGTCGTGCGCCGATTCTTTCGAGTGGGCGGCATGGCAGGGGCGGAGCCAGCTCCCGGCGACCCCGGTAGCTGCCCGGGCTCGTCCGGCAGGTGCCCTTTGTTAATTAGCCTAATCATAGTGCTTAGAAACGATCCATACTGGGGCAAATAGCTGGCCGATGTGGCATGTGCTTGCTTTGCCCCGGCTTTGTAAGCAGGCTAGCTCCGCCACTGGGCATGGTGTGTCAATGCAGAGCTCCTGGTCGACTCAGCGTCGGCGGGGATGGATGGAGGCGAGGGGTTTGAAAGCGGCGATCACAGAGGAGGGGCAACACGCCTTGGCAGGAATATTCAGTCTGGCAGTTGGGTGGCTCGGGACGGGTGGGATTTGTTTTACTTCACATGGGTGGTGCATATTTGCATTGCATATGGACAAAATTTAGGGCTGCCCTAAATATTTTACATCACCGTATAGCTTAGGGCATCTGTTCAAGACCGTTTTGCTTCAATTGGTGTAAAAGTTAATTTTTACATCACCATTCATATTACTTTCGTCGATCCATAATGTTCTCAGATTTATCTAGATTCGAATGTATCTAGTCATATTTTGTGCTAAATACATCTGAATCTAGACAAATTTAGTTCTTAATATCTTTCATTGTGTGTCTATGGGATCTCGGGCGGCCACAGGCACAACAAACAAAATATCCTGCGGCTATTAAATGTCCAGTCAAAATAAATATTGGAATCTTCTGCCATGCCGGGGAAACAGCTGCAGCATGCAGGGGCAGGGGTTTGATTGGTCGGTTGGATGGATCTCTGCAGAAAGAAGATGCCAACACGGCATCGCAACCACCATACCTATATCCACATATATTGCATCTAGACTAGTATTATGGGCGCAGTTGACTAGCATAAATTTATAGCCAAACTAAAAGAATAGTATACCGCTTGGTTAATATATATGCTTTACGGTCAAACGATCTTTTTTTTATGAGAAACGCTAATAACAATATAGTAAAGATGTGTTTCACAGTATATCATATTTGATCTATGTATCGTCGTTGTCCCAACAACTTCAATCTCATATTGACCGGCAACTCATCTAAAGATTTTACAGCAAGAGGTTTGGTAAACCATCGGCTATTTGGTCCTTGGTGGAGATAAACTTGATACAATGGCTATTTGGTTCTCGATGCAGGCGGCTGCACCGCCAGTTTCTTGTAAACCATCGGCTATTTGGTTCTCGATGCAGGCGGCTGCACCGCCGGTGGCCCCTTCGTTGTGCCACTCCCGCCTCCACCGCTTGCCGAAGGAGAATGGTCGTCATGCAGGTCTTCATCGTCATCGACGACGACTAGGCCATCGGCCGCCACCGCAACCGCAAGAGGACTAGGTCTGTTTTTCTTTTTTTAGTCGAACAATGTCCCTTTTGTGCAATATATAATGTAAATTATTTGCATGTATTTTCATTTTCTTATTATTTTTTCTTATTCTTATTCTTATTTTGATACTCCCTCCGGTCCATATTAATGGCCTCAACTTTATCTAGATTTGCATGTATCTAGTTGAATACTTAAATTATTCCACCGTTTAGATGTCGCAAAAATTTCTAAATTTAAATGTATCTAGTACTAAATAGTGTCTAGATATTTTTAATTTTTAACAATTTTCCAACATATATGTTAAGCCGGAAAGAGTGAATACAGCATTCGTATCTAGATAAAGTTGACATCGTGGATACGGACCGGACAGAGTACTAAACAGCCAGACTAGATCACTTGGCCGGTGGAGTGGATACATGAGTTCACTATTTGTCTTCGAATCCTCTTGGCCCTGATGAAGTTTGGGCCTTTGGGGTAACAAGAAAGTAGCGCGAAACAGAGTAAATTTGTCTACTACTCAGTTCACTAATTTTGAGACGGAGGGAGCAGTAAATATACGTATCTGGATATTACAAAATATCAAAATATTTGTCGATCAATTTAGAACAAAGTCAAACTAAATAATACGTATCTAGATATTACAAAATACTATCAAAATATTTGTCGATCAAGTTAGAACAAAGTCAAACTAAATAACGGAATCTTGTGCCATGCCGGGAAACAGCTGCAGCATGCAGGGGTTGATTGGTCGGTTGGATGGATCTGTGCCGAAAGAAAGAAGATACCAACACGGCATCGCGAACCACCCTACCTATATCTGTAACTGCGTATATTCCATGTAGACTACCTGTATTATTGCTGCCCGTTGAGTCGCATAAACTTATAGCCGGCCCAAATAAAAAGAGTACTAGTACTGCTTGGTTAATTAATCTGCCACCACCAAGTGTTCCTTTCAAATACAAATTAATAACTGCGGTGGATCATATACACGGTCAATCAAGCGAAAAGAAAAAAAACAGTATTTTACAATGAAAATGAGAAAATAAATTAGTGCTTCGGTGTCCCGCCTCTCCTCCCAAATCTAGAAAACCGAAAACACAAGATGGTCACGATTGACCAATACCTTCGGTTTGGAGAGTGTGAAGGGGTATCAGCCAATCCCGGATATCCTTGTGTTTTCGGTTTAATTTTGGAGAAGGGGAGGACACCAGAGCAAAACTCAATAAATTAACTTACTTACCGTGGGACTCGAAATTATAAACTACCGAGACTTGGGAATTTCCAAATTCTCAGCAAACAATGAGCCAAAGTTTGCAAAATGGGGACAACCTTTTGGCTCCTGGAACAAGAAGTACATATATTATAATTATTGTGTATTTTAAGCGTCGCCAATGAAGAAAAAAGTATTGTGTCCTATGAAAAAAGAGAGGGAGAGAGTACCTTGAAAAATGAATTTTCAAGCACCAAGTTCCTTACATGAGTAGTATAAAATGTTGTCTTTTTTCTCAAAATATGTTTATGCCTATTGGACATATATATTATATATGTATATTTTTCCAGATTTCCTCGGCAATAGATTGCTTTAGTTTTTCTTATTTTGATATAAAAGAATGTCCATGAATTTTTTTTTGAGAAACACAGTACAAACGCAGACGCTCACAATGCGTACATACACTGAACACACGCACGCACATCATACCCCTATGAGCACCTCCGAGACCGCAGACGCCTCGCCATCGATGCGAACATCGTCTCCCACTGAAAGAATATATTGACTTTTATGAGACATCAAAGCGTTAAACCTGGGGTTTGAACTCTGGTGGACTGGGGATACCACTGGCCTCCTAACCATCCAACCACGCGTTGATTCTCAGAATATCCATGGATTTGTATACGCCTCCATCCCGAATTGCAATTTCACAATTTTTTCTCGATAGTCTGAGTTTTAGTGATATAGACATCTAATTCGGGTCAGTGGGAGGAGTACATTATTTGCTGAATGCAGTTATTTTCTTTTCGTGGATAGTATTATAGAGTAGAACCAATTTCTTCCACGGCTTGCAGTGCAGCAAATAAAAGTATCGACCCGCGTGGATTTTAGCGTATAGGCGACGTATATACGGATGGTCATTCCACGTGCGGTTTACTATTCGTGCTCTCGAGTTGGGTAACTCTCACAGCTGCCATAACGTTAGCGTATTAATCTCACCAAGACTTTATCGATGGTCGATTCCCGCCAAAATTCCTTCCATCTACGGCAAAACTCACACGAAACATCGTCAGTTTATACGAGTATAGTATACGTGCAGATACGTAGTACTCCATTTTTCCTTTTATCTTTTGGATGGATGGATGGATGATTGGGACACACAGCGGCACGCCTCACGATAAAAGCAAAGAAAAGGTTACTCTGTTGCCATCTGCTAATCCTGCCCATCCATAAACACACTCCTCCTCCTCCTCTCCCTCCCCCCTGGTCTTCTCCACGCAAGAATCCCCGCGGCTCAAGCAAAGGGGACACGCAGACGCCGGGGCGGCAGCAGCGCGGCGAACCGAAAGCGCGACCCTCTCCCCCTCGCGTGCTCCCGCCAAATCGCGGGAGCAGAGGGGGTTCTTTCTACCTTCCTTTTGGCGCGCGGCCGGCGATGGGGTTCGAGGAGGCGGCGGCCGGCGGCGGGATCCGGGCGCTCTTGCGGCGGAAGCAGGTGGACTCCGACCGGGCGCGCGCCGCCGGCGCCCAGATGCTCGCCAAGGAGCTCTCCGTCACGCAGCTCATCGCTATCGGTGCGTGCTCTCACACGAGCAGTGTATCACTACTGTACTTACTATCTTCTTCTTCCTGGACTTCTCGTGATGTTTGCGGGATCGGATTAACAAGCGGGGGAAAGCGCTGCCCTTTCGGTTAATCCAAGGAATCGGTGCTCACGGCTCAAACTTTCTGCTTGGGCGGATTTTGAATATTTTTTCTTTTCGATCTTTGAGCTCGTAACACTTGAAACCACTTGCCTCTTTGTGGCCTGTGAATTCGGATTGGTAGCTGCATGGTGGGATTTCCGGTGAAGTTTTTCGCCTTTGGATTCCGCTCGTGTCACGCCAGCCAGCGGCCAAATCCAGAATTCTGTTAGTATAGTCAACACCTCAAACCAACACGCTACAGTTGCAATAAATTTGCCTGCTACTATACTCGGTTAAATAAAAAACTCCAAACATGTCACAGTATCTGAGATAGCTTTAATTACAACTCTGAGATCTCAACATGAATGTTTTTTTTACATAGATAGGAATGTTTCGTTTGGGCAACGAATATCATGCATCTGTATACTTGCTTACCAGAGAAGTTCAGGCCTCTGCCGTGTCTAGTACTCTTGTGCTAGTTTGGTTGTTGATGTGTCAGGGTGGGTGGTTTGCCCATATTCCAAATCACGATTCAGGTTCTAGATCTTGCTAGTACCTCAATACTTTTTACATAGATAGGAATGTTTCGACTGGGAAACAACGAGTATCATGCAACTGTATACAACTTGCCAGAGAAGTTCAGGCTTCTCTTGTGCTTGTTTGGTTGCTGGATTGTCAGTGTTGGTAGGGCACTAGGGTGGGTGGTTTGCCCATGTTTCAGATTGTGATTCAGTTTCTAGATCTTGCTACCCTGATATGATGTAAATGGATCTTGTAAATGGATCTTGCTAGATCCACACTTTTGTCGTTTTTGTGTAGCTCATATTACAGAAGTGTTTGAAATTGATGTTTTGCACGTGTGTGCTGTCTGGGATACATCATTGGCTACATCCGGATTCTTTTTCAGATTCTTTTGGAACTCAGAAATATGATTTTCGATCTGTTTTTAAAAAGAACGAGATCACTGGTGCCCATGTGCACCAGATCTCCACTCGTGCTCATGGAATAGTTTCTGTTATCCACCAGGTGTTGGTTCGACGGTTGGAGCCGGAGTGTACGTTCTCGTGGGAACGGTTGCTCGGGAGCACTCGGGCCCGGCATTGACACTCTCCTTCCTGATAGCCGGAATAGCAGCCGCACTCTCGGCTTTCTGTTATGCCGAGCTTGCTAGCCGTTGCCCTTCTGCGGGGAGCGCCTACCACTACTCGTACATCTGCGTTGGTGAAGGGTAATTTACTGATACGCCCGAGTGGACATCGTTCGTGAAGTTCTGTTCTGTTTATCGGATGAATGTTCTCACACTGTCCGGTGTTTTTGTTTATGCAGAGTTGCATGGTTGATCGGCTGGGCTTTGATACTGGAATATACGATTGGTGGATCAGCGGTTGCCCGCGGCATATCTCCCAATCTAGTGAGCGAGATTTTCCCTTGTTTCTGCGGCATGTTGATTAGTAGTTTGACCTTCCATCTCTCCTAACATGCTATGTCCAACATGTGTCCAGGCCTTATTTTTCGGAGGACCGAATAGTCTGCCATGGATCCTAGCGCGCCATGAGCTCCCATGGTTAGATGTTGTTGTTGATCCTTGTGCTGCTGCCTTGGTTCTCCTTGTCACTGGCCTGTTATGTGTCGGCATTAAAGAGGTTGGTGGCTTGTACAGTTCAGAACCACATTTCGTGTTCCTTTTTCTTGAGAAGTATAGCTTGTGATATTCACTCTTCGATTTCTTTGGTAACAGAGTACATATGTACAAGGAATTGTGACGATCCTGAATTGCTGTGTGATGCTATTTGTTATTATAGCCGGTAGTTACATTGGCTTCCAAACAGGATGGGTCGGCTATAAGGTGTCTGGCGGGTAATACAAAAAATACTTTGTTACTATTTATTTTTCTCTATTTGGAAATTAGTGCGCTTAACCAAGTTTCTCCCACTAGATTCTTGCCATATGGGGTGAATGGAATGCTTTCTGGCTCAGCAACTGTTTTCTTTGCCTACATAGGCTTTGATTCGGTTGCTAGCACTGCTGAGGAGGTAATGAAAGGCCCTATTGCCCAGATTTATTTGTTACCTCGTACGTCCGCTGTATCAGTGGCCTTATTGATAATCCTTTCATGTACACTTACAACAGGTGAAGAATCCGCAACGAGATCTGCCGTTGGGAATAGGAACCGCATTGTCAATTTGCTGTACCTTGTACATGCTGGTTTCAGTTGTTATTGTTGGTCTGGTACCATACTTTGCTATGGACCCAGATACCCCTATTTCATCCGCCTTCGCAAGACATGGGATGCAGTGGGCAATGTAAGGAATCCTTTCGACACTTCTTTTGCTTCACCATACATCACTTAGCGAGCTTCCTGCTGAGGCTTTTACTGAGCTATCTTGTTTTAGGTACCTTGTAACGTCTGGTGCTGTTCTTGCTCTCTGCTCGACCTTGATGGGATCAATTCTGCCACAGGTATACCTAAATATCTTAATTACTACGTGGTTCAGAGCTTCTGTGATTAAAATGCATTGCATTTTGGAAATGAGCATAGTCGATATAGCACTCCTGGCAAGAATGACATTACACAGACAAGAATTGCTGCTTGTTAATTGCTTAGCTCCAGATAGAAATGCCTATCCTCCTTAATTACCACTCGTATGATCTGGATAGAGGAGTTGAAATCCTGATCAGTTTACTCTCTAAGTTAACACATGCAACTAGTCTTATGCTGAGATAAATAATTGAACTTCTGGTTTGTTATTTTCTCACAGCCAAGAATATTGATGGCAATGGCGAGAGATGGGCTGTTGCCATCCTTCTTTGCTGATGTTAGCGAGAAGACCCAAGTTCCTGTCAAGAGCACAATCATAACTGGCATCTGTGCGGCCTCTCTGTCTTTCTTCATGGATGTTTCGCAACTGGCCGGAATGGTAAGGATCTAGGAACCACTGGATAGTTGTCATTTCAAACCAATTGATGGACTTTGGCTCAAGAGCTATTTCATGAAGGAGCCTTCTTTCCCAGAATTTATTAAGCGGATTAAGAATGTTACGCAGCATTTAGCTAAAAGAGTTCAGTTTTGTTGCAGGTCAGTGTAGGCACGCTCCTCGCGTTCACCATAGTCGCTGTATCCATCTTGATCCTCAGATATGTTCCTCCAGATGAGGTGCCCCTGCCATCTTCTCTGCAAGCGTCGTTCCGTTTGAGCCAAGAATTTGATGAGGAAAAGACAAGAGATGAGAATCGTGAACAGGGGACGTCTGAGATAAAGGATGTGATTGTAGTAGAATCAATCAGTGACCCTCTTATTGAGAAGCAGCTATATGCAAGTATGTCTGGGGAATTGCATTTCGACTTCATCTATTCTACAATTCTAATTTCTAAGTAAACAGTTTCTCTATAAATTTATCAGGCAAATTGGATGAGGTAAAGCGGCGCAAAACAGCTGCTTGCAGCATAGCATCTGTAGTTGTAGGGGTTCTAATCCTGACGAGTTCAGCTTCTGTAACATTCCTGCCACTGTAAGTACAGAATGTGCATATCTTGTTACACGCTACCTCCCACAATGAACCTTCCTATGTAAAAAAAATATTGGCCAGTCTAACATGTATATCTCACATCAGCCTGGTGATGTGCTTCTTCTGCGCCTTTGGCGGCCTGCTCCTCCTAGCTGGTCTCGGCATGCTCTGCTGGATCGACCAAGACGACGGAAGGCACTCATTTGGTCATTCTGGAGGTACTTGAATCACAACAATTTTAGGCATCTCTTTCTACTAGGCTACTGGTAACTTGATATCATAACTTCTTTTCTGCTGCTCCGCCTGCAGGATTCATCTGCCCGTTCGTTCCAATGCTGCCAGTGATGTGCATTCTCATAAACACATACCTGCTCATAAATCTTGGGTGAGTTGCTGATACAATGATCCCACCTATAAGATTTTCTTGTCAACAAAGGCCCAGAATGGATGTATGCCTTTGAACATGTCTGAACTCTGAACCTTGTGTTCTTCAGGGGTGGCACATGGATGCGAGTCGGCATATGGCTGGTGATGGGGGTCTTCGTGTACATTTTCTACGGACGGACCCACAGCTCATTGACTGACGTTGTGTACGTCCCCACGGCTCAGGCGGATGAGATATATGCTTCATCTTCATCAGGGTTTGTGGCCTAGCTAGATACTGTCGAGGATCATTTCTCCAGAGTCCATTTCGCAAAACCCTTGAGCACCCTGACTGGAGGTGTTCCCTGTCGCTGCAGCATCGTGCGTGGCATTGGCAGGCATGAGGTGTGAAGAATTCATCCAAATTTGAAGCTGTGTAAATTTGTAGTATGTAGATATATTATCATTATATATACACGCCTCACTTGAGGAATGTAAATAGTAAATAGACAATATGTATATAGCTGTGTAATGTCTCCAACATGCGCAACAATTCAAGGGGTTATTCATGCACATACTCTGTACCAGACTTGACAGAACTTGAGAGATTTTCTTGTGACATCACAGCAGGAAGCCATTCTGAATTATAGACATTCTTCAGTTTGCTAAGCATAATGTGATATTGTGATTCTAACTTCCTCTGCAACATCATGAACAAAGTAAGCAGAAATCATCTGGAGGGTAAGAGGCCAATACTTTATTGATTATTAATAATAAGTGGGATACAAAAATCATCGTTTCTCATCACAGTTTTCACTTTGCTTCAGTTAAGACCTTAGAACATCCCAGGTTTAACAGCATTCTCCCAGGGGCAGGAGACTGAATAACACTTGTGCAACTCCATGTTTGAATATACAGCAACCGTCAATCAAACCCAAGTTCCTTGCCAGATTAACTACATTACAACACGCTATTCCGAACACATACAGCAATCAAATCCAAGCCACTGCCTGAGAAAAGAACAAGTTACCCACCAGATTAACTACATCGCAGCAAGATATAATATAAAGGAAAATACAAATACAGTATAGTAGTATCAGCTATATCCCCTTTGATTTCCCAGGTTTTCTGAAAATATCGCCTAGGAATCGTTCTTGCGTAGGGTGTAGGAGATCGAGCCGTCAACTGTCTCCATAGCCAGTTGATTCAACCGCAGAAGGATCAACAAGTAGGATCTTCCTTTGCGCCCTACAAACAACAAGGGCGTGAAAGGAAGCATCAATGGATATTGTGGAGCATGTAATAACATCTGACATTTCTGCAGGCACAGAACTGTATGTATACAAAAGAACATACCCAAACCAACTGATCCAACATCATCCTGATTCAGTGCAACAGGTCCCTGACCTTTGTCATCGCCGAAGTATGAATTTAGTTTTGTAATTGCATCACATAATTCCTGATCCAAAGAGAAGTTGGGAAAAAAGTAAGCATTACAGTAGATGCTTTGAGCTGGTATCACTTAGATAACGCTGGCAATGTCGTGGCACCAACGACCAATTGATGATAAAAATGCAGAACAAGACAAGAAAAGTTTGTGGAAAGAGGCAAGAATATTTATTGCACAGATTTTCTCTTCTAGTAGTTCTAGTAACATATTGGGAATTACACGCGCTCTGCTGTGATCATTATAAAATAGACAACATGCAAAGGTACTGTGAGAAGCATGCCCATGTAACTTAAGAAAAAATTCATACCTCCCATGATGCAAGAGTTCTCATATAAGGTGGAAGTTGCTCATACTGGTCCCTTGATGCCCTTATCATCCCTTGAAAAGCATCATCTTCACAGATTCAGCAGAGAAACAAATTATAAGGAGCAATGATATAATCTATCTCTTTAAACATAAAAGAGTTGCATTGCTGCTGACCATCTTGTCGATCTGTTTCTTTTTGGGCAGGTGTGGGCTCCTCAGCCTCACTCATGATCTCTTGGCCATCATCAACACTGAACAGAATAAGCACATCGGTCATTTTCAAGAAAGCTAAAGTGAGTAAAGAACCGTGGAAACAAAACAAAGAAAAGCGAGATAACAGTATATATCTCATGTATCTGTATTTCGTTGAGTTACCTTTCACTATCAGGTTCCCTGTCAGGCATCTTTGGACTTGCAGAAAAATCATTATCTGCAACATCTGAACGAATTTACTATCTATAATCACTTAGAATTGCTACTAATATATAGATAATGCGTCTAAACAGTTGGTGTAGCAAAGATGCTGTGCAAGTGTGCCGTACCTTGAGAGGACAGAGTGGCAAGACAAGCATCAGAAATCCCAAGATTCTTCAGTGACATGGAATCCTCAAATCTTATGTGTAGTCAAGAAAAAAGAACAATACTCTGTATCTCCATTACACAAACCACTAAGATATATACAAAAACATGATTTAATCAAAGCTACATCTGCGCCGTCCTATGTTCTGTGCAGTGTTGAACACTACAATGAAGTACAATGGATTTGCCTTTACTACATGTAGTCTGAAGAATAAATAGATGCACATCAAATATCAAAGTTCACATGTGTTAATTCATTTTTCATTTGCTGTTTATCAGCTTCTTAAATGAAGGTGGGAGCAATGTTCCTTAAGTCGGAAAAAAAATGTGTTCATTCGAATTGTTAAGCTCGTCTAGTATCACGAGTCCCCGACTACCCCATCAATCTAAATCTCCAGTACCTGCTGGCACAGATTGATGTCTTGTCCACAATTTGGAGCCTATGCATCTTGAATTGCAGTATATCCAGATCTATCTACCCATTACATCAGCTTGATCATGTACCACACCCAACAGGATATTAAATTTATTTCTCCAAAAGTATCATACTAATGGAAGAAGGATACAGTACATAGTCATCGTCATCGTCGAAGCGCTCATGGCCAGACCTCAGCACTGAGCTTGAACCTCCTAGGCACCCGTTCCCTGGGAGCTCAAGCTCCCCCGTGTCTCCATCTTCCTCCTCCGCATCCAGCTCTACACCCACAAGACAAAACCCCTGTGGATCCTCAGAAAAAGTCTAACTACATACGAAATGGCAACGCAGTGGTGGTGGGACCGACTGGTGTTGCTTACCGGGGGCGACGTAGCCGAAGGAGACGAGGCGGAACTCGACGGCGTCGGCGTGTCGGGAGACGATGTTGAGCGCCTCGCGGCAGTGGCCGAGGAGCTCCTCGACGGAGACGGTGCCGAAGGCCATGGACTCGAGGCGCGCCAGGTCGGCCCCCGCGGACTCCACACGCCGGTCCAGCCCCTGCAGGAACGCGGTCGTCGCCGAGTCTGCGGCGAGACGTGTCCACCGTGAGTTTACGAAGCGGTGAACCCTAGCGAGCGCGGAGCGGAGAGGGGGCAGGTGGATTACCGAGTGGGATGGGGCGGCGGGTGAGGGCGTCGGAGAGCGAGCGGGAGGAGGAGTCGGCGTGGGTGAGCACGTCGGAGAGGGACCCGCAGAGCGCAGAGATCGACGCCTCCATGTCCCGTCGCATCGCGGCGGCGGGTCGCCGGAGTGAGGGGAGGTGGGGAATTGCCGAATTGGTGGTAGGGGAATGATTTCTCTCTCAGTTCAAATTTCGGTGGAGGGTGGAGCGGGGAAATTGGGGAGTGATTTTCGACTTTTCGTGAAGCTGGGGGCCCAGCTGGTTGGTGATGGGCCGGATCCTGGATCTGAGTTTCGAAATTCCCGTACCTTTTCCACTAAACCGGCTTATATATTCTCAAAAAAAAAAACGGCTTATATAATAAGACTAAAATCCTCAAAAAAAACCATAATAAGACTAAAAAAATGGTCCTACTCCTCTATGAGCATCTCCAGCCGTTCGCCCCCAAGCGTATCCGGCGTTGGCCTTTCGGCGCTTTCGCTGGCAATTTTTTACTTGATGGGTCCATGTTTCCAGTTATGCCCCAGTTTTGTTCCCCGGCGCGTCACAAATTGGCAAAAGTTGAGTCTTCTGGCTACCAAAAAACGACAAGGGTCCAACATTCTTGGCCAACTCGATAGTCTCGACGATCAAACCAGCCACAGTTAGCGCTCGAATTATTACAAAGCCACGGAAATCGAACAGTAGTCTCCTCAGTCGAGGTGGAAGGTGCCTCCTCTATGGTTGTGGCGGAGCTCGGCGATGGCGAATGACGACGTTGGGGCAGAGCTCGGAGAAGGTGTAGGAGTGGCCGTGAGGGCGCTGTTGGTGTGGCCATAGGAGCAAAACTCGGTGTTGTTGTGGCCATCGGCAGCGGCAGTGCAGGTGTCCACATCTCCTCCAACTCCTCCAACATTCGCTCGTTGTGCGCCATGTACTATGCTTTCACCTCATTGTCCATCGTCGTTGTATCGCCGCCCATAAAAATGCTAGGTTTGTGTTCCTCTTATTGGCCACAATGTTGGCCTTGAGTAGATCGATCTTGACATCCTGCTTCTGTAGCATCATGGTCCACCTTGCGCCATTCTTCTCCTCCCTCATGATATTGCGACTTTTGGCATCAGTGATGCATTGCTCGATCGAGGACAGCAGCCTTTCGCCGACCGACACCGTATCCCTCGCCATATTGGCTTTCTTGTGTCCATCAGGATGCCCTTCCGCTGCTGTCGCTGGCGTGTCTGGATTGTAGACACCGTCTTTGCTCTTGGCGAGCGTCAGGCTGACTTTTGTCCACTTCTCACAAGTTTCGATCCTTGATAAAACATGGAGAAACCTGAAGTCATTGCAATTGTTGTCATGATGGTAGGCGTCGAACATCCGCACCATCTGCAAAACCAAACAGGCGCAATGGTCAGTTAACACAATCGGTGGTTGAGGAAGACATTCGGTCGTGTAGAACGAAAGAGAGGGAGAGAGATTGGCGGAATATGACGGATTTATTATTGAGCCACATGGGTGAGTATATATAGACGTACAAGAGATCAACTTGGAGTACAATACAAGATACAATCATATATCTCTACCTAATATTTCCCTAACACAATATACTCTAACACCCTCCCGGAGTCGTAGCGGAAGTGTCGAGAACAACTCGAACATCACGGACGGTTAGACTGGAGATAAATCAAAGTAGTATCTAGTAGGCTGACATCCATCTGTAGTCCGAGTAGGAATGTCATGGACGGTATCGTGGCGTGGTAGCTTGGACTGTAGAGGAAGCTAATGAGAAGCCAAGCGATATGGTAGCCCTTTGTGTCCATGTCGAGGGAGCCGAGAGCATGGGGCGGTGTCATGGTCGATGTAGCCGTGCGAGGGGTCACCGTGGTCGAGGTCGTGGTCGGAGTTTTCGGTGTCGAGGTAGCCACACATGAAGGTGCATGTGCATAGTGCGCGAGGATGATGACGAATACACGTCGAGGCAGTCATTGAAGGTGGCGATGCCGGAGCCGATGTAGTCCAAGCCATCGAGGATGAGATACGACCATAGTTTTGCCAAAAGTAGGTGCACATCGGTAACGAATGCATCCATTGGTTTTGCTAGAACCAAGGATGCAAAGAAGAACTCATCGGTGACGCGGTCAAGGCAGTCGTAGAGGTTAATATCGAAGAAGACATTGTCGATGATGATGTATACGAGGCGCCTATCCGAGTTTGCTAGACTTGGGAACACGTACCTGGTGCTCATAGTTAGTGCTGCTCTCTGGGCAGGCTTGGACCTCCTCTTGAATCATGTTGAAAACTTGTTGGATAATTTCCCAATGGTTGGCCATGCCTTGTCGCTGTGTTCCATATGGATCATGTTGAACTCGGGATCACAAAGCCTACTCTCGTTGAACAATGTCTTCACCCACTTCCAATAGTGCTCGGAATTTTGATTCACACCAGTGATTTCGTAACGGGTGAAGAAAAGCAGTACCTAGGAAACTAGGGTTTTAACTCTCGCTGATGATTGAGGCAACGAAGGTATCTCGCCAGTTCCGATCCCATTTGTCGACGATCCCTGATCTACTCTCTACTCGAGCTTACCAAGGGGACAGCTTGTTCGTCTACCCGGCCTTGGCGTGAGGGGGGTTGGGAGGGTTCGGTGTCTTGAGATCCGGCCCGATCTATGAATCAAAAGTTAGCAATGGATGTGAAGTTTCCAAGGGAAAGTGGGTCGTCGGGTCTGAAACCGACGATGGATATGCAGGAGCTCTTGCAAAACTTGGTACTCAAGGACAAGGAGTTGGACGGTGTGGTTCTGCCGAGGGAGGAGTTCGTCAACCTTCGGGAAGGAGCATGTTGGATGGCGGTGGTGAAGGTTCACACAACAAAGCACTTTGGGAATCAACCCTTCTTCCATAAGATGGATGTGGCATGGGGTTTTGCGAGGAAGTAGACGATTTGCCCGGTTGAGGATAACCTTTTCGTCCTCCAAGTCTCATGTATGGGTGATTGGAACATGGCCATTCTTGAAGGACCATGGATTTTCAGGCAACAGGCAGTGATGCTGGAACCCTACGATGGAATTGCGGACCCCAAATCAATTACTCTAAACCGCATCCATGCCTGGGTATAGATTTGAGGAGTACCATCGCTCTTCCGTGAGGAGGAGATTGTGAGGGACATGGCAACATAAATTGGAGAGGTGCTGAGTGTGGATCTATATGCACTCGGTGCTAGAGGTACCCTTTTTTCAGGTCAGGATGAAGCTAAACATCACAAAGTCGTTGACTCATGTAGTGGGTTGCATCCTGAAGGTAACAAGCAGATGACTTTCATGGTGATGTATGAAAATATGCCATGTTTCTGTGAGGTGTGTGGACTGTTGGGCCACGGCGATCAAGAGTGTGGCGATGGCATGTGGGAAGGAGTCAAAGAAATATGGAGCATGGATGTTATCTCCTATGGAGGACTGGCACCCGCAGTCGTTGGGGGTGCGAAGGGCTCCTGCTCCGGAGGGCGGTCATGTTGGCCGCTAGGGGGGGTCGTGGGGGGGCCTGCTGATTCGTGCAAAAGGCCACCTGGCGAGTCACCGCCAAACATGGGCGTAGGAGTAACTTGGAGAGGAAGGTGAAATGGATCGTATGGGCACCTAGAGGGGGGGTGAATAGGTGCTACTTCAAATTTTATGTTGGAAATATGCCCTAGAGACAAATAGTAGTAAGGACTATTATCATATTTCATATAGTTTAAGATTAAGTTTTATATCATGTTATAACTGTATTGAGTGGAAACATCAATACACGTGTGATATACAAACAACCAGGGGTTCCCAGTGAAACTCTAGTCACTGGTTCATTGGTCAACAGATGATCATGTTTCCTGGTCATGTGGCATTTATGCCAGTTGGAAATGGAGTCATCTCATTCCGAGAATGAGATGGTGAACCAATACCCAACCTAAACATTGTGACCCAATCATGTCACGAAGTTCAAGTTACGATGATTAGAAATGGATCCTCATAGACTATTCCTTAGACCGTGAGGCTATATCAATCACTGTCTCCCGAGAGTGCTTAGATAGCATCAAGCGCCACTTGGTAATATAGTGGTTATAAAGGTGTGTTCAGGTACTCGGAGGAAACCGTAGAGGAAATATATGTCAAGAGCGGGATTTGTGCGTCCATGTGACGGGAAGATACTTAAAGGGCCCACTCGGAGAAGTTATATCCAATAGCTGCGCCAACGTGTGATTTGATCTCAGGGATATCACTTGTCGGAACGAGTCAAGTAGCATTGTTCAGTAACAAGATTGAACACGACATGGTGATGTCATTGATTAAATCTCGGGCAATGCAAGTATCGAGTGACAAAGGGAATAAGACACGACTGTCCCGGTTCAAACGACGAAAGATCTTCGTGGAACGCACAGGGGTCACATGGCCATCCAGGTCCCTTTGTCGATCATTGGTGCAGGAGTGTCTCGACCATGTCTGGAGTGTTCCCGAACTGTGGGGTATCACGCTTAAGGGCTTGATGATGCTTAGAGAGTGTAGGATCGGTGGAATCACCGAAGAATAGTAGAGAGAAAACCGGAAGGGTTTCAGTAAGTCCTGAGGATGTCCGGAGTGGAGGTGGAAGTGTTTCATAGCCATGGTGGTTGAATAATATGTGAATGAATATTAAATATTGATTTAATCATTTATTCATAATTATTTAATAAAGAGAAAAATCAATTAAATGGTCAAAGGCTTAATGGGCCAATTCCTGAAGGGGAGAGGGCCCATTAGGGAAAGGAGAGAGGGAGAAGGGGCCAAGGGGGTGGACAGCGCCCTAATGGGCTATCCAAACCCCCTCCCCCCGTGCGGGGCCCATGGGGGTGGCCAGCGGTGCCACCCCTCCCCCCTCCTCTCCTTTAGTCCACCCCGAGACTTTGAGGGAGGTAGTACCTCCCCTCCCCCTATATATAGTGGGGGTATTTGGCCAAATAGAATACACCAATAATCAATAAAGGTCTTCTCACTTTTGGGAGGACCTCTAATTGATATTTTCTCCCTCCCCCTCTCTCCCTCTAGTGACTGTGGTCCCAAGTCTGGACTGCGCGAATGAGAGATATCTTCACCGTGGAGCGCCGTCGCGCTGCAGAATTCGGATCCGGGAGCTCTACTTCCGCAACTTCTGCTCGATCAGGGAAGCGGGAGTCATCGTCAGGCACCGGACGTGTGTAACTCCCCGCGAGGTGTCGCACTTGAGGCACTCAAGTCGTTGGAGCCACGGGAGCGCAAGGACTTCATCACGACCCTGAGGTCGGCTTCGGCTCGTCTACATCAACCACGCTCTCCTGAGCGTTGACAACGATTTTTGGTCTTCAAGGGTAAGTTCGCAAAAAGCCCCTCCCATTACTGTATTACTAATAGATAGGTCCTGGCAGCTTCAGGGGTTCAGGGGCATAGGATAAAGTTTATTGTTTTCATACGCGGAACCCCAACATTTTAATGCTTTTTCAATTTTAGGCTTAACACAAAAGGTAAATTCTCTAGATAACTATTTAGAAGAATTTCCCTATATGCAAACCTATCTACTAGCGAGTAAGAGGCGAGTGGAAAGAGGAACGAGTGAACCGTAGTGAAGCACGTGGAGACACGGGATTTGTTTTACCGTAGTTCCTTCCTTGTTAAGGGAAGTACATATGTGTTAGAGGGGTGGGTGGTACTAAGACCACCACGCCACAATAGGCCTCACACTGTTCTCCGATGGATCCAGCCACCAAAGGCCTGATCCACCTTTCCACTATAGGAACCCTTCAAGGCAGGTACCGACGCCTTTACACAACTAGCGGGGCACAACTCCACAACCAAATTGGAGGCTCCCGTAATGACAACAAGCTGCCACAAGAACAAGTTATCAATAACAAAATACAAGATCTAGATATTAGCAAGAATACTAAATCGGGGATTTCTCCAAATGAATGGAGAGGAGTTGATGCGCTTGATTCGTGATGGCGATGAAGATTGTCTCCTCCTTCAATTCCCCTAAAGATCGAAGCCTTCGGGTGGCTGAAGTGGGAGATCTAGAGAGAGTGCTCCTGTAATGTATCTGGCACTTTTTGAATGAATCAAGTGTTTTGCTCGATGGGGAAGAAGGGGCTTTTATATCCCCTTTCCAAACCAAGTCGTTGGAGCCTTTGGGGGCCGGATTATCCGGCCTGGGGAAAACTCCGCCCTAGACTCGGATTATCCGGCAGAAAAACCGCCTTCAGACAGAAGCTCGCGCAGGCTGGCTCTTGACACCTTCTCCTGGGGACCGGATTATCCGGCCCTAGGGGAGGGCCAGATTATCCAGCTGGGGAAAAATCCGCCCCAGACACGGAATATCCGGGGGAAATTCCGCCCCCAGACAGAAGCTCACGCAGACACTCTCTTGGGCGATTCCCCTGGGGCCGGACTATCCGCCCCACCATGAGGGCCGGATTATCCGGTCTAGGGAGAAAATCCGCCCTAGGGCCGGACTGTCTGGGGGAAATTCCTCCCCCAGACAGAAGCTCACGCAGAGCCAGTCCTGGCCAAAATGGTCTGGCCGGATTATCCGGCCCATGATGGGGGCGGATAATCCGCCCCCCCAAAAGCACAAAACTTTCCTGCAACACTTAGTACACATTAGAACTTCCGTGGTATTGTTATCTAACACACAAAACATAGGAAATCATGAAATGTTATTTCAATCTCCCCTTTTTGGTGTTAGATGATAATACTAGGATTTGCGAGAAAGTTCACAGGACCACCAACAATAAATACATGAAAGAGACTCCCCCTTAATGTGTGCATACTAGAAATTTTTATTTGAATACAAATGCACACACATAGGTGCTAGCCTATTCCATTGCAAAATAAACAACATAATCATACCACCGAGATAAGGAGAGGCGTCCTTGATATAGCCACAATCATCAATATGATAACCAATATAAGCGCCTTCCTCGAGATAGATGCCCAGCATAATAGGATATGATAGAGGAATCCATAGGTAAAATCCACGAGATAAATCTAGAAATCCACAGACACAAAGTCTCATACACACCACAAACCACAAATTAAAGTTCAACGCTAAATGGGCATAAGCAATAAAACGATGAATGAAAACGTGCAAATGCTTGTGCCCGACCAATGCAAATCCTCTCGGAGACCTAAAAGAACTACTTCTCCCCCTTTGGCATCGAGACGCCAAAAAGGAAGAAGAGCGATGCTAACTGTACAAGGGATGTGTGTGCAAGAATAGATGGCTTAGGGGTAGGGAAAGGCTTAGGATTAAGAGAGCCAAACTGAGATGGTACTACACACTCAAATTTGCAAGAATCAAAGCAACTAAAAGCCAAAAGTGAGTGTGCTTCCCATAAAAACATGAGAGGAGCTAAAAACGATCAAGGAAGATCCAAATAAATCCAACCCTTCTCAAGGAAGAGGGCGGTGGCCGAAGCCACCTTGTTGGGGTGTATGGTATGACACTGCGAAGATATATCTTGGGTTCATAACCAATACTCATCAATAAGCTCACATATCACAAAATGATATTAAGAGAAATGATTTGACTTGCTTTCGGCATTATGGGGGAGGGTTAGCCCAATCAATTAGGACCACACTCCCCCTATATCCATACCCACATCTAGACCAAATAAGACTGAGATGTACGAGTGAGTGCATGGGTAATCAAGATAAGCTCCTTGAATCAACGATATTTAGCTCATTCCTCAAGTAGCAAAACCTTGCTTCATCAAGTGGCTTCGTGAAAATATCAGCAAGTTGGTTCTTCGTGCTCACAAAAGATAGATCAATATCGCCTCGAGCAACATGGTCCCGAATAAAATGATTCCGAATCTCAATATGATTTGTCCTTATGTGTTGTATCGGATTGTACGCAATTTTGATTGCACTTTCATTATCGCATAAAAGAGGTACTTTGTCACAATTGACACCGTATTCCTTTAAAGTTTGCCTCATCCATAATAACTGAGTGCAGGCACTAGCAGCAGCAACATATTCAGCTTCAGCGGTGGAGAGAGAAATACAATTCTGCTTTTCAGATGACCAACAAACTAGAGATCTTCCCAAAAACTGACAAACACCAGAAGTTGATTTTCGATCATCCTTATCACCGGCCCAATCTGAATCAGTATAACCACATAGAGAGAAATTGGAGCCCTTGGGATACCATAGACCAAAGTTAGGGGAGTGAACTAAATATCAGAAGATCCTCTTGACCGCCACTAAGTGGCTTTCTTTAGGAGCTGCTTGATACCTTGCACACACCCCCACACTCAACACAATATCGGGTCTAGATGTGCAGAGGTAAAGAAAAGAGCCGATCATGGATCGGTATACCTTTTGGTCCACATCTTTACCGTGGGGGTTAAGTTCAAGGTGACATGTTGTTTGCATCGGAGTGGCGACGCCATGAAGATCCGTCATCTTGAATATCTTGAGCATGTCTTGGATGTATTTAGCTTGATTGATGAAGGTTCCTTCTCTAAGTTGCTTAATCTCGAATCCAAGAAATAACCGTAACTCCCCCATCATAGACATCTCAAACCTGTCAGTCATAAGCTTTGAAAATTCATCATTAAAATCTTTATTAGTAGAACCAAATATGATGTCGTCTACATATAGTTGGCATACGAAGAGCTCCCCCTTAACCTTCTTAGTAAAAAGAGTGGGATCGATTTGCCCAACTTCGAAGCCACGGGCTAGCAGAAGCTCTTTAAGGTGCTCATACCACGCACGTGGGGCTTGTTTAAGGCCATAGAGTGCGTTATCGAGTTTGTAGACATGGTTTGGGAAGTTAGGATCCTCAAATCCTGGGGGTTGCTTTACATATACCAGCTCATGTAGAAGACCATTAAGAAAAGCACTCTTAACGTCCATTTGCTGCAATTTAAAATTATTATGGGCAGCATAAGCAAGAAGGATACAGATGAACTCAAGACGAGCCACAGGAGCATAGGTCTCACTGAAGTCAATGCCCTCAACTTGGGAATAGCCTTGTGCCACTAGTCTCGCCTTGTTCCTTACAACAATGCCATTCTCATCTTGCTTGTTTTTAAATATCCATTTAGTGTCAATAACATTGCGGCAATCCTCGGGCTTCTCCACTAGTTTCTAGACCTTGTTGCGCTCAAAGTTATTCAACTCTTCATGCATAGCAACAACCTAGTCCGGATCTTCAAGAGCTTCAAACACCTTCTTAGGTTCCACCATAGAGATGTGAGCTTGATGCTCACCAAAACTTGCCAATTCCCTTCTTGTGGAAACCCTTCGTTGAAGATCACCTACAACTTTGTCAAGAGTATGACCCCTTAACTCAAGGTTCCGATCAGCACGAGCCTTGCGACTAAGTTCAATAAGCTTTTTGTCTCTAGGTGGAATAGTTTCATCACTTGAGTCTTTGTTGGAATCATTTTCTTGGCCTTGATTAGAAGTCTGATTATCAGTAGTAGGAGATGACGAAGCATGCCCTTGAGGTGCGTCAGCAGCCGTAACAAGAGACTGCTGGTCAACAGGAGTTTCAGGGCCGGATAATCCGGCCGAGGGTGAGGCCGGATAATCCGGCCTGGGAGAACTTGATGCAATTTCATCGGGTTGCCTGGAACTTGCTTGAATTGGCGAGGGGCCGGATAATTCGGGGTCCGCCGGAAAATCTGGCCTGGAGCTTGCAGCAGTTTCTTTGATAGGATGCTCAGTTTGGTCGTCAGGGGAGTGGTGGCCGGATAATCCGGTGTCGACCGGATAATCCGGCCTGGGGCATCCAGGAGCAAGTTGACCTTCAGCAATTGGTGGAGTTGGTGTAGAAGTTACTCTCGTGGTTGGAGGCTGTTGTGTATGTGTAGATGAGGGCTCTTCATGAGTACAACATTGTCCTTCCTGATCCGCCACAAGGGGTTCCTCAATGGGGCGAAAAAATCCCACGCCCATTCTTCTTATGGCATCTTGGGGTATTTCAACATCTGCATCACAAACATCAACTTGCCCCGCATGGGAGCCATCATTTTCCTCGAACACCACACAACAAGATTCTACAATAGTTCCGGAGAGCTTATTGTAGACTCTATAAGTGTGGGATTCGGCATCATAACCAACAAAAATACCTTCTAAAGCCTTAGACTCAAATTTAGATAAACAAACTCCCTTGATGAGAAAGAAACACTTACACCCAAATACCCGAAAGTATGAGATGTTTGTCTTGTTACCGGTAAGTATTTCATATGGAGTCTTGTCCAAGATTTTACGGAGGTATAACCGGTTGGACGAATGACAAGCGGTAGAGATTGCTTCAGCCCAGAAGTTATATGGAGACTTGAATTCGGCTAGCATAGACCTTGCCATATCCATTAGAGTCCGGTTCTTCCTCTCGGCCACACCATTTTGTTGAGGGGTGTACGCAGCGGAATATTGATGTCTTATCCCCTCTTCACTTAGGAACTCATTTAAGGTGTAGTTCTTGAACTCGGAGCCGTTATCACTTCTTATTGCCAGAGTAGGGACGTTCTGTTGATGTTGAACCTCGTTGGCGAAGTTGATGACCGTTTGTTGAGTCTCGCTCTTCAACTTGAAGAAATAGACCCAAGTGTATCTTGAGTAATCATCAACAATCACAAGACAGTACTTCTTCCCACCGAGGCTTGCATGATATGGAGGTCCAAAGAGGTCCACATGAAGGAGCTCTAAGATCCTTTTTGATGAAATAATAGTCTTCCTTCGATGAGGAGAGTCATGCATTTTCCCTTCAACACAAGCCCTACAAACATGATCTTTGGCAAATGAGACATTTTCTTTTAGTCCAAGGATGTGGCCACCCTTGTGGAGACTTTGCAAAGTTCTCATATTGACGTGGGCTAGTCGGCGATGCCATAACCAACTCGCGTCAGCCTTTCCGAAAAGACACATCGGGCCTGTAGTGGTTTTCCTCAAAAAGTCCACCACGTACAGGTCATTTTCGACATATCCCACGAAAGCGACTTTTAGATACTTGCTCCACAAGAGTACCACCAAATTAGCATCAATAAAAACTGTAAAGCCCATCTTACCAAGGGCGCGAACTAAAAGTAAATTGTAACCGAGGGTCTCAACAAGCATGACGTCCACGAGAGAGATATCGTGAGCCACCACAACTTTGCTAAGACCCAATACCTCAGATTTAGACTTGTCACCATAGGAGACGGTTATATGATCATGATTTGGCCGCATCTCCGTGATGATCTCCTTGCTTCCGGTCATATGACTCGTGCATCCGCTATAGAGTACCCATTTAGACCCACCGGAAACATAGCCCTGCAAGAAAGTTACTTCTTGGTTTTAGGTCCCCATTTTTCAATGGGTCCTCTCATGTTAGTGACAAGGGTCTTGGGGACCCAAGTAGACTAAGGAATGTAACAATCATAAGGACCTACATAACTAGCATAAACATCACCATAATGATTGCAATATAACTCAAAGTTAGGATTGTTAGCCCCTGCAAAACCATCATAATTAGACTTGTCATTGGTGGTGGTGCTAGTCTTTGGTTGAGCAGTCTTGCTCTTCTTCTTGTTGTTGTTCTTCTTGTTCTTTGTCTTGGGAATATAACCAAGACCCTCTTTTCCATTGTTTGTTCTTTGCTTGCTAAGTATCTCATCTAGAACTTCTTTACCTTTGTGTTGAGATCCTTTTGCAAGTTGTTCTTTTTCATAAGATGATGTGGAGGTGTTGGGCACATCATACTTCCTCAATTGATTTTGGAGCTGGTCATGAGACTCATTTAGAGTAGAGTGTTCACTCTCCAATGCCTTGTGAGCAATGTCAAGTTTCTCAAACTTCTCCGAGAGTCTGGCATGAGCAGCCCCAAATTCAATCTTTTCCTTCTTTAGTTTCTTTACCTTGGCAAGAGCGTTGTCACGTTCTTTGATGAGCTGAGCCACAACTTTTTCATGTGACTCCTCAATGGATTCAAGTCTCTCTTCCAAAGATACTTGAGCTTCCTCTTCTTCTTCCAAGGCATTCTTCAAAGAAGCTATCTCCAAGGCATCTTCTCTTTCAATTCTGCCCTTTTCTTCAAGGAGATCTTCGGCTTGGGCAAGTTGACTCATAAGAGCACCAAAATGAAGTTTTTGCTCACCTTGCAAGTTAAAAGTTATCCAAAGCAATAACTTCTTCTTTCATTTTAAGACTAGTATGATCATCCATATCCATATTTATGTTAGTCTTAGGGAATGAAGAACTAGAAGTTGATACCTCGGACCCTCTTGCCATAAGACAAGTGACATTGTTGTTGATGACGTTTTCGTTTGGCGAGTCGAAGAGAGATGATGGAGTCGATATGGTAGCTATAGCAGCCACCTCGTGAGAACTATCTTCATCCTCTTCATCTTCACTTGCAGAGGAGTATTCTTCTTGTGCCACCAAGACAATCTTGGGTTGTTTCTTGTAAGGGCCATTCTTTTTGATAAATGGCTTCTTCTTAGGTGCCTTGGATTTTTCTTTAAGGATGAGCCTGCCACCATTGTCTTCTCTATTTTGATATGGACACTCAGCCACAAAGTGCAGTCTATCTCCACAATTGTAGCATGTTCTCAGTTTTGGACCACTTTCTCTTCTTCCACTTGACCCATTCTTGCGCTCGAGTTCTGACTTGGCCTTGGTAGGATCCTTCCAAAAGTTCCTTGCATAAAACGCCATGTACTCACCATGAGCATGTTTGACTTCATCGGGGCAGTCCATGGAGGCACTCTCGAAAGCTCTTTCGTCCTCATCTTGCTCAACAACATTAGCCTTTAGAGCAACATTGACCCCTTTTTGCATTCCAATGGCATGGGAACGGGCATCTTCCGTGTTCTTTGCAGCAACTTTGAATGATGCCATTTCTTGCATGACTTCATTTGACGTCATTTGATGGTAGTTGTGTCTACCTTTCAAGCTCTTCAAGTCCGTTGGCTCAAAAGGCATTAGAGCACTCACATATTTCCTTTTTATCCAAGCATCATCAATGTGAGTGGCTCCATGCTTTCTAAATGTTGTTGCGATGCCCTTGAGTCTTATATACATGTCTTCATGGTTTTCACCATCCAACATGTAGAATCCTTCAGGTTCATTACTAAGGGCATCATACCTATTCCTTCTCATGCTTTCATTTCCAATAAAGAGATCGATGAGAGCATCACAAGCTTCTTTAGCTGTGTTGAGATGTTCAATGTGGGGCATGTCCTTGGGACCTACTCCGAGCTGTATCATGTGGAGAGCCGTAGCATTCAATTGGCTATCCACAACTTCTCTTCTTGTCAGGTTGGTGTGATCTCCAATATGAAGACCCTCTTCGATAATTCTCCAACGTTCAATAGAAGAGCTGCAAACATGAGACTTCATTAAGAATTGTCATTGATTAAATGAAGATGCAGTATGCTTGGGTGGATCACCCCTATTGTTTATATGAGGATGAGGGATAGGTGGGTTGGGGGAATATAAGTGATGAACCTCACTATATTCCTCCTTACCACTTCCCTTCTTGGAGGTGGAACCATTATGTTTTTCACCTACCACTTCATCTTCCTTGGATCCGGTGTTAGCCTTATCCTTGGATGAGGGAGTGGCAGCCTCAGAGGAGGATGGAGATGGGGCTACGGATGATGTGAGGCGAGCAATCATTTGATGCATCTCCTCCATCTTGGTCTCAAAGGATTTCAACACGGTTGTTTCCAACGTCTTGAGGTCATCCATTGTGACGTGACCTTATCCATAGCCTCGTTCCCATTCTCCTTGGTACCCATACTTCTCTTAGGCGGTTAAGCCCGAATAAAGAGTTGGGGCTCTGATACCAATTGAAATGGATCGTATGGGCACCTAGAGGGGGGTGAATAGGTGCTACTTCAAATTTTAATGCTTTTTCAATTTTAGGCTTAACACAAAATGTAAATTCTCTAGATAACTGTTTAGAAGAATTTCCCTATATGCAAACCTATCTACTAGCGAGTAAGAGGCAAGTGGAAAGAGGAACGAGTGAACCATAGTGAAGCATGCGGAGACACAGGATTTGTTTATCGCAGTTCCTTCCTTGTTAAGGGAAGTACATCTGCGTTGGAGGGGTGGGTGGTACTAAGATGTCGTGGTGGTGTCACGGCAGATGCCATGGATAGGCTAAAGGTGGGGACTAATACATGCTAGGGGAATCCAGGGAGGGATAGTGAAGTGATTCTCCACACAGAAGTTTATATTTGCTTTGCCTCCAAGGTTACAAGTGCTCCTAGAGCTGTATTGGCGAGAGGAGGAAGAAGGAGCTCTCTTACTCTCGCTCACAGATCACACTTAAAACCCTAGCCAAACTAGAAAAATCGGAACCCCCTCTACAGAAGCCCTAGCCCTCCTTATATAGGGGGGGCTAGGTCTCCACTTAGGGCATACGTGGAGGCATATTCCTAAGAATATGCCATCTCCCAAAGTAGTAAGCCGACCGGGTTAATTTTCCCTCGCGTCACACATGCAGAGGCTACGTGAGCCTCTACGGCGCCCGCGTCAGCCGACATGGGCATCGTCACCCTTGTCGGCCACGCCTTGGTGGTCCTGCCCTTGTCTGCTTCGCTCAGGCAGTGCGTACCGGGGCTTCTTTTGACCAGCGAGATTCCTTCCTTCTCCTAGAAGCTAGATGTGCCCCGGATCATAGTTGATCCGGCTACACTTGTTCCTGCATACAAGTTAAACATGCATTTCCGACTTACTGATTAAGTCGGTTGAGACTTAGTTAGGCGAACGCCCTCTGGTCCGGATTACCCCGTGATTCGGCCTGCCTTGAGGTGACCCGGCCAGCATCCGCTTTGGCCTTGCTGAACCTCGGCTAACTCGGCCTTTATACCCCGGCGTAACCCTACCCGGGGGTATCCTCCCAACATTAGTCCCTGAAGCTTGTGCGGTCTTAGCTGCTTCGGCCGCTAAGGCCACATCAGGTTCAATTATGTTTGAGCTTTGGACGTTATTTCCGAGTTACCTCCTTGTCTCGGACTATATGGATTTACGTTCCCCTTGCACGTTCCAAGTTTTCACTTACCGGCCGGGTTACCACTTCAACTCGGACCTCATGGTTTTACTTTCCCTCTGCACATTCCAAGTTTTCACTTGCTGGCCGGGTTACCACGGTCCTATCCGGGTCTTGCTTCCTTCTCTCGTACGCCAACCCACGTGGAGGATAATCATTATGTTGTCTCATTTAAGGGCCAGCACAGTAACCGCCGTAGTAATTGTCAGTCATCACTGTGCGCTGGTCACGTCACCCCTGCCTCCTCGTTTACCGCATCAACGCGTCACGTCATGGGACCAACTCCACTCTGTGGCCTTCCGTGTGGCTCCTTGCTGATTGGTCGATGCGGGTGGTACACGGCCACTGCGTGTGGCGTGCCCGCAGAATGCGATCCCACTTTCTCCTCGTGGGAGAGGTTAAATAGGGGAGGGGCGCATCACTTAGGCTTTTTCCCCTTACTGCGCCCCTCTACCCTTTGCTCTTCTTCTTCGTCTTCCTCGCGACCGCGCTGCCGCCAGTGCACCCAAGCAGCAGCGCCGCCGCCGCATCTTTTCCCCCATATTTCTATGTCGTCGCCACCGCTACGCGCCTCCTTCACCACGGGTCGCTGCCAATCTAGGCCTCTGCCCCCGCCGCCGCTAGCGCCAGCGAGGGCAGCGATTATCAGATGACGGAGGAGGAGCTCGTCATTGCTGAGCAAGAGATGGAGGAGGACTCCACCGCTGTGGACCGTGGTGCGTGGGCTGGGTCCTCGGTCTGCCAAGATGACTTGGACTAGCTCTACCGGACCAGATGCATCCCCGCCGGCATCATCGCGCGCCTTGCCTCCGCCAAACTCGCCCCCTCACCCAATTCGGGTGAGTACATTGTGTTCTTGTCGCACTTCCAACGGGGGTTCGGTTTGCCAGTTAGCGATTTCTTCCACGACTGGTTAAGCACATACGGACTCCAGCAGCACCACCTTCCTGCCAACGCAATCACTTCTCTTTCTGCTTTTGCCTCTACGATCGAGGGCTACGCCGGATTATGGCCCACGAAGGAGCTATGGATCCGGTTATCGGCCTTCGTCGTAATGTCATTCCGAATATTCAACTTGATCCGGAGGACAAGCAGCTCACTCAATTCGGAGCTGCATCCATCTCACCCTGGAGGCTATCCATTTTCTCTCGAGTCATCGGGCTAGACTCCTGCAAAGGATGGGCCCGGACTTTCTTTTATGTCCGGAACGAGGGCACTGAAGACTTGATCCGGCTGCTTCCCTATGCTCCGGGTCCACCTAACCCGGAGTCATGGGACGTTGTCCCCAAGAAGCCCACTGCCTTGGCCAATCAGGTCAACAAGAGGTTTGTGGAGCTGAAGAAGCTCGGGTTGCGCAACAAGGATGCTATGATCACGTTCGTGCGCAACCTAATCTCCCCCATCCAGAGGCGCACCCACAAGGTGTGCCATATGAGATTCGGCCGCGACCCCAACCGGACCTCGTCCTTCGAGTTGAGCAACTCGAAGATCTATCGTCGGGTCAAGGCTCTCTTCACCACCCACAAGGACTTCTCCACTGAATGGACATGGGGAATTGAGCATTTCTGCCGGGATAGGCTTCCTCCCTTGGTAAGCTTCATGGCGCAAATTTACTCCGGGTTAATTATATGTCGGTCATTGTTCCATTTTTGACTCCGTTGTTCATTCTTTTCCTCAGCTATTCCTTCAGCAGACCCTCGAGGACGGCACTGATCCAACCCTTAAATGGGCGCCTGACCGGGAGACCCCGGACAAGGAAGAGCCGGACTAGGAGATGTTCCTCCCGATGACCGACGCTACGAAGCGACCCAGCAATAAACCCTCTTCTATTAGAGATTGGCCCGATGATGAAGGTGACTCGGATATCGAGGTGATTGAACCTGTTGACGCTGTCCCCCTTTCTTTTGCCTTTCCGGCATTAGCTAACCCCGGTGGGCAGATCCACGAGGACCCCCCTTGCCACGGGTGAACCTGTTCCGACAGCGCCAAAGAAGAGGCGTGGAGCTGCATCAAGTTCCTCCTCCGGACCTTCTCAGCCCTCCAAAAGGCGAAAGAAGTCCGGAGACAAAACTGCTTCCAAGCCTGCAGGCAAGGCCCCAGCACGAAGGGCTCGGAAACCCAAGGAGCCCCAAACCTTGGACGCGTAAGTCTCTTTTTCTTCTGCAACTTGTTCTTTCCTGCATTGTTGTAATTTCTCTTCTGACATTATTTGATTTGGCAGGGCCGCGGTGGAGGTCCCTCAGAGTGGATCTAGCATCTCTTCGCCGCTCCATCCTAGCTCTTCTCCCCCTCGTGACGACGATTCACGCCCGCTGAGCCCTATTCCAGAGGGTTCTGCGGCTGCTCCGGGTTCTAGCTCGCCTCATCAAGAGGGGGGCAACCCCGGAGCGGGGGAGACGGATCCAGCCGAGGCAGCGGCATCCACCACTTTGGCTCCGCCACAACCAGCAACTACCGAGACTACCTCTATACCAGCACCGACACCAGCACCAGCACCAATTCCGGCACCAGTGACAAGGGCACCAGCGCCAAGCTCCTCCGCCTCGTCCGAGTCTTCTCAGTCTCGGCGAGGAAGTACCCAGGCAGCTCCTAAGGGGAAATCTGCCGCAACCACTTCCTCCTCTCAGCAAGCCAAAGGCAAGAAAGCCCCTGACATCACCAGGGCAGCGTCCACCGGTGCAGACGCACCCTCGCGTCCATGCTTGCCCAGAAGGCTCCAGCACCGAAGGACGCCCCTGCCGAGCCAACTAGTGCGCAACAACTTGTTCTGCATACCAGTCCGGCCCTTGATCAGGTTGAGAGGAGAGAGGCACATGCGAGGGGCTTGGTGGAGCCCCACATGCTCAGCGGTGAGCGATATCCTCCGACCTTGATCGAGTTTATGAATAACTGGAACAAGGCGGAGTTCGTCTATAACGACGATCTCCCGGAGAAGTTCGGTCCCGCCGAATTCGCTGCACAGATGAACACGACCTCTAAGGCGATTAACCTCGCGGGTCGGATGATGGAGGTACGTTACTTCACCTTTTCCTTAGCATGCACTAGCGATATAACCATTAGTCCTCGAGCCTCCGGGGGAGTAACTTGTTACTCGGCCGGACGCTCCTTAGAAAACTAACGTAGCTCCCTGACAATTTCAAATATGCACACACTTAGAGCCGGGTTAAGTTCCACTTGGCCCGGATCTTGCACACTTCAAATATACACACACCTAGAGTCGGGTTAAGTTACACTTGACCCGAATCTTGTACACTTCGATTATGCACACACCTAGAGCCGGGTTAAGTTCCACTTGGCCCTGATCTTGTACACTTCGAATATGCACACACCTAGAGCCGGGTTAAGTTCCACTTGGCTCGAATCTTGTACACTTTGAATATGCACACACCTAGAGCCGAGTTAAGTTCCACTTGACCCGAATCTTGTACACTTTGATTATGCACACACCTAGAGCCGGGTTAAGTTCCACTTGGCCCTGATCTTGTACACTTCGAATATGCACACACCTAGAGCCAGGTTAAGTTCCACTTGACCCGAATCTTGTACACTTCGATTATGCACACACCTAGAGCCGGGTTAAGTTCCACTTGGCCCTGATCTTGTACACTTCGAATATGCACACACCTAGAGCCGGGTTAAGTTCCACTTGGCCCGAATCTTGTATACTTCGAATATGCACACACCTAGAGCCGGGTTAAGTTCCACTTGGCCTGGATCTTGTACACTTCGAATATGCATAAGGCTTAAGCCAAATTTTTGTATTCTCTTCAGGTGACCACCAACCGCCGGAGTGCTGAGTTCCAGCGTCTTCTGGATACCCACAAGATGCTGCTCGCAAAGCACAATGCACATCTCGCTGAGCATGAGAAAAGGGGTAAGTTTCTCCCTTAGCGCTTCTCCGTTTTCCTTCATCTTCCTCTGCCGAACTAATCTCATTATTTGGTTTTCGCAGCTGGGGTGGAGGCTAAGAACAAGATTATGCGAAAGAACCTGGAGCAGATCAAGGGTAAGTCCTTTTTGTCCGACCCTGCTTTGCTTTCCATCTTCTTTTCTTCTTGGCTCGGCAAACATTCATACCTCGGCTCACGGTCAACACGCTATTTCAGCATCTCTTGAAGATAGTGTGCCCGTGACATGATGCTGCATTTTCTCGAACAAGGTGGCAGCATCGGAGCTCAAAAAGAAAGACGATGAGCTTGCCCTCCTCCGAACCAAGAACGACGAGATTGCCAAGCTAAAGGCAGAAATGAAGAAGATGAAGGCGCAGCACCAAAACGAGCTTGAAAAGGCTGGCCAGGACTACACCGAAGAGCGCGAGTGCCTCAACCTCCAAATTGCTAAGGACCACGAACTTCTCCAGGAGGCCGACATCAAACTTGAGTCGGCGAACACTGAACTGGTACAGCTCCGCCAAAGACGCGATAACTGCATCAATGAATTGACCCGGATCCACAGCCACATTTCACGTAAGCTCCTTTCCCTTATCCGACATACTTCTTCGGGTTACTTCATATTTCTTTTCTTCAGCTTCTTCCTTTGCCTTGTTTTCAGGCCACTTTCCAGAGAGTACTCCTATTGCGAGCGCTGCTGTTGCCAATTTCCGCCGAGAGAGGGGTACTCCCGTTGCTCCTGACGGTGAGAGCATTCCCTTTGACATGGAGGACCTATTGGTCAGCATGTCATCTCGCGTGGAAATCATCAAGAACTACGGCAAGAATCTCCTCGATGTTTCAGTACGAGTCTTCAACACGTTCTGGCCCGGTGAGAGCGCTCCGAAGAGAATCACACTTGCTGAAAAGCTGTCGGAGATCGAGACCCAGGTCGACCTCTGGAGGGAGTCCGCTGGACGTGCTGCAGCTGAGACCGTTCTTCACCACATACTCACGTGGTATGAGAAGATCGATCTCAGCCTCCTGACGCGCGTGCGCACCGGATCCAAGTGGACTGATGACCCAGAATGGGTAGCTCAGCGCCAGGCTTGTGCCCATAGGCTCATTGAATATGGTCCCATTCACGAATGGACTGAGGGTCCGAGCTTCCTGGAAATCGCTGGCGACGAAGAGGTCGAGAATGTCGAAGATAGTTCGGACGAGGATGGAGAGGACGATGCCTCGGATATCGAAGAAGGCGAAGATGACGCCGAACTTCCTCCTCCTGCTGCTCCTTAATTAAAAACACTTGAAAACTTATCAGATCCCCGGTATGCCGGGTGGAAATGTATCCTTTACTTATGTAATATTTTGCTACTAAGTTTGTATGTCGGATTAACTTGGGCGTAGTCCCCGAGTTTCATTTTCTTGTTCGTCCAATCTTCTGGCTTGGTTCGTGTCTACCTTGATTCGGTTTTACAACTTACGAATCCGAGTTTCAAAAATTGTTTTAACAATACTTAGAAACTTTTAGTCTTAGCTTAAAATAATTTTTCATAATAGTTTGAAAGTAAATACAAGGTTAGTCTGAAAAACAAACGTCAGTTTGATTAAGTTCTTTTCCTTAGTCGTTTTTCATGTGCTACGCAATTCCAAACTTGTTCTCTTGCCTGCCATGAAGCCAATTCTTGTTGGACAACAGCAAGTCAAAGAGTTGGGTTTTTGGTGCTCACACACTACTAATCCGAGTTAAGTAGAACAACTTATTCCAGCTAACGTAAAAATAAAAAACAACAAATATTATTAAGGCAGTCCCCGAGTTACTGCTCGAGGTGCCAATATTTCATTCATAAGCTCATGCCCGCATACATACCGATATATGAGAAGACTCGGATACATACACTTCTCTGCTAAGTGTAGAAAGGACGAAGTAGAGCTACATTCCATGGGCGCTTAGATTCCTCGCCGGACCTGTCCGCCTTGTTCTTTTCCTGTGGCTTTGCATTTATAAGATAATAAGAGTCATTGTGCAATGCTTTGCTCACGATGAACGGCCCTTCCCATGGGGGGGATAATTTATGCATGCCGGCAGTATGCTGTACTAACCGGAGCACCAGATCGCCTTCCCGAAAGACTCGGGGGCTTACTTTCTGGCTATGATAGCGTCGGAGATTTTGCTGATATATGGCGGATCTAGACAATGCCAGTTCTCTCACTTCTTCCAGCAGATCAACATCATTTTGCCGGGCTTCTTGCACTTCGGCTTCTGTGTATTGGGTGACCCTAGGCGAATCATGCTCTATGTCGGCTGGTAATACAGCTTCTGCCCCATATACCAGAAAAAACGGCGTATAGCCTGTTGATCGATTCGGAGTTGTTCTTAAACTCCACAGTACCGCTGGTAGTTCTTCTATCCAGCACCCCGCTGATCTTTGCAGTGGCTCAATGAGCCGGGGCTTTATTCCAGATAATACTAATCCGTTGGATCTTTCCACTTGTCCGTTCGATGCGGGGTGGGCTACCGAGGCTACGTCGAGTCGGATCTTCTTATCCTGGCAAAAACGCGCAAATGCTCCTTCCGCAAAATTTGTGCCATTATCAGTTATGATACTGTGTGGGTAACCGTACCTCAAGATGATGTCTTTGAGAAATGTTACGGCCGTAGCTCCATCACATTTCCTTATAGGCTTTACTTCGATCCACTTTGTAAACTTATCCACCATGACCAAAATGTGAGTCATATTTCCCCTTGCTGGTTTGAACGGTCCAACCATATCCAAGCACCATACGGCGAATGGCCATGTAATTGGTATGGTCTTGAGTTCCGACATTGGCATATGTGTCTTGGTTGCGTACCTCTGACAACCATTGCATTTTCTCACCAGATCTTCTACTTGTTCTAAGGCATTGGGCTAGTAGAATCCATGTCGGAATGCTTTTGCCACCAAGGATCGGGACGAGGCATGATGCCCACACTCTCCTTGGTGTATATCTCGGAGGATGTCAAGCCCTTCTTCTGGGTCAACGCATCGCTGGAGGACATTGGTGACACTCTGTTTGTACAACTCGGAATTGATAATTGTGTATGCCTTTGCTCTCCTCTTAGTTTGCCTGGATAACACCTCCTCAGTGGGTAACGTTCCATCTTTCAGGAATTGAAATATAGGCAGTGCCCAAGCTGGTATTACTTGTACAGGGAACACATTCTCATCAATTTCCATCTGATCCACCGACATAACTTCAACTGGATCATGCTGAGCAGTCCCCGGGTCCTGCGAGCTAGTCCCCGGGTTCGCTGAGGCAGTCCCCGGGTTTGCTGATGCAGTCCCCGGGTTTCGTGCACCACCTCCCATGTCAATGTCCATGGGCTCAGCTCCGGATTCTGTATCTTCCGGGACATAGATCGAGTCGGTTCTCGGGCGGCACGATAGATGGTTTTCGAGGTGTTCCAATGCTACACCGGTGGAATTGCTTGTCGGGTTGATCCGAGCTTGACAAGATGTCATCAGCCTCATTTTCCACCAGGGTACATGGTGAAATTCACACCCTCAAAGTAACCAGATATCTTCCAGACATGAAATCTATACATGCCATGTTTGGATCAAGGCGTCCCAGTCCCGACTTACTTGTACCACCAAATCCGAGTCGCCAAAGCATATGATCCAACATATACCAATCTCTTTTGCTACCTTGAGCCCATGCACAAGTGCTTCATACCCTGCGACATTATTCGATGCCGCGAAATGGATTTGGAGCACATATTTCAGCTGGTCCTTCTTTGGCGAGGTAAGCACAACTCCGGCGCCTAGCCCGGTTTTTGTTTTTGACCCGTCAAAGTGCATCCTCCAGTAGTTCGAATCTGGTGGCGGTGGTTCTTATTGTACCTCGGCCCAATCCACAAAAAAGTCCGCCACAGCTTGAGACTTGATTGCTTCTCTTCTGTCATATTGTGGCGCATAAGGAGCTAGTTCGATTGCCCATTTTGCGATTCGACCACTTGCATCCTTGTTACCCATTATCTCAGATATGGGAGCCTCACATATTACTTTGATGGGGTGCTCCTCAAAGTAATGCTTTAACTTCTTTGCCGCCATATAGACACCATATGCTACCTTTTGAAAGTGCGGGTAGTTCTGCTTTGAGGCAGATAACACCTTGCTCAAGTAATACACTGGCCTCTGCACTGACTTACCCTCTTCGTCGCGCTCTACTACAATCACTGCACTTACAACTCGATTGGTTGCGGCTATGTAGAGCAACATTGGCTCCTTTGATAGTGGAGAGGCTAACACTGGTGCAGTGGCTAACATCTTTTTTAAGTGGGCAAAGGCTTCATCGGCCTGTGGCGTCCAAACGAACTTATCCGACTTTTTCATGAGTTGGTAGAGAGGCAATGCCTTTTCTCCCAACCGACATACAAACCGACTCAACGATGCTAGGCACCCAGTGAACTTTTGGACATTGTTAAGAAACTTCGGCAGCTCCATTCATTCAATGGACCGGATCTTAGTTGGATTAACTTTGATACCTCGGCTGGAGACGAGAAATCCGAGTAATTTTCCAGTCGGGACACCGAAGGTACATTTTTCCGGATTAAGCTTCATTCGGAACCTTCTTAAGTTCGTGAATGTCTGTCTGATGTCGTCAAGGAGCGTTTTGCTTTTCTTGGTCTTGATAACCACATCATCCACATACACTTGTACATTTTGACCTATTTGGTCGTGCAAACATTTCTGCATACATCTTTGGTACGTTGCACCTGCATTACGTAAACCAAACGGCATGCTGCGATAGCAATAAGCCCCGTACGGGGTGATAAATGCGGTCTTTATTTGATCATCCGGATTCAGAGGTATCTGGTGGAAACCAGAATATGCATCAATGAATGACAATAGTTCATATCCCGCGGTTGAGTCTATGACCTGATCTATCCTCGGCAGTGGAAATGGATCTTTTGGACACGCCTTGTTCAGGTTCGTGTAATCGATACACATACGCCAAACCACTGCCACGTTCGGATCGTCCTTCTTCTTTTCCACCAGCACCGGATTAGAGAGCCAATCCGTATATAGTACTTCCATGATAAATCTTGCTGCTAGCAACCGAGCTATCTCGTCTCCAATGGCTTTTCTCCTATCCTCGGCAAAGCGGCGGAGAGGTTTCTTCACCGGCCTTGCTCCGGGTCTCCCGTTCAAAGAGTGCTCGACCAACTCCCTCGGAACACCTTGCAAGTCCTGTGTAGACCAAGCAAAAATATCCCGATTCTCATGGAGGAAGTCGACGAGCTCGCTTTCCTATTTATCATTCAACCCGGCACCAATTGTTACGGTGCGCTCTGGGAACATATCATCAACAGGCACTTTCTTAGTATCCTTTGCGGCTTGGAACGAAACGCTACCATGCGGGTTACTTAACACCGGCATATACTGCTGCGCGGACCGAGCTAATGCCGCCACCTCTTGGATTTTTCTTTTCTCTTGCGCAATCACGAGTGACTCGGCTAGGTTAGACCCGGCTGAGGCACACTTAATGGAACGTCGGAAATCTCCAGCAATGGTAATCACTCCACTTGGCCCGGGCAACTTCATCTTCAGATAACTGATGTGGCATCTTGCCATGAACTTGTTCAATGCTGGTCTTCCGAGTAATGCGTGATACGCACTTTCCAAGTTCACCACCTCAAACTCCAGATTCTCATTCGGATTATCTCGTCTTAACAATACGTCAACCCGGACCTTGTCTATTGGCTCACAAGAAATGTCGGGCACAATGCCATGGAAAGTTGTCCTCGTGGCCTGCAACATGTTTTCCGAGATACCCAACTTGCACATTGTGTCCACATACATGATGTTAATACTGCTACCATTGTCAATCAGTACCTTTGAGAACCTTACATTAATACTGGGCCCAATGAATGTTGGGTCCAGCACTAACGCATACGAACCAGGACTCGGCATAAGCTTGGGGTGATCTTTGATGTTCCAGGTGATTTCCTGGTCCGACCAAGGCATGTACCTCGTCACCGCTGGCATTACCGCATTGACCTCCATATGTCGGCGCTGCAAGCTTTTCCTATCTGTTTCCTCGGTGCTAAATACACAGTAACTTTGATGATGCTCCCTGTACTCATTCCTCCCCTCATTTCTAGGGTACCTCTGATCCGGCTAGTGCTGATTTTTCACCTGATGCACTGCATCCCTTCTCTCATTGTTGTCATACCTTGGCGGAGGGAGAGGCAACATTAACTGTTGCATGTTCGCTCTGGAGAGCAATTGCTGTCGGGGTAACTCCTGCCGAGGTTGATCATTCCGGGGTGCCTGAGCATTCCCCGAACCACCTTGTTCTATCTTGTGCATCCACTCACATTGCCTCGTTGTATGACCCGCTAGGTTACTCGGATTTGGCGTGTGAAACTTACACGGCTGATCCAACATCGACTCATATGTGTACCTCGGACGGTCCTTCCTTTCTTGCCACTGTTTCTTTTGCTCTAGCGCCCAAGTTTTCTTGCCATCATTTCTTGGAGTCCATTGCCCTCCAGTTTTCTGGCGTTGACTGCCCCCTGCTCCGGGATGATCTTGATTCACATCTGCAACTTGTTGTGAACCGTATCGATGATCCGGTCTATCATCCCTCCTTTTACCTTTGTAATCATTCCTCCGGGATGATCCGGCTCCATCTCTCTGGTAGTACTCCTCATTCGACTCGTTGGACACGAGCCTAGGTTGAGTCGGATCTCCCAGAGCATACGAATCAGCAATCCGGATCATCTCAGCCAACGTGGTGGGCATCTTCCTTTGCAACTTTTGCCACAGTTCGCTTGCATATCTGCATCCCTCTGCAAACCATGCTATGGCTTGTGATTCTATCACGCCCTCACATGAGTTTCTCACGGTACACCACCGGGTTAAAAACTCCCAGTCCATCTCATTCGGTCTTTGCTTGCACATAGCTAGTGGTTGTGTCCTATTCGGCCTCTGATACGTACTCGAGAAATTACTGATGAACATCTCTTCAAAATCTATCCAATAATTAATGCTTCCGGACGGCAAATTGTTTAGCCATACCTTTGCCGGGCCCTCCAACATCTGGGGTACGTATCGTACAGCCCACCTCAAGTTGCCTGTGGCAATTTTCACAGCCGTAGCATAATTTATCAACCAATCCTCCGGCTTAGTGTTGCCGTCATACGTCTTCGTGCCTCTGGGTAACTGGAAGTTAGGTACTGGTGGCTCTTTGATGATTCGGGGTCCAAAACACGCAGGACCCGGAGGACCTTGACTTTCAATCTGCTCCGACCTATACAGTCGATCCAGTTTCAACCTGGCATCATCCGGCATCAAATCCCTGCTTACCAATCTCGACCCTATCACATGATAGTCCAGCCTTGGGTATCCTGCATTTACCATTTCCGAATCCATCGTTGTACCGGTCTCTCTCTCGTGGCGCATCTCTCTGTTGCATACCTCGGCCGGCACTTTGCTCTTGCCTTGGTATATTCCGCTGCTGTGCGCTTGTCCAGAGTTAATTGCTGTCCGGCATTGCTGTTAACAGCGTTTCCTTGACCGGCATTGCCTTGGTCACGGTTACCTCGGCCAGCTTCACCTCGGCTTACACTCCGTCGATCGTCGTTTCTTTGTACTTCTTTTGCCTTTCCTACCCTTGTCGGGTCATACGGAACAATCTGCTTGTTTCTCCTGGCCGAGGTTACTACCTCCTCTCTCCTTGGACCACCATGAGGAGACGATGCGGCTCCAGCGGATTTCTCTGGGTTACCCACCGCCGAATGAACGATCTTGGAGGCCCCAGCTCTCTCCGGGTTTGCCCTGAGCAGTTCCTCATTTTGCCTGTTTGCGATCCGAACCAACTCATTGATCCGATCTTGCTGTCTCTGACGGTCTTCACCCGTCATACCCTCTAGCTCGGATGCAGCTGCATCCGCTGCTCTAAGGTTTTTCGCCAGGGTACTGTACTTCGGCAGCCCTACGGACAAACAGTTTTCAGACTCCTCAATCAGAGTATCCCCTTCTTTGTTCATTTCACTCATGAGATTTCTCCCCTTTACTTTTACAGCATCTACTTTGTTTGCCTTTGCGTACTCACTCAGCGTCATGTTCAACGACTGCTAAGCCGCAGCAATCTTTTTCGCTCCCTCTAGAATTTTCTGCCTAGTTTCCTCTAGCTCGGCCTGTGCCTGAGCCGGATCTACCACTGCTGTTACCGGATTTGCCAAGCTATCCATAGCTTCCCTCAGCACATTTTCTGGCCTCTCTAGTGGAGGACCTCTACCTTTCCTCGGTGCCTTAGGCGTTACCTCCGGATCTAGCGCCGGATCCTTGCTTGCGCCCACACCAGGCGCAGTCATCATCACCTCTGCACGGTCCGGGGAGCGAGTGATACGCGCCCCGCGAACCACGGTGAGGGGGGCTCCCCTGCCTTGACGACGTGCCGCGGATGAACACATGACATGTCCACAGCAACATAGACCTTGTGCGCGCCGAGCTTGACGAAGAGGCAGTTGCGCGGAAGTGGTCGCGTGCCGAAGCATCCAGCGTTGTCGCTGACGAAGTCCAGGGCTCCAAAGCGCTGGACGAGCCCGGAGATTTAGCGTCACGTTGGCGGTGGCGATGAAGTTTCCCGTCCGGATCTTGACCCCTGCTAGCGCCGCTAGCCCCACGGTGGGTGCCAACTATCGTGGTGGTGTCACGGCAGATGCCATGGATAGGCTAAAGGTGGGGACTAATACACGCTAGGGGAATCCAGGGAGGGATAGTGAAGTGATTCTCCACACAGAAGTTTATATTTGCTTTGCCTCCAAGGTTACAAGTGCTCCTAGAGCTGTATTGGCGAGAGGAGGAAGAAGGAGCTCTCTTACTCTCGCTCACAGATCACACTTAAAACCCTAGCCAAACTAGAAAAATCGGAACCCCCTCTCTGAAGCCCTAGCCCTCCTTATATAGGGCTAGGTCTCCACTTAGGGCATACGTGAGGCATATTCCTAAGAATATGCCATCTCCCAAAGTAGTAAGCCGACCGGTTACTTTTCCTCGCGTCACACATGCAGAGGCTACGTGAGCTCTCTGCGCGCCGCGTCACGACATGGGCATCATCACCCTTGTCGGCCACGCCTCGGTGGTCCTGCCCTTGTCTGCTTTGCTCAGGCAGTGCGTACCGGGGCTTCTTTTGACCAGCGAGATTCCTTCCTTCTCCTAGAAGCTAGATGTGCCCCAGATCATAGTTGATCCGGCCACACATGTTCCTGCATACAAGTTAAACATGCATTTCCGACTTACTGATTAAGTCGGTTGAGACTTAGTTAGACGAACGCCCTCTGGTCCGGATTACCCCGTGATTCGGCCTGCCTTGAGGTGACCCGGCCAGCATCCGCTTTGGCCTTGCCGAACCTCGGCTAACTCGGCCTTTATACCCTGGCGTAACCCTACCCGGGGGTATCCTCCCAACATAAGACCACCACGCCACAATAGGCCTCACTTCTGTTCTCCGATGGATCCCGCCACCAAAGTCCTAATCCACCTTTCCACTATAGGAACCCTTCGAGGTGGGTACCGGCGCCTTTACACAACTAGCGGGGCACAACTCCACAACCAAATTGGAGGCTCCCGTAATGACAACAAGCTGCCATAAGAACAAGTTATCAATAACAAAATACAAGATCTAGATATTAGCAAGAATACTAGATCGGGAATTTCTCCAAATGAATGGAGAGGAGTTGATGCGCTTGATTCGTGATGGCGATGAAGATTGTCTCCTCCTTCAATTCCCCCAAAGATCGAAGCCTTCGGGTGGTTGAAGTGGGAGATCTAGAGAGAGAGCTCTTGTAATGTATCTGGCACTTTTCGAATGAATCAAGTGTTCTGCTCGATGGGGAAGAGGGGCTTTTATACCCCCTTTCCAAACCAAGATGTTGGAGCCTTTGGGGGCCGGATTATCCGGCCCAAGTGAGGGCCGGATTATCCGGCCTGGGGGAAACTCCGCCCTAGACTCGGATTATCCGGCAGAAAAACCGCCTTCAGACATAAGCTCGCGTAGGCTGGCTCTTGACACCTTCTCCTAGGGACCGGATTATCCGGCCCTAGGGGAGGGCCGGATTATTCGGCTGGGGAAAATTCCGCCCCAGCCACGGAATATCCGGGGGAAATTCCGCCCCCAGACAGAAGCTCGCGCAGACGCTCTCTTGGGCGATTCCCCTGGGGCCAGACTATCCGCCCCACCATGAGGGCCGGATTATCCGGTCCAGGGAGAAAATCCGCCCCAGGGCCGGACTGTCCGGGGGAAATTCCGCCCTAGACAGAAGCTCACGCAGAGCCAGTCCTGGCCAAAATGGTCTGGCCGGATTATCCGACCCATGATGGGGGCGGATAATCCGGCCCCCCAAAAGCACAAAACTTTCCTGCAACACTTAGTACATATTAGAACTTTCGTGGTATTGTTATCTAACACACAAAACACAGGAAATCATGAAATGTTCTTTCAGAAGGGGTGCACCGCCACTCTAGATCGCGAGCGTCGAGGCTCCTGATGGCACTGTGGTAGGAGCCCGAAGGAATCTGGGAAAGGCAATGGAAGAGGAGGCCGATAAGAATGCAGGGGCGACCGCGTCCCTAGTAAATCCTGACCCAAATAGACCGAGGAAGAATGTCAAGGACGACACCGAGGTGGGATCTGGCATAGAGCACCGCTAGGATCAATGAGTTGCATATGTCTGAGCTGTCGTGGGATGGGGAGCAACGCGACTGTTCGGGAAATTCATGACCTAGCGAGGTGTTTTAAACCTACCATGATGTGTGCAGTTGAAACTCAGCTACACAAATCACGAGTTGAAGGCTTATAAATAACTCTTGGCTTTGATAGGAGTTTGGCTGTAAGCAGTACGGGCAAAGTGGAGGCCTCTAGATGTTTTGGAATAATGAAACTGATATCAATATCACATTGATGCTCAGATAATAGAGAGGGGAGGTGAGCCATGGAGGTTGACATGCGTGTACGGGGCGTCGCAAGTCGTAGATAGACACAAAACCTAGGACATGCTAAAACATATCCGATCTTGATCGGTGTTGCCATGGATGTGAATTGGAGATTTCAACGAAGTGTTGCACCATCACTAGGTACTGCAGAATGGAGCCTGGCGCAGATCGAGGGATTTAGGGAGGCGGTTGATGTCTATGAGCTTGCGGATCTAGGCTATGTGCGCAATAGCTAGACATATGAGAAGAGAATTGCGGCAGGATCCTTATGCCACGTCCGCCTTGATAGGGTGTTGGCAACATCATCATGGAGTGAGCGGTTTCTATCTGCAACGCTATGGCACTTGACGGGGGTGACGTCAGACCATTGCCCGATATTTCTACGTTGGCATGAGACGACTAAAGAGAGGAGATGAACGGAGGACAAGATCTTTTGGTATGAAGTCATGTGGGAAACCCATGATCAGTTCAAGCCCCACTTAGTTGATGCATGGCAAGACAAGGGGAAGGCAACATCGATGAAGCAACTCCAGGAAAAGTTGCCTCGGGTCTCGGAGTCTTTGCAAGACTGGGGGAAGAATACCTTTGGACATGCTTAGAGGGAGATTAGAGAGCTAAATGATCAGCTCACTGCCCTGTGATCGGATCCATGTAGGTTGGGGCCATCCTATGAGGAAACAAAAATTTCCCAAAGATTGGTGGAGCTATATAACAGGAAGGAAGTAATGTGGAGACAACGTTCGAGAGTGCAATTGTTGGCGGAGGGAGACAAAAATACCAGATTCTTTCATATGCGTTCCAGCCAACGGAAGAAGAGGAACATGATATCAAGGTTAAAACAACATGATGACATGGTAATTGAGGATGTTCAGGACATGGCCACCCCGACGAAGGAGTTTTATGAGCATTTGTACTGATCGGAAGGGGTGGATCGGATGGAGGAAGTGATTGACGTAATCCCCACCAAAGTCACATCACAAACGAATGACCAGCTATTGTAGCCGATAGAGGAGAAGGAGGTGAAAACAACCATCTTCCAGATATTTCCCACAAAGGCCCCTGGGCCTGACGGTTTCCTTGCGCATTTTTTCTAGACTCACTAGGAATTATGTGGAGGCAAGGTGACTTCTGTTATCCTTAGAGTTCTAAGGGGAGAGGACAACATGTTATATATTAACCAAACCTTTATTGTGCACATCCCTAAAGTGGCGAGCCCCGAGGAGTTGGGTCAGTTTAGGCCTATTAGCCTATGCAATGTAATACACAAGATTGCCTCCAAGGTTCTGGCAAACCGTTTGAAGGTGTGTTTACTGGATATTGTTGCAGAAGAACAGTTGTACTAGGAATCTTCATAACATATAATATTAGACCTGTGTATGAATGCCTACATTTCATGAAGAGGAATGAAGTGAAGAAGCATCATTTCTGCACTCTGAAACTCGACATGCGCAAGGCATATGAGTAACTTGAGTGGAGTTACCTGGAGGTTGTAATGATCAAGTTGGGTTTTCATGGCGTTTGGGTGCAGATGGTGATGAGTTTAGTCACCACAGTGTCCTTCCAGGTGTTGTTCAATGGAGGAAAATTGCAGCAGTTCTTACCCATGCGGGGGTGAGGCAAGGCGACCCAATATCTCCATATTTGTTCTTATTAGTATAAGAGGTCATCTCGTGCCTTCTAAAACATCATAGTTTTTCATCGGAGCTCCATGGATTACAGGTAGCGTCGTCGGCTCCGACGATTAGCCACCTTCTTTTCGTTGATGACAACCTGTTGCTTTTTAAGCCGGACATAGTGTGTGCTGGAAGAGTACAAAACCTGTTGGGCCTGTATTTCTCGATGTCAGGTCAGAGGATCAATAGGGGCACGTCTTCTATCTTATTCAGTAAAAGTTTCCCTAGGACAGTGAAGAGTGTGTTCATGGAGGTTCTCGATGTTCATAACGAGACCCTCAATGAAAAATACCTAGGCATGCCAACGGATGTGGGGCGGTCTCGGTATGATGCCTTTAAATACATAAAGGATAGAATCTGGAGTAAGGTGCAAGGCTGGTGAAAGAGCATGTGGGCCCCCATGTGTGGTTTTGGTAATTAATGACAATCTTTATGGACTAATGTTGTATTAAGTTGCACTTGTAAGAATTGTCCATTGGCATCGCTTGGAGCATGTGTTGGCTTCAAGTGATCATGAATCGATGAAAACAATGTCCAAGTAAAGGTTTCCCCATGGTGTATGGGGGAGCAAAGTGTAAGTATTCATCTAGCAAGAGCAAGTAAGAGGAATCAAGAAAGGGGTCCTAACATGTAGGGTGATGGCTTTAGTGTCTCGGAAGGGGTGACAATTAATATTGGTCGTTGACCGGGTTCATTGCAAAGGGTAAGTTTTGGAGACGAGTCATGCTCGGCATGACTTGGCTATACTTGGTAACTTGCCTCATACCTAAGAAAGTGTGATTAAGCATAATCAGGTCAAGAAAGTTTGCAAGAAAAATAGCATACCTCTATAGAGTGTATCAAACATGACACTCTCTATCCTGAGAAAACATTACGATCATAGTGTGGAAATGAACCCCGTGAAGTTCTAACAACCCGTGAAGACTAACAGACATTGTTTTTTAAAAGTAAAACTTACCTTTTCAAGGATGATTTAAAAACATGCATTAACCCAAGATCTTTGGTCCGCGGCTCTATATGGAGCATCAAATAACCACCGATATCGAATTTGCTGAGTACACTCGTACTCAATCTATTTTCTTAAAACTATTACTTAGACTTTGAAAGTTACGATGATGAGACTATTGAGAGAACTGAAGACGAAGACGAAGCCTATGAAACTAAAGACGGAGAAGCAGAAACGTAGATAGTATAGAATATGAATAGACAAACAAACAAAGCAACATAGAATAGTCTAAATAAAGTTGCTAAGCTCAAATGGTACTTAGACTAGTGGTATCATTGATGTTCAAATTACTTAGTTTGACTTTTCATTCGCTCTGGAATACTCATCAGATCAAAGAGGATTTCGAGACATTTGTACATTTCTGGTTGATAATAATGAACATGTAAAAGTTGCGTATCTACAATGTTTCTGTTGTACCACTCTGAGAAATGTGATATTTTCAGATGAGTACTTCGTAAGTATTATATCAACGACTTACACACCATAACATGCAGTGATATGTTGGGTCACCGCAACGATGCTCCTAAAATTGTATATGTTTCAAATATCTAACTCGCTAGCTAGACACGAACTTAGCTACTATCTATTCGAACTTCAATAAGCTAGCTACTATCTAGTAACAAACTTCAATAACATGTTACTCTTATGAAGCTATTGCTTACGGATAATGTTATATATTCATTTTTTTTATGCATATGATACTTTTTTGGTATATATTATTGTTGTTAATTCAATAATAGCAGCAATAATTTTTTTTAAATTCCATAAAAATATTGGTGGCTTGTCGTATTAGTAGCATGCCACCAACAATTATCCTATTAGCGGCGCATGGGATCACGCCACCACTAGGTGATTTAGTGGTGACAAGCAGAAACCCACCCCCGGCACGAGTAAATTTTGCTAGTGTTGAGCTAATGGGTGCGTGGCTACTCAAAGCCACTGGTAGGAAAAAAGACGCGCCACCAGTAGATTTTTCTTACTAGTAGGATTACTTGGAGATTTACTCCTCTAAATTATAGGCTATCGGTTATATATGCTCTTAGATACATAAAACCATCCCTCACAGAAAAAAAAGTACTACGGAAAGCCTCACGGCTCAATCGAGAAATGATCTGTTTGGTCAACCGATAAGATTTGGTGTATTTTGAAAAAAAAAGGAATATATTAATGCCAAGAAAATATCAATTACAACACCAATATAATGACTTGAGCAAATCTAGACACGAAGGATGCACACAGTCGAAAAATAAAAATAAAAACTAAGACCCCGCTGAAGCAAACAGAGACTCCCGGCAGCAAAAACACCACTGGTGGGGACAACACATTGACTCCAAAATACTTCTTCAAAAACAAGGCCTTAAGAAAGGTAATGGATTAACCAACATGGTCAGATCCTATGATTTCATCATGCAAAAAATCCAATATACACACAATGCCTTAGACAAGGAGATGATTAGGGAGGCATCATTGCCACGTATAACCACCGAAAGTCGGACCTAGGATTTTCACCCCAGACACTAAGACGCGGAACTCCAAGAGCACCACCAAGAAAGATGTGTGACATTGTCGTCACCATTTGGCCAGAACTATTGCAAAGTGTCGATCACCAGGCACACATAGGTCTTCACCCCCACCCCCTCTTGATATTGATCCTTACCACCGCCAGCACCTAGCTAGCGGTCTTACTCAACACGAGCAATGAGAACATCAGGCCATCGACCTATCTTGACATGCCCACCTCCGCCCGGATCATGGTAATCTCATCTAATATACGTTATTGACATATCATAAGGAGTCGGTGTGGGTGGATCTTGGAGCCGCTAATGGCCCACTACCATCAGCGGCACTAAGGGTGCCACCCCGAGGCCTTTGGATCCAGCACAACGACAACCAAAAACCGGCCTAAAGCTAGGGCCAAATGAGCGGTCGCCCAAACTGTCTGCCATGGCCACACCATCCACATGGGCACGACTCTTGGACAAAATCAGCAAGAGCAACGGCATGCCGCGCTAGGAACAACGACAACGAGATCTTGGCTAAAGAAAGCTTGCACCAGCAGTGAACTAGATCTCAAAGAGATGTGGTAGAAGACTAAATGCTACATCCTCCGTCCAACATCGGACGGCATCCTCCTGCGGCGGCAGGAGTAAGGGATGGCGGGGAAGGGGTCGGCAAGCAGTGTAGGCTAGGGTGCCCCCGTGTCGCCTCAGAGAGGAACACCAGGGCAGGGGCAGAAAAGGCCGGTGTATTTTGATGTAATTTTATGAACTACAAGAGTGTTTTCAATTTAATGTATTTTGTTTGGTAATCATTGAAGCCAATTTTTATCTTTTTCGAAAACTAAAAAAAAATCAGAGAATTATAGAAGCAGTAAAGAGTAGACAAGATCAACAAGTCCATCTGGATTCACAAGACTGGTCGAGTGAGAATCACAAAAGTACTACTACTACTAGTAACTAAGAGGCTACTCAGCCGCCAGCACTGCAGATGCAAAATGGGTCTGAATTCCTGCAGTTGGCGACAAGCCGACAACATCATACAGCTACAGAATCGACCTCGGAGTCTGATGATGGCAACGAGCATACAGAAAGAAAATGCAGAACCAAATAAACGACTAACTGATCAGCAATGGAGTAATCTATCTGTCTTCTTCCTGTCTCAAGTCTGAACTTCTTCTTCGTCTTCTATCCTGTTCCCTGTCTAGTACTATCTTGTCACTGGCGATGGCGATGGCGATGGTGATGGGGAGCCAAAACTTGATGATTGAGAGGTCAGTCAGTAGGAAGGGGTGGCCAGGGCCAGCTCGGTGCCCATGCCGCCGGCCGTCTTCGTCCCTTCAGGCAGGCCGGAGGTGACTCCGCACGGTAGCGCTAACGAAGACGACGCGTCCTGCGCCGAGTGCCGGAGCTGCGGCTCAGAGCCGGGATCAGGCTGCGCTGCCGCAAGAATGTCGACGTCCCTGGGGCTGCAGGTGGCTGACGCCGGCGGCAGAGTTGGAGGTCGCTGGACCGGCGAGTCCGGGGCGGGCAGCTGCAGAAGCTTCGCGGATGAGGCGTTGGTGGAGGAGGCCGACGGAGGCGTGGCCGGGAGCTCGATGCCGCCGGCCATCCCCACGTACTCGTCGTCGTCCATGCCCGCCGTCGGGGTCACCGGCGACGGAGGCGCGGCGTCCGGCCACTGGAACGCCCCCTGCGGCTTGCAGATCCGCACGCTGCACTTCCTCGACGTCCTCTTCCCGCAACCGCCGCTGCTGGTGGTGCCATTGCCGGCGATGTCCGCGAGCTCATATCTTGAACCAACAGCTCCACCGGCCAGAGCAGCAGCGCCGTCCTGTGCCTCACGGCCACCATTGCTCTCTTGCTTCTCAGCTTCGCAGGACTCCCTGGCGCACAGACGAAGATGCTCAGCCTGTTCTGGTTCCATCAGCTGCAGGTGCTGCTGCTCCCCATCATCATTCAGAAACAGCAGCTCGTCCTGTTCATAGATGCAGTCCAAGGCAATCAAGCTTCATCTTTGCATCAGTTAATTAATAAACTGTTCCTAAACTCTAATGCTAATATGTAATCAGGCACAGATTTTGTACTTTTCGAGTGATGATAACATGACAATAAGTTACAGAGCTATTCATCAAGTGTACCTTGAGAGACAGGAAAGAATTGTTTAGATCAGTCATCTGCCCCTCCAGCCTGGTGTTCTTCTCAACCACAGCATCATACTTTTCCTGCAAGACAGATTCAGAACCCAAACATATGTATAATTCAGCATGGATGTATGCAGCAACCTGGTACTGTAAACTGACAGCAGGAGCTGGGTAAATTTGGTTCAAGTTCAGGTGTACCTTCAGGAACAAAACCTCCTCCTCCAGCTTGCAATTCTCTTGTGCCGCGCTGGCGTACTTCTCCTGAAAACAAACCCACAGCAGTGGCACCGGCATGATCAAGTGGAGAAAGCAAATCAACCAGGAAGACAGAATCTGACTATTCGGATTTAACTTGGCATACATTTAGCTAGATAACTAGATAATCAGGATGAATTTAAGTTGAGGAGATGCCCGAATTAGTGTGCTGTAGGTGTACCTCCAAGGACAGAACTTTCTTCTCCAGATTGCCATTTCCCTTCGCCATACGACCATACTTGTGCTGCAAACAAGATCATCATGAATTCAAGATCAGCTATATACCTGCATTAAATATATACTCCATGGCGCAAAAAAAAATGTAAACAAAAAAGAGAGATGCATTTAGATGATTAGTAAGATTATGTGCAGTATTTTTTTACAGGAATTCTGTGCAGTATATCTATAGATCAATAATGGAAATAAAAAAAGGTGCTTTGCCTAAACAACAACCATCCACCTTAAGCTCAGTGTAGAACATGTGAGAAACAATGTTGAGAAAGGTTAGTGCACTACAAGTGTCTGCAATGCCTCTACAGAGGTGACAAATTAAGAGCTACTCCCTCCGTTTCAAAATATAAGATTTAGATTTGTGAAAGGAGTGTATCTAGACCCCTTTTAGTATGTAGGTTCACTCCAAACCTAGATGAACCTATACACTAAAAGGGATCTAGATACACTCCATTCACAAAGCTAAAACATCTTATATTTTGAAACGGAGGGAGTACAAATGTACCATGCATTGCAAATGAAAAACTGCTCCTGCATCCTACAATTTTCAGATGCAAATACTGCAATCAGTGTACCTCACAAAAACAAAAACAAAACCAAGACTTGCCCTTTCAAAGCAACTCAAATATCAAAGTTCTCTCTTTTAACTGAAACTTCAACATCAAAGTATATGTACATTCATGCATGTATGCCCCATTTCCTCATAATTTTACTACAAGTATACATGATGCAAAACAAAGATATGCATGTCTCGGTTAAGTGTGAGCGTGATCACCTGATAAGGATCATTTGAAATGTAGGCTTTAACTGCCTCAGACTTCACTTCGTTGCTCAATGTGCCTGGATGTACCTTCATGATCTGCTCCATGTGCCTTCATATACAAATTCAGAGCAGCAAAAAATGAGTGTTAACACAATACTAGCATTGCTGCCTGTAATAAAATACTAGCATCTCTACTTGCTGTATGCAAAAATCCTAGCATCATCAGGGATACAGCACCAACAATCAATTTTAGCACAAGCATTGCTGCAATAATGCTACTCACTACATGCAAGAATCTAAATGCAAAAAATCCTGACCATATACTAGTATCAGGAATCCATCACCACTACTCAATGTTAGCACAAGCATTGCTGCTACATGCAAGAATCTAGAAGGTATAATAACAGCATTGCAGTGCCAAATTAACCAAAAAAAGGCAATAAAGGGAAGAAATTGTAAGAGATAGCAGGTGAAGAAGGGGCAAAATGAGACATTTCTAAATGCAAGAATGCCAGTGACAATGGTATCAGCAAGTCAGCACAAATAATCGATTTAGACAAGCATTGCTGCTTTTTACTACATGCAAGAATTTGAACAAACACAGTATCAGCATTGCAGTGCTAAACTGACACCAAAAATGCAAGAAAGAGGAGAAATAATCAAGCATCGTTGCTTACAAAACGCAAGAATCTGAAGAATACATAGTATCAGCGTTGCAGTGCTAAACTGACACAAAAAATGAAAGAAATGGAAGAACTTGCAGGCGAAAGAAGGGAAAAAGGAGACCTTTTCACACGGGCTAGCTCCACGGCGAGCTCCTCCACCTGCCTCTTCATCACCAGCGCGCAGGCGTCCGGCGACACGGGGTCTCCGAGCTTCCACCCGGGAGGCGGCACCCAGTACGGGTCCGCGACGCCAGCCTCCCGCCGCAGAGCCGCGAGCCCCGCCGGCTCGAGCCAGTACTCCATGGCGCCGTCGGCGTTGTGGCGGCGGCGTAGCCTCTCGGCGCCGCCTGGTGTGACCTTGTCCTTGGTGTGCTTGAGGAGGTGGTCGAGGAGGCCCGTGTCGCCGATGCGCTTGCGCGCCTCCTCCCGCAGCTGGCGGCGCTGTACTGGCTTGCCGGCGCGGGCGCCCAGGGAGCGCAGGACGTCGAGCAGCGAGGCCTCGGCGGTAAAGTAGCGCTTCGCCGTCCACCGGTCCACCATGGCGCGCCCGCTGCCGCCGGGTTCCTCGGCCTTGACGAGCTTGTTGTCGGGAGAAGCAGGTGGCTTCGCCTTCGTCTCCGCCTCCTCCTTCCGCCGGCTGCTCCTCCTCTCCGTCTTGACGACCACCGCCTTGCGCTCGTCCCTGCCGCTCTCGTCGTCATCTTCCTCCCGCCGCCGGCTCTTCCTCTCCATCTTGACAACCACCGCCGGCTTGCGCTCGTCACGGCGGCCGCCCTCGTCCTCCTCCGGACGGCTCTTCTTCCTCTCCATCTTGACAACCACCGCCGGCTTGCGCTCGTCACGGCGGCCGCCCTCGTCCTCCTCCTGACGTCTCTTGTTCCTCTCCATCTTGACAAGCACCGGCTTGCGGTCGTCCCGGCCGCTCTCCACCGCTTCCTCCTCCTCCTTCTTGGGCACAACCTTCCTGGGACGCTTGGCGACGGCCCGTCTTGCTCCACCCCCTTCCTTCCTCTTCACCGTGCTCCTCCGGGCGATCTCGCGCTCCACCTCCTGCTTGCTCTCCTCCGGCGCGTACGCCTGAGTGGCCGCGTACACCTGCGCGACGGACCGGCCGGCGGCGGCCTTGGGAGCGGGCGGCTTCCTCTCGCGCCGGGGCCTCTTCCTGGAGCAGAGGGCGAAGCCGCTGCCGGCCTTCCTCCTCCGCTTCCTCCTCTTCTTCTCGTCCGCCACGGTGGCGGGGTCCGGCTTGACGTTGCTGGAGGTCTCCTCGTCGATCGCGGGCGGCGCGGGGTCGGCGCGTCGGCGGCCGACGAAGCGCACGCGCTTGCGCACGCCCCAGCGCACGGCGGTGCCCTGCAGGGCGAGGAGGCAGAGGTGGGCGTCGTCGCTGGGCGTGGGCGGAGTGGGCGCGCGAGGCGGGGTTGGCGCGGGCTTGAGCGGTGGGTCTGGCTTCGGGGAAGGCGGCGGGGATGGCGCGGGGTTGAGCGGTGGGTGTGGCTTCGGGGAAGGCGGCGGGGAGGGCGCGGCGGTCTTGGGTGGCGGCTGTGGCTTCGGTGAAGGCGGCGGAGCGGGCGCCGGGACGGGAGGCGGGTGTGGCTTGGGGGAAGGCGGCGGAGAGGGCGCGGCGGGCACGGGAGGCGGCTGCGGCTGCTCGTCCTTGAGGTGGTGCTTGGAGAAGTCGTAGAGGCGCGGCGGTGAGGCCCAGTATGCGTCGTCGTCGTCCGGCCCGGCGAAGCCGAGGCGGTCGTCGGCCATGGCGCGGCGGCGCAGGACGGCGTGGATGGTGGCGACGCTCATGGCAGGCGAATGGAGAGCGTGGAGAGGAGGAAGGAAGGATTGCGTTGCAAGAAAAGAAGGCGGGCACGGCAGGGGGGATATGTAGGAGATGAGGAGAAAAGGAGGCGGGGGAAGGTGCTGCTGCGGGCGGGGTGGCAGGCAGGGGCCGGACTGGTCAGAGAAGAAGGGGGTGGTGGTGCCGTTGCCGTGGCAGCCTTGCCTTGCCTTGCTTTGCAATGGCTGTGCTTTCCCTTGTTTGGCAGGAGCGTGGCTGCTCCTGGTCATGCGACAGCAAGATCAGGTGACCAGGCCAGACTCCAGAGACACCAGATAGAGACAGAGAAAAGGAAATCATCTCGGATCAAGGGAAAGCGGAGAAAGACCTCTGTCTGTTCCCGCCAAAAACCACCACTACTACAAAACGACGACAGAGGAAAAGAGAGAGAGAGAGAGAGAGAGAGAGAGAGAGAGAGAGGAAAAGAAAAGAAAAGAAAGATACCGTCCAGAAGAGGAAAAGAAGAAGCACTTTATCATCCCCCCACCTGGTCAAAGCGCCAGTCTCCCGCCAAAAAAGACCAGCAAAACGACGAGCAAGAGTAAACACTACCATATGCAGGTAATATGACAAGAAATGTAGCATCAACGTTCGTTTCCATTTACTTCTTTTTCCATAAATAAACACGACTCCAATAATAATAAACAACCATTGTCCTGTGGATCACAAACACAGGCAAGGCTCGTCACAAGTTACAAAAACCACCTCCACGCACGCACGGACACTTTCCAGGATCCTCTGCAGAGGCCGAGGTCTTGTTGGATACCTCCCTACTACAAGCCCCGCCCTTCTGGCCGCCTTCTTCCCCCTCTCCGTCATGGGGCTGCTGCCTCTTGGGGTGGACAAGGTACACGGGACACCGGTCTCGCTTCCCCACGGGTCCAAGACACCGGAGGAGCTGCTGCTCACACGGTGGTGTGCGCGAGGTACTCGCCGTTGCTGTAACCGAGGCGCCGGAGCGAGGCGGTGTGCAAGGAGGGGACCAGAACAACGCCAGGGATGCCCAGCGTCTCGCAGCTGCCTTCGGGGGTCTGCGAAGGTGTCTTCAACCCGGCGTTTCCGCCAATGGAGGCGAAGGCCGTGTTTAGGCCCATGGACGAGGGCTCCGTCGCCATCCTGCGGAAAAAAACAACACAGACAATCCTAAGCTCGCGTATAAGGTTTGGAACAGGCCGATGGCAGGCGGGGGAAGAAGAGCGCACTTACGTTACATCGAAGCTGTCTGCGTCCGCGCTCATCGCGGCGCAGACTCCAGAGACGACCCACGGGGGAATAACCACGTCCTTTATTTCCATGCTGTAGCACATGTTGCCCGCTGGAGGAGCAAACGCTGGTCCAGGGTCTTCCATGTCGAGGCCGCTGGAGGAGGCCATGCCGGTGTCGGCTTTCCTCATCTCCCTGCATATGACCTGCAGAAACAATGTATTCAGGGAGGGTATATTAGATTCTCAATCAAGGCAATAAGCACCTATAGAAGTACTACCTAAGCTCCCGTTGCCGAAACAAAATTCCAAAAAAACATGGTACAGCTAATTCAGATTCAAGCGGATGAATAAAACAAAATTTCCAAAATCTCCCTGCAGAAACCATGCGTTCGCGGGGGAAGGGGGAGGGTATATCAGATTCTCAATCCAGGCAATAGCACCTATCCTATATAAGTACTGCCCAATGTGACTTCCCTTTGCAGAAACAAAATGTTCGAAAACATGGTATTGCTTGCTCAGATTCAAGCACACGACCAAGGGTTTCGTTTCCCTTACGCAGTGTTTCGCGACTTAATAACAGAGAAACAAATGAACAGGGTACATCAGGACCAATACTTGCTAATAGTAATCCCACAAGGTTAATAACTACTCCCTCCGTTCAGAAATATAAGACATTTTAGCTTTGTGAAACGAATGTATCTAGACGGCTTTTAGTGTATAGATTCACTCCGACTTCTAGTGTATCTAGACTAAAAGACATCTAGATACGTTCGTTTCACAAATCTAAAACATCTTATATTTCTAGACGGAGGGAGTAGATGCAAATATGAGTGCATAGACCATATTTGGCTTCTCAAAGTAGCAGGATGGAAAACAAGTATACTGTATAAAGAAATTAAATGACCTCTGGAATATGCAGGCAACCATTTTGAAATGCCACTGGTGAATATAACACTGGGACATCTGTGGCGGATAATGAATTCAGAAAGGACCTGGAAAACACACAGCAAATATAGTTTAGCAACATAAGATTCTGGGGGCCTAAAATGGACAGAATAACTAGCTGAGGTTAAGCACCCTACTTGTAGTTCAACAAGACATCGTACAAGCCATGAACGCTCTTATTGCCAGTGAATGAAAGGAGCGACTGTGTGGTGTTGTCCACCTCAGATAAAGCATCTATGTGAAGGGTCTACAGGATAAATAGATAAATAAATCCCAATCAGTCAGTAGCTGCAGACTGACTAAAAGCAAATAAGGGAAAGGCTCAAGAAGCAAATGGAACCTGGCCCAGATTGAGTGTTTGGATCTTTGAAAATTCCATCAGGTCATCTTCAGTAGACTCCTCCACTTCAGTGTTGCAAAGAGGCATAGAAAAGCGAACACCCTGCAACAATGCAGTCACACAATCATATTATCCTACCTGAAAACTTTGACTTGCAACCACCAAAAAGATGTGGCTTTCAGTAAAACAGGGGAACAGAAGTAGCATGTTTTATGTCACTCAAAAAATTAAAATGAAGAAATCCGGAATACCCTTGCCAACCAATAAATGGATCTACTTGATTAAAGTACCATTAACAAATTAAAAAAATAAAAAATGGCATAATGGTTGGTCTGCAACAGAAATATGGCATCTTAATATGTATAGGCATATAAGTGACTATAAAAGAAATGTGAAAAGAATAGTGAGGTAGGTGAAAAACTCACATGTTTTCGTAGTAGTGACCGTATGCCACGGGTAGATTGCGATAAGTAGGCATTACAGGACTGCTTCTCCAAACAGTTTCCACGGATAAATAGAGCAACAAATTGTGCCGTATAAACTAGAATAAAAAAATAATGTTCAGTACATTGAAGGAGATTAGCCATGGAATAGCAGTCTAGTGGAACCATAAATTCAATAATTCCAAGGAATATGAAATGTGACTGCAAATGAAGGTGACCTTGAGACAAATGCAGCATTACGTTTTCAGAGTTCTTAGCCTTATTACAAAAAATAAGTGCAAGGTAAGACAGAAATACAAATTACATAATGCTGAAAATGCATCTCCCCCTTGATAATTTTTTTCTTAAACTGTCATGAGATATTGTTTTCTTATAATAAAAATACACCAATAGTGTGCATGTACAAATGAAAACTGCTATACTTCCCATATGAATGACTTGTCAAGTAATTAGATCAGTGAGGTCTGAGGAGCAGGACGATACCATAAAAGATATTCAACATATTGTTCCGGAGCATGTAGTAAAGATTCTGAAACGAATCTTCCCAGTCCTGAAACCTTCTGTCAAGGAACTCTTTTTCTACATACAAGAAGGGGAAAAGAGTAAAGAGATACATCTACATTGGATAACTTATCTTAGAAATACACGATAATTCAGCTCTAGTGATTACCTCCCCGTGCAGTTGAAGAGAGCATAACAGATACGATGGAAGCAGGTAGCACGGAATGTGGATATACCCATGATTGGAGTGCCCTCGAGAACAAGAGTTCCTTGTTGCTCTCAGGCCTTGTGCGTCGTGAATTCTGAGACCTACCACGATAACTCTGTGCAATGGGTCCAGCAATACTGCCCCTAAATAAACTTGTACTTAAATTGTGACACCTGTTAGAAACCAGATGATTATTATACTTAGGGTCTTTGGGGCAGAAAAAAAAGTTAACAAAGACATTGGAATTCAACTTGCAAGTAATTCTGAACTGTTTCCCTAGTGACCATATTTTGAGAATGCTGTACTACATAGTATGGTTTTGAGAACTGGCGCATACAGACACCAATAGTAGATTCATCAGATTGAAATGAGCCAAAATATTTTTGCAGGTGCAGTAAAGAGCTAAAGATTCTTAGGAGACTAATAGGCAAATGTCATTTTCCATATCTAATATTCAGAGTGCCACCTGTGATATGTCACCGGTTCAGTCAAGAGACGAATGACGTTCATTTGGGGATTGTATTTTTCTAGAAAAAAGAAGTTCAGAAGATAAAAAAGAAAATAAAACAGAAGCTAGTGCCCACCCACCACTTCACAGAAGATGATGAAACAAACTGCAGCGTAGTCTTCAAGGTGAGATCCAAGGGAGCTCTTTTTCCTGGAATTGTGATCTTAGAAGGGCATGCCTCTGAAGACTTCAAAGGAACATCACCAACTTGTATGTTAGGGGCATTGGGAGCCCCAGAAGCATCACGGGCTCCAAACCCTTTCATCACTTTTTCCTATCAAAAGGCACTACAGAGATTAGTGCATGAGGTAATATACATATACTGTACTGGCCATAAGTAGATGCTCCTTACCATGTCAAATTTGTTGGATCCAGCCTGCTTCTCATCACGAACATGAAGCTCAGATACAATCCGTAGAGCACTCTCGCTGCATTTCTGAGCTTTCCTAAAGCCTGTCTTTGTTGTCTCCACAAGTGATGGAACAGAAGAGTCCAGCTTAGCAGATTCACCATGGCTTGCAAAACAAGGAATCCAAATAAGAGACTGAAGAACATGATATAAAATAAGATACAGCAGCGCCTCTAGTCAAATAATTACCGTGGGAATGGAGATGAAGATTGTGAAGTTGTTACAGAGTCAGCAGACTTGGGAGCCTTCTCAGTATTCAGTAAAGCATCCTGCTTTCAAGATATTATTAATACAGTTTTAACAAAATTAATACTTCAACAAGACGCTACCAAAGACTGCAGAGCAATGAGCACCATTAAGCCCACCAAAATGGATAACGTCTCAAATGTCTAACCTTACAATTTTCCTTGCCAACATTTCTGAATTTCTTAACTTGGAACACCTCTGTAACACGAGTGTTGATATACTTGGATATTTTTGGCTGTTCTGGGTTCCGAAGCCCATTGCTTGGCCTAGATCCATATGTTAAGTATCAAATTCCTTATATCAAAGCAAAAGAAAACATCAATATGCATAATTAGAGCAGACTTGCCTATCAAATGCTGCAGAAGCAAATAACTGATCATTAGCTATCTTTTCAGACGTGCGTCGCTTCAACTGCTCCCCCTGCAGGAAACAATCATTCTAATAACTTCCAGTGTTCATCTGCAACCCTGTGCCACCCACAGCAGGATGTGCTTTTTTAGATAATGATTTCAGTGAATGTGCCGATGTATTGTGGAGACATGGCATGGCAAGGGACATGTTTTACAACAGGATGTGCTAATAGTTTGTATCGTGGACGCGTCGCAGTGCAAGGGGAACCATGCTTACAACAGGGATGTGCCTCCAGAATGCATTTGAAGAGACAAAGTAAAAAATGTTGGTTAATTTGCAGCCTACCTTAACTAGATATAACCTAGCAATAATTGATGTTCTTCTTTTGGTACAAGCTCACAGTGCACAGTAGCAATACAAATTTCACATAGTAGCATTTTGTCGAATGTAGCATCCGATTTCAGTTGGTAGTTTACAGTGGCACGGTGCATTAAGGTGTTGTTTAGGGCCAGCTTGCATCGTTGGCGTACAAATTTGACATGACATTCCATCCAGTGCAGCGATTTGAAAAGACAACAGAACAAGCGCATGTAAAAGATATATATATATATATATAAAGCAAGGGGTGGCTAAAGGCATTACCCTTAGCTCGGAGGGGGTCTTCCTCTTCATCCTCGGGACCTCGGCGGGCCTCCCGGCCAAGGCACCACCTCTCGCGGCAGACTCGACGGCAGCCTGCGCCATTATTGCATCTGAATCCTCGCTTTATCTGTGCATCCCTCCCTCCCTCCCTCTGTGTGACCCTTTCACTCCATCGGCCTGCAACCGGAGGGAGAGCGGCGTTAGGGTTAGTTTCTGCGTCTCGTTAGGACTGACCGACAAACGCGCCGCAAACCCGTTCATGTACGAATGTGACGTTTTGGTATAAACACTTCAGCGAACAGGCGTGGGGGGATCTGGATCTGATCGGCGAACGGCGGGAATGGCCCCGGAAACTAACTCTGGCGCCAGATCGGTCGCGGGAGCTCGGGAGGGACGGGTGATGGCCCGTCCCGGCGTCTGGAAGTTGAGCTATCACGGCGACGATCCGGCGGCCGGCGGGGACGAAGGCGAGGGCGCGGTATCGAGTTAGGTTTTAGTGGTTAGTGGATAGGGCGGCTGGGTGGGGGGAGTTGCGGGGTCGGGGAATGGTACTGTGGGCGGTGGGGTCTTCGGGGGAGTGTGGGAAGGAGAGGGAGGGGCAGGTAGGTCGCGCTCACCTGGAAGCCGGGAGGTCGCCGCCGCGGGGAAGCTTCAGGAATGGTCCGACGCCCGCCGCTCCCTCGGCGGCGCGGAGCGAGGACGGGTGAAGGGGTAGGTGGTGAGGGGGAGCGGGAGTGGGAGGGGGCGGCGCGGAGCGGAGGGGAGGGGGAGGGAAAATTTTCCCCACGAGGCGAGGAGATAGAAGGAGGAGGAGGTGCCGGGCCAGCCGAGCCGGGGACGCCAAAAAATTTGGGGAGATTTCGAAACGAAAATTTTCGGCACCAGCCAGCCCGCCCGCGCGCTGCCTGCCTGCCTCCCCCTCCCGGTCCCAGTCTCCCAGACCTGTGTTGGGTCATTCGTCTTCGGATAGAGACGGTTTTGCCGGGCTCTGGTAGTTGGCGGGCGGCTGTGTTTGTTTCCGTTTTCGGTAAGCACGTTTGATCCCTTTCCGGTCACGCATTGTTTCTTTCTTTTTGTGTTTCGAACAGAGAACTCCACAATTTAAAATTTACTCACCTAACTCCCCCACGAGTTTCTAAAATCCAACATAGAACCCACTCCCCCCCTCCCCTCCCTTCAGTTGTTTCTTTTTGTGTTTCGAAAAGGGAATTAAAACTTCTCATCTAAAGGAACTATTTCAAATGGGTGTCAAATTCCCTATCGACAAACCATGTTTTCCTATCTAAGTAGTACTACATGTTATATGTTCAGCTCAAGGTAATGGAAGTACTGCTGAAACATCATATGTTGAACATTCAAACGATTTGCTTATCATCAAGAGACTATCGAACATGATATTAGATGAATCTCATGGAAACCTCTCATGAGATTAAATTTCTTCGTGAAATTTTGAACTCTAGCGTGGATTCTATTAAAATGATTGTTAAGCATTGTAAAATGATGAATAATCAAGCTGAGCAATGCCGTGGTATTGCCGACGAGTACGCCACGAAGGGGTCCTCACGTAGCGTGTTTAGAGAGATAGGGGAAGGCGGTGAGTTGACGGGTACGAGGTAACACAACTTACCTGGGTTAAAGTCCCATAACGGTAACGGAACTCTACTCCTGCTATAAATCGCTATAATGGCAATACGTCGAGTTACACGGATCACTTTGTTGTGCGAGGTGTTATTTATCGTGCTGTAAAGACTCCCACGGGCTCGGCTTATAAAGGTGTTAGAACCTAGGGTTACAGGGAAAGGACCTTACCGGACATGTTACAGTCCTACACTGACAGTAACTAGTATTCATGTCTTGTACTCCAAGGCTCCGCGTAGGTTGGCGACTTCAACGTAGCCTTCCTTGGTCCGGCATGGGCCTTCCTTCTGGATCCGTCTATCCGGGTCACCCAGTAGGCCATGGACCGTGCTACCAACTATGGGCCACCCGGATTAGTCGGGTTAGAGACATGCAATGGTGATAACCATTTAGCATATCCCCAATAGTAGTCGTCGAAGGACTTTGAGATCTTGCATCGTCTTGCCTTTTAGTCTTGAATGCTCCATCTAGATTATGTCGGCAATTCGTCAAGCAATATCTCGAAGGTCTCCCAAAGAACCCTGCAATTCTCTCTGTCTTTATTGTGTAAGTCGGAGATTCTTCAGGTCCTTTCTTCTAGAGTCGAATAGTTTTCTTCTTCTATGGAATCTTCAGACGTGACTCCTCCACTGCCACGGTCAATAGGATGACATAGGCTACAACATACGCTTCCTCGAAACTCACATATGGACGTGAATTAATCATCAGCTATTTTCGCGCACGCAAAATCTGAAACGTTTAAGCGGCAAATCGTGGGACGTGGTGAAATTACCGTGCATGTTCGCACACACGTTGTTAACGCTGCAACCGTTAGATCTTCTAGGCACGAATCTTGATGTCGCGGTCTATAAATGTTTATTGCAGTCAGATTATTTCTTTTTACCCGCATTCTTCCCTGCATCTTCTTCTTCCTCCCGCCGCGCGACCGTTCGAGCTCCTCAGCGAAAACCCTAGCCAGACTCCTTCATCCCCCTCATCCTTCACCCACCGCGCAATGGCCAGCAGTAACAACACTCCATCGACAGTGGCAGCTCCCGGGGCTATAGTCGAGTCGTCACAGGGAGTATCTGTCCCGCCGGAGGGGGTGGTGATTCCCATCTCCGTCATGGTGGAATCCACCGGCGAGGACTAGAAAAGGGCGGCGCTTGATACCGTGGAGGAGGATGTTGATTCCCACAAGGGAATGTGGAGGGGTTCTGACCTCTCCGCCGAGCTACTGCAAGAACTCATCACCGAAGGATACCTTCCGGTGATAGAGGGATTGATCTGGCGGCTAGCACCGACCGGCGAAGTGGTCCCTTCTTCCGAAGCCGGACAGAAGGTCTACCTCAAAGCTCAACTGGTACGTGGTGTTAGCCTTCTAGTCTCCGCCTTCTTCCTCGAAACCCTCCGGCACTTCCGGGTTCTTCCCCATAATATTTCTCCCAACAACATCTTTGTACTTAGCAACTACGTAGCTTTGTGCAAAGGATACCTAGGAATAAAACCTAGGTTAGATCTGTTTATCTATTTCTTCACCGTCAAGAGAGAGTCAAGAGAGTCCAAGGACGAACTGCGGAACTATGGAACCATTAGTTTTAAGATCCGTCCTAACTGGTGGTTCCCCGACATCGTTGGCCATGAATCCTGCAAGAATTGGCAACGGATGTACTTCTACGGCCCAGATATCCCTCTGGCTGTCCGTCAAGAATCGTACCCCGACTTTGTCGATGGAGCCGCAGCCAAGGCCCCCACCTGGAGATCCCAAGGACCCCTCTCGTCTGACGATGAAGCCTCTCGCGTCGTAAGGCAGATCGAGTGGCTAGTGGACAGGGGCTAACCTGGCCATGTGCTGGTTCACAAGGCGGATCCAACCTCTACAACACCACGCCAGGCTGATACACAGGTATTCCAAGGAGAGGGAAGATCCTATGTGGATTTCCAAGGACAACTTATCTGCGGACTCCATCAAGCTCCGACTTAAAGATCTTGTCAAGGTGAAAGACAAGAAGCATGGCTTCAAGATCACCTTCGACAGGTTCGAATGCGGCAAATGTCCAGAGGTAACTATGTTTCCATTGTTGCTATATATATATTCCAAGGCTTCCGTCTTGAATGTATCAACCATCTGACATACTGTTTGGCTCCCCTAGCTGGCGTCCTTGGCGGTGGATCAGATGGCCTCCCAAGTCGATCCAAGGCTGAAAGATATCTAGGTTGTGTCCAACGATGATGCCCCCAAGGATCATCCAGCTCCGATAGTGTGGAAGCGGAAGAGCTCCACCTCTAACGCTGCTACCGAGGGCAAGAAGAAGAAAACAGGGAGTGGAGTCTCCAAAAAAATCCACTACCGCCTTAGAGGCGGAAAGAAGAAATCCACCGGCATCCCTTTGGCTAAGGCACCTGCCATAGTGTAAGTATATTCATTCTCCATCTTTGTTTTAATTTGCACCTATTCAATTCCCGTACTTATACTTTGTACGTTTCAGGAAGAAATCTGGCGTTGGTTTGAGGCAGACCTCCAAAGAGTGTTGGAGGTTCCAAGAATATTCATGACATGTTCTCCAAGTCGTCCCCCGCTGTTGCTCCCCCAACTCCTACCGTCAAGCCTGCCACAGGCCCCGCCGAAACTTCATCTCCCGTCATCCCTGAGACCTCTATCATGGAGATAGACATCAATCCAACACCAGATGTCTCAGGCCCTGTCAGTACGGACCTTGCTCCTAGCGGTCAGGCAATGTAGCAGAGTACCTCCTCCAAAGTGGCTGAAGCTCCGGCTAAGGATGCCACCAAGAAAGGGAAACAGCTGATGGAGGGAGCAGAAGAAGCAACAACAACAGCAACGGTCAATCTGGGAGCCACTACGTCTTCAACTACTATTATTGCGTAGGAGACAACTAGGACTTCGTCCATGCCTCCAGCTTCTACAACTCCTCTGCCTCTGACTCCTCTAACATTGAGCCTAGATGATCTTATCCAACAGGCAAACGCCATTTATAACAATGCTCGGACCTTCCACGATGCATATGCCAACTTGGCCAACAATCTGAGGGTTATTGCTATTGCAAGTCTTTGATCTTTACTTTTTACTTTATAATATATCCCATTGTAGCCCCCGATCTCTTAGGCGGAAAACCAGTTGTTATTGGCCTGAGTGCTCCAAAGAACTAAGTGTAGAACTTGATAGTGTAGCCCCCGAGTTTCTAGTTAGAAATGAATAATCCGGGCTAGATACTCTGAGAGAGAACACACCTGAATTAAAATTTGATACTGTAGCCCCCGAGCTTTTAGTTGAAACTGAAAAGTTCTGACTAGATGCTCTAGAGAAACTAAGCACTTCATCTCTTTGCAGAATGAGAATGTCTGGAGGAAATCTGCCAATGAGAAATATGCCAAGCTACAGGAAGCACTGGACATTGAAAAGGGTAAAACAACCTTTTTGAAGGAATAGATCACAAATAGCAAGCGTCTGTTTTCCTCCAATAGCTCCCAACTTTTTCACTTGGAACCATTCCATCCGAATTCTCATAATGTTATCTTTGTTCCGCCTTACAGATACCATCGCCAAGGCAAAGAGCATCATTGAGCAATCCAAGCATATCCAACATCTCGACGATGAGAAGAAAATTTTGAAGAAAGACCTAGTTGAGGCCATCAAAGGACATGAGGAGGCGATGAAGGTTATGCAAGAATCTGCCGACACCGAGATTCAATGCCTAAAGAAGGATATTGAACAACTCAAGGAACAAAACCAAGCTGCCAAAGAGCAGAATACTCGGGGCCTTGAGATGTACAAGAAGCTTCAGAAGGAGCATGACATCTTGGCGGAGACCTACCAACAAGTTGAGATGAGCATGTTTGGTAACTTTCCTCCATCCTTGTCAATTCTGTAAGTTGGATAAATGTATTGTTATACTCATGACCCTTACTTCTAATGAAAACACAACTCCCATTGGTTTAACCAACATGGGTGAAGGTGTTCCGGATTCAAAGGAGTGCATGATTCTTGTCGGGAACTTTATCAATACTGCCATCAATTAGGCCAAGGAGATTGCCAAACCACCAGACATCACCATCAAGGCGGCAGATTCTGCCATCAAGTACTCGGAAATCCAGCACCGAGCCCCTGAGAAAGTAAAGAGATGGAAAGTATCTTGCATTCGGGTTGGTGCAAGGATGGCCTTGTACTTGGTCAAGGCACAGTATGATGAAGCCAACATCAATTTGGTGACTTCCGGCATGCCGAAGGTTGACGAGGAGGGCCGCGTCATTGACAGTGACACCATATGGAACTCCCTTGCCGACTATGACACCCAGGTCGCCAACATGATCAAGGTGGATATTTTTGTGCCTGTGGAATTTTTTGATGATGAACTAGCAGCCTCGGAATCTAGCCTTAAATCCTCCGAGTTGGATGACCTTGTTAGGCCTGATCCTTGTGTAGCCGATGATGCAGCGTCGAAGTCTCCTGCAATAGAGCCATAAAACACTTTGTATTATATGTATCTCTGTAATATTTTTGTATGTATGCAGAAAACTTGTAGAAGTAAGGCGGAAGAACTTGGCTGCAAGCCTCCTGCTACTTATCTAGATCCAGTATGTATATATTTTTTGAGCAAGTGCTAGATTATCCATTATTCTAGTTTGTATGCTTGACCTTTCGTGAGAAGGAAGACTCTTAGCGCAGAACCATGCTCTCAGGTGATGATACTTAATAGCACCGTCAAGAATCTAAGAGCAAAAATCGCCAGCTTTGAGTGCTGAAAAGTCACTACTCCAGAATCCACATAAAAACATCAGAAAACGTGTAGACCAGAAAACTTAAGCTAACGCCCGTAGGTGGGATTTTCACAAGTGCAAATGCAAACTTGTGCAAAGAGGGTGTATATGATCCAAAAATGAACACTAAAGGAGGTAAAAGACTCAGAAAATATGAGTGAACCAAATGCTTTATTTCATCGATCATATAAGGTACTTATTACATAATATAAAATATGCTAAGTGTAAAAAGGACGTAGTTGTGCTATGTTCCATGGCCGATCAGTCTCCGGGAAATCATCATCGGAGTCACGTTTTTTGGGCCTATCTTTTAACTCGCGAATATAGACAAGGTAATAGGAACCATTGAGCAATTCTTTGATTATGACGAACGGTCCTTCCCAAGGCGGGGATAGTTTGTGTGACTTTTGTTGCTTGAATCAAAGCACCGGATCCCCCTCTTTAAACGAGTGATGCCTAACACGACGAATATGGTAGTTGCGTAGCTTCTGCTGGTAGATGGCGGATTTGCATGCTAGCACGTGTTCCTCTTCGAGCAGATCCATAGATAGGCGTCTGGATTCTTCAGCGTCATCTTCGTTGTAGGCGGTGACTCTTGGTGCATCGTGAAGGATATCGGATGGTAGGACAGCTTCTGCTCCATAAACCATGAAGAAAGCGGTCAAGCTAGTAGATCTATTGGGTGTTGTTCGTAAACTCCACAAAATAGATGGCAACTCCTCCGCCTAGGCTCCAGCTGCTCTATGTAGTGGTTCTTCTAAGCGTGGCTTGATTCCTTGTAGAATTAGTCCATTGGTTCGATCAATTTTCCCATTTGACTATGGATGTGCCACAGATGCTAGGTCAAGGCGGATGCCTTTTTCATGACAATATTCCTTAACTTCTCCGAGAGATAAGTTACTGCTGTTGTCGGTGATGATGCTATGTGGGAGACCAAATCTCACCACTAGATCCCGGACAAATTTTAGGGCAGTTGCCCCATCGAGCTTTCTAATGGGTTTAGCCTTAATCCACTTAGTGAACTTATCAACTACTACCAGCAAATGCATAAATCCACAAGGTGTTTTTTGCAAAGGCCCAACCATGTCAAGCCCTTAGACTGCAAACAACCAAGTCATTGGTATTGTTCATAATTCTTCAGTTGGAACATGTGGTTGACGTGCATAAAACCGACACCCAATACAGGTCTGCACCAGTTTGTCGGCGTCCACCTTGGCGTTCAGCCAGTAGAATCCTTACCGGAAGGCTTTTGCCACCAACGATCGGGGAGCAACGTGATGCCCGTAATCTCTGAGATGTATTTCTCTAAGGATATCCATACATTATTGTTGGGAGATGCATGGCAGGAAAAGTCCTATGGTACTTATTTTGTATAGCTGGCCATCAATTATGACGTAGCCCTTTGATCTGCATACTATCTGCCGGCGTTCGACTTCGTCCGCGGTTAGTGTTCCATCTTGAAGGTAGTCCATGAACGTTTTCATCCAAGCCAGAGAGGTCACTGTTATTGCATTAACAAATGAATCCACTCTATCTGGGTTGTCGGGGTTCGCTCCTTTCACAGATGGGGTCCGCAAATGCTCCAGGAAAACGCCTCGTGGAATTGGTCGGCGAGCTGATCCAATCTTAGAAAGTAGATTTGCCACCTCATTATCCTTCCTTCTGATGTACTTGACTTTGTAGTCGTTGAAGCACTTGGCTATCTCGTCTACTTCGTCTCGATATGCCGCCATCATAGGGTTTCATGCATTCCAGGTGCCAGACACCTGCTGGGCAACCAAGTCAGAATCTCCACAGCAAACTATGCATTTGATGCTAATATCCTTGGCCACACGAAGTCTGTGAATAAGGGCCTCATATTCTGCCATGTTGTTGGTAGTGTTGAAGTGGATCTGCAGGATGTATTGTAGCTTTTATCTTGTTGGTGATTGCAGTAATACACCAGCCCCGAGCCATTGAGTAGCTTGGATCCGTCAAAGTCCATGACCCAAAACTCTAGCTCTGGCACAGTAGTGTCTTCTGGCACTTTTGTCCAATCTGCAATAAAATCCGCCAATGCCTGAGATTTGATAGTGTCACGCCTCTTGTAGGTGATTTCAAAGGCGGCGAGTTCAATGCCCGACTTTGCCACCCTTCCTGTAGCGTCGCTGTTATTGATAATGTCGGACAGCGGAGCCTTTATCACCAGTGTGATAGGGTGCTCCTTGAAATAATGCCTTAGCTTCCATGAAGCAAGGAAAACTGCATAAGCTAGCTTCTGGTAGTGCGGGTAACGCTGCTTGGATTCCGTCAATACCTCACTTACATAGTAAACTGGTCACTAAACTCTGTGCTCATGCGTTGGCTCCTTGCGCTCCACCACGATGATGATGTTGATAACCCGGTTG